>JAJJWW010004266.1:600000-1000237 GCA_023531295.1 Papaver armeniacum
AACTTTTCCTTTAGATTGTTTCTCATCATCTAAGTTTCCCAAAGTCTTAGATGAAATGAGATTATCATGAGAAACCGGAGGTTCTGTCCATAATAATCTCTGTACAATCTTTAAGGAGTTCTGGCGTGCGTTATAGATGCCTAGAGCAAGTTTCCCAAAGAAATTTCCCATAAGGGCAAACTTTTAAAGATCAGTCAAAAACAAACTTATTAGGTTTATAGTGTTTGCCTGCTCTGATACCAATTGAAAATGCGGGGGTCTAACAACCACACCCAAAAATTTGTTTGGCAATATGAGAGGACTTAATCCAATATACTTTCTAGAGAATCAACTAGACAGTCAGACTCAATCTAGAGTAACGTATATCAAAGAGTTTAATATCTCTATTTCACAATGTAATCAGCAAATCAAACAGATAGAAATCCGCGAGCCTGATTAGTATGTGAAACAACTTGAACAGTCCCAAAGACCAATGTTCAAGTGTAAATCAATTTAAATCAACAACCAAAGGTTGGATATTCTAATTGATTGATTTAAACGCACAACCTGTGAAATTTCAATTATATAACAAAAAATAACGTGGAAAAGAAATAACACAGACACCAGAATTTTGTTAACGAGGAAACCGCAAATGCAGAAAAACCCCGGGACCTAGTCCAGATTGAACACCATGCTATATTAAGCCGCTACAGACTCTAGCCTACTACCAATTAACTTCGGACTGGACTGTAGTTGAACCCTAATCAATCTCACACTGATTCAAGGTACAGTTACGTTCCTTACGTCTCTGATCCCAGCAGGATACTACGCACTTGATTCCCTTAGCTAATCTCACCCACAACTAAGAGTTGCTACGACCCAAAGTCGAAGACTTGATAAACAAATTTGTCTCACACAGAAAAGTCTATAGATTGAATTAATCTGTCTCCCACAGAAATACCCAGGAGTTTTTGTTCTGTCTTTTGATAAATCAAGGTGAACATGAACCAATTGATAATCCAGACTTATATTCCCGAAGAACAACCTAGTATTATCAATCACCTCACAATAATCTTAATCGACTAGCGAAACAAGATATTGTGGAATCACAAACGATGAGACGAAGATGTTTGTGATTACTTTTATCTTGCTTATCGGAGAAATTAATCTCGAGTCAATTATTTAAATTGTACTCAATACGATATAATCGGGCAAGATCAGAACACGCAACTACAAAGAGAATAGTTGGGTCCGGCTTCACAATCCCAATGAAGTCTTTGAAGTCGTTAACCTACAGGATCTCGAAGAAACCTAAGGTTCAAGGAGTAGGGCTGTCAATGGATATTCGATATCCGGTAGCCGTTTCCGAATATCCGGATTCCGTTAGGTTAATATCCGACATAACGGTTATCCGATATCCGATAACCTTAACGTAACGGATATCCGTTTATTAACATAACGGTACCGGTTAAGGGAGTTTCCGTTAGGTTAATATCCGATACCGTTAGTGTATAACTATATCATAAAATTTTCGGAAATTTTCGATACCTAATACTCTTTAGGTTTACTCTTTAGCCATTTGATTACGTCTCTCCTAAGTAAATATCGGAAATTATCGCATATTAACGGAAATTATCGGAAATTATTGAATATTAACGGAAATTATTGGAAGTTTTTTGTATCATGAGTAGATAACGGAAATTATCGGAATAATATCCGATATCCGATAACTTATCCTTAACCTTATCGATATGGAATTTTTGAATTCCGACGGATATTATCGGATACCGGATATCCGATAACCCTTAACCTTATCAGTATTGCCAATATCCGAAGGATTTTTATCCATTGACAGCCCTATCAAGGAGAATTGACTCTAGTTATGCAACTAGTAACACACATGAGGTGTGGGGATTAGGTTTCCCAGTTGCTAGAGTTCTCCTTTATATAGTTTTCAAATCAGAGTTTACAATCCAAGTTACCTTGGTAACAAAGCATTCAATATTCACCGTTAGATGAAAAACCTGATTCAACCAAGCTAATATCTTTCAACAGTTAGATCGAACTTGTTACACACAAATGAAATGTACCCTCATTTAGGTTTATGTAACTGTACCTAAACGTGTACATCATGTTGGCTCACAAATAGTTAACCGAAGTTAGCCATATGATTACTCTCATATCAACCTTATTCATCTTAACCATAACTAGTTCAGATGACTCAAATGAAACTAGTTAAAGAGCCGTTCAATTGCTAAATTTTCATAGAAGTATACAAGAACACAATTGAAGCAAAATCGATTTGATTCACTCGAATCAATACATGAACATTATAGCCACGGTTTGCAAAGATTGCATTCCTAAATTTATAAATGTTTAGGTTCATGTACAAAACCAATTTTAGAAAGTAACCAACTCAAGTATGCAAACGAGTATGCATACTTAAGTAGCCGGACCGAGTTTGGTTACGCCAGTACGTGTACGGGTGCGCATACCAATCCACACTTCCAAACTCTAGCAGAAATTCACGGACGTGAGACTTCCGCCAGTATGCGTTCATGTACGCATACATTCCCAGACATCCAACAACCGCCAGTACGCGTACGGGTACACATACTTCAGGTTCCCGGTTTTGGACTTACACACAAATTTGATAACACACTATGTTTATATCCAAACATGGTTACATGATTCTAAGCTCTTTATTTCGGTCATTGAAACTTCTTAGAGGATGACAATAGCCGTTTTCAAACACTATTAGCATCAAAGCAATTTTCAAGATATTGAAATAATCATTAACGAAACATTTCAAGACTACACTAAATGATTGTATCACACAAACCATGTAAGATGTTACTCGGCAATTTTCTCATGATATAAGATAAACTTGGTCGAAGAGAAAGCTTGCCAACACATATTTCGAGAAATATGTAAGCGAGATAAATTCAGCTCGAAATCTCAAATGTGTATATAGAAAACTATATCGTAATACGACTTATGTCTCAATATAGGGATAGAGTAGAAATAGACTTTCCAAGTAATAAATGAGTTTCAGTCTCCACATACCTTTTGTCGATGAAGTTCCACAAGCTCCCCTTAGTAGTTCTTCGTCTTTAAATGATGAACACCGTGAAGTCTAAGCTCAACTACACAATCTATGTCCTAGTTCGAGACATCTATAAATAGGTTAGAAATCAAGACTTATAGTTTTGATCACTAACATTGATAAACATGCTTGAGATAGCAACGCATGCGAGTTTGACCGAGCAATGCTCTAACAATAGATACCCGTCACCAGCTTCACGGCCTTCGCCTCCATCTTGATTGTCTTCTTTCTCATCGTCTCCGACAATCTTCATTTTTGGTTTGCACATGAACCTGTTTTCAAAAAAGAATCATCAAAGAGATGTAACTGGTGATGATTACATTAATCACACCTAAAGCAAACAGTTTCTGGGTATAGATAGCGATAATTACAATTATCACAATAGAATTAGGTGATATTTGCATATTTCTCTGACTGGAATTTCATGTATATAGGGATAATTACAGTTATCAGAGCTGAAACAAGTGATAGTTGCATATTTCAGTTTTCAATTTTCAATCATCTCAAATAAATATCAAGTAACCAGAGGAAAAACATAATGATCACCCATGTTTGTCTTTTATGGCATAGTTAAAGAGGATAAAAATGGTTACTAGAAAACAAAATTGTCACCCATGTTTGTGCAATTTGGTTAATGAGAAACAAAAAGTTCATTGAATCAATTGAATCATTATGTCAAGCGCACGTATAGAGCAGCCAACAACGATTAAGATAGACTAATGAAAGCATACATAAATAATCAACATAATTTGATGTATAATCCGTAACCCCAAGAACAACAAGATCAGTACTCAATAGGGCTAATTTCATGTAGCACCATTACATCTGTAAACAAAAAAACAAAGAAAAATACAAAAGACACCACATACTGGCCTTAAGAGTCTAAGACCATGTGATAATAGATATTTTGTTGATCACGGATCACCGTATCTGATAATCAAAAATATTTCTTCGTTTAACTAAGGAGAATATGTCGTAATGAAGAGATTAATTAGGTGACAATAGTTTTTTTTTTGTTTTTTGATGGATTATTGAAACAAGCTCTAAAAGATGAAGGTACTACTTGAGGATCAAAATTGATTTTGGGTCTTTTATGATCGGCACAGTTCCGAAATTAGTAAATGAAAATACCATTTATCACATCATAATCCAGGATAAGTACATTTATCACAGTTTCATGGGATTATCACATTTTTTCTACATCAAAAACATCAATTATCACAACAAAAATCAAGGATAAGTAAATCTATCACAATTTATCTGTCAATGAAAAAAGTGAATAAACTATTAAATCACAGTTGTCAAAATAAAAATAGTCTATTATTTATCTGTTTTGCCATCTCATACTTATCCCTTTCGAATAGAGTAACACATGGTCATGACCATTATTAGTTTTAAATGAGAGCAATTCAGTAGACAAATTTTGAAAAAAACAAAAAATTATGATTAATTTGATTATCACGGACTATCCAAAAAAAAAGAAAAGAATAAAAACCTGAACATGGTCGCAAATCAAAAAACGATAAGAAACATAATCTCAACACAATCACTAAATTTTTGAACTTACCCAACCATAGAAAACCCATTAAATCACAAATTATTACACAATCAAAACATGCATGGATTAAGCAATTGATTACTATTTTTGAACCACATCGTAGTAATCAAAAAATAAGTAAGAAGAATTTTTACCCGAAAACACAATAGGGTTCTTTTTTTGTAGTATGTTTACCGTGAAAACACAGCAGCTCTGTTTTTTTCTTTTAGCTTGAAGAAAGAAGACACAATTGAAGAGAAGATGCGGGTGAGGACTTAGGAGAAGATGACGGTCGATAAAAACTAGGTGAGCTTGATTACCGGACAAGCTGGAATATCACAGACTAACTAAAAACCAAAAATGAAAAAAACCCAACTAATTTGATTAATACGGACTAACTAAAACCCAATTAGTTTGATTGCAAATCAAACAAATCTAAAAACAAAAATTTTCACACTTTCACAACATGCATGGGTTATTTAGCAATCGTAATGGTGATAAATTCACTTTCAAGTTCACATAAGAGATCATACCGTGATAGTTAAGATAGTTCAAGTTCACACATGAGTTACCGTGAAAACCAGCAGCTCTGTTTACTTTTTTTTCCCCTTAGTTTAGCTTGAAGAAAGAAGAATGAAAGAAAAAAAAAGCAACAAGAAGAAGAAACAGATGGAGAGAATATGACGCGCTTCTGGAGAATATTGCAGGACGATAAAAACTAGGTGAGCTTGATTTTTGGGATTTTCGTTTTTGATTTTTTTTTTTAAGACCAAATTTGGATAATTCCTAAAATTAAAATAAGATAATTACTACTATTGTAAAAGGTAAGTATAGTAAAACTAGTAGTTCTAAAACTAATTTTGGGTTTAACTTAGGCTGAGTTTGGTAATGTTTTTTTTTTTACAAAAGCACTTTCAAAATCTATATATGTCAATAATTTTTGAAACTAGTGTTTAGTAAAAAAAAGTTAAAGCGCTTTTTATCCAAAGCACTTCCAAAATTCCTCAATTTTCAAAAGCTGGGGTGGAGGAGCTTTTAAAAGCTACAAAAGCATAAGCTTTGGTCCCACCTAAATTTAATGTTTGATTTATCTTTTGTATCCCTATTTAATTTTATAAATGACAAAAGTTACCCTTTAATTTATATACAATCAATTTTTTATTTCTTATATTTTGTTCTTTAAATATTATTATTTTTTATTTTCAAACTATTTTATATACCATTTCATTTAATTTGTCAATAATAAAAAAAAAGATACTAAATTTGTAATAATGCAGGAATTAACATGGAAGGTAGTGTTAGCTTGCCCCCCTTGTGACACAATCTCGGCCCCCCTCCCGCAGTTTCGGCTCCCTTGGCTAGGTTACCCATGAGGCTCGCTAGTAGGTTAGCACAACAACCTGTTCAATTAATGTAGTAGTATGTCGTTGGAGCTTAGCTTGTTAGGCTTCCAACTAGTTTCATGTAATAATATTTATCCAATAATATAATAATATTTAAAAAAATACTAAATAATTACGTTATTTTAGTTTGATTTTTTTCTTTGAAAATGTATATATATTAAAAAGTGGCTAAGTAAAATAATTTTTTTAACAATCATAATATATAATAGTGATAATTAGTAAATTTAATGTTATATATATTTATATTTAATAGTAAAAAATTAATTATTTTTAAGTGGGAATGTTAAATATGCCCCTACTATCCATGGGATTTTCACGAACACCCTTCAGGGGCAGTAATGCAAAGGGCTGAATATCCTTTAACAAGTTAAAAGTTAAAACCCATTTTTAACCTCCACTTTATTTAATATGTCCGAATATATATTTCAGTTTCAGTTATTCGTTTTAGAGAGAGAAAAAAAAATTCACTTCAAAATTCAGAGCTGTGAGAGAAATTCAGAGCTCAGATCAGTGAGAGAGAGAAATTTAGACATGCAGTTTCGAATTCAGTTAATTCAAAGTTAGGTTTTTGTTTAATCTCCGTTCAAGAATAGGATTCTCCATTGATTTCTTCTTGAATCGATATATTTGATGCAGTTTCAGATCAACATCAACGAGATTCTTCATTGAATCTTCAACTGAGTTCGAAATCATTTTTCAGTGAGTTCGTTTTTTCAATTCAACTTAATCAGAAGTTTTTGCACTCATTACGAAGATCTACTTGATTTTGAATCGGGAGATTCATTGAATTTGAAGATCTACTTCGGTGAAGCTTGATTAAACATCGGATTTTGATTGAATCATCGATTGCAGACATACTACGAAGCTTGATTTCTTCTCATTCACTTTTACGAAGCTTGATTCATTAATTGATTTTGATTGAATCATCGATTGGAGACATTCTACGAAGCTTGATTTACTTAAAATTCAATCTCGTTAACAGGTTAGATTTACCTTTTAGCTCTAACCTTTGATTTGTTTTAACATATTGTTTACTTTTTTATCTGAATAATGTAATGTACAATTTGTTTGATACAACAATGTAGTTGATTTTTTAGCAAATTGTATTTCTTCTGTGTAATATTATGCCTTGAAGATTAGAGCAACAATACAGTTTGATTATTGTTGTAATTTCATTGTTACACAGAAGAATTACAACAATATAGTTTGATTATTGTGTTTTCATATGTATTGTTGGTGGTTTTTGTTTTTTTTGATAAAACAATGTAGTTGTTGAACCTGTTACAGATACAACGATTCAGTTTTTGATGTGTATGTTTTATCTTTTTCCACTGACTGCCATGAATATACTTCTCACGAGGGGCGCAGCCCCGAGTGATTTGCGTCATGACGAGAGTTTAAGCTACATGACATGCTGAATCACATATTGTATCTCAGGACATGCCGTAGGTTACATTTTTGTTGTCCAACAATGTAATAGTTCAACCTGATTGCCTTATGTTAGTGAATACAAGCAATGTAGCTTGTCAATCCGTTTATTGCTAGGGACCGAGTAGTACCACCAAAAAGCAATCTCGGGACATGTTTGAGGTTACATTTGAATGTCAATGTAGCTTGTCAATGTACTGCAAACACATATTGAATCTCAGGACAACTTGTCCAAGTTGCTTTCAATCCTGAAAACAACCTGTTGTAGTTGGTTGTAGTTTTGGAAACAACTTTGGTTTTTTTCTTTCATTTATATAGAATGTCGTTTATATAGAATCCCAGGAAAAATTGTCCAAGTTTTTTCCAATTATGAAAACAACCTGTGGTAGTTGCTTCTAGTTGTGGAAACAACTTGGGTTGGTTGCTTTCAATATTTTCTATAAACAACCTGTGGTAGTTGCTTCTAGTTGTGGAAACAACTTGGGTTGGTTGCTTTCAATACTTTCTATAAACAACCTATGGTAGTTGCTTCTAGTTTTGAAAACAACTTTGGTTGGTTGCTTTCAACTTGTATCTTATTATCCTTTGCAATTTACTGATTTTCTTCTCTTTGCAAGGTAATTATGGTTGTCGCAGAGATCAACTTTTGCAACTTAAGCATTTCTCATGTTATCTATGAATCAACTACCTTCAAGGAGATGCAAAGTCTTGTGTTGCGTTCTTGGAGTATTATTTCTCAAGTCCCTTATGTGATTCTTTCTGATGTTAATGGTGTACTTCAAATCGTTCGGTCTGATTTAGATTTGAATTTTCTTGTTATATACTGCCAAGCTAAGGGAATACAAGTTTTGAAGCTCAATGCTCAATTCGAAACTCCTTCTTCTTCTTCTTCTTCATGTGTTGCTTCTTCTTCAGCTTCTTCAAGTTGTGTTTCAACTGAAGGTTTGGCTTTTGTTGAAGACACGACTGATGACGTTTCAATGAATCAATTATCCACAAGAGAACCAAAAAAATGTGATGCTTGGGCTGGAATTCTTACCGGTGTTGGTCAGATGTTTGAGGGAGGGAAAGATGAAGTTGTTGATGTCTTGTTGAGTATCAAGTGGAGAGTGGGTACAAAGTCAAGCCTGAGAAGACTGATCGGAAGCGTTATACAGTTCATTGCCTTTTCAAAGAAGAAAAAGGATGTAAGTGGAGGTTCCACTCTTCTTTGGCATTCAAAGGCGGCCATGCTTTTAAGTGCAAGACTTTTATATCGGAGCATTCTTGTGGTTTGGCTTGCTCTGATCCTTCAAAGCTTCGAATGACGAAGACTTTTATAAAGAACATTGTAAAAGATGATATTAGAGTTTCAGGTAAGCAGAAAACAGCCGCGGACATTCAAGATTTGTTTTTCAGGGAGTATCAAGTTGACCTCACCTACCATCAAGCATATCGTGGACTGAAATTTTGCAAAGAATGTATTTGGGGAGATGATATCAAGTCGTATTCTGATTTCTTGTGGTATGAAGAAGCAGTCAGGCGTTATAATCCTAGAAGCGTCGTCAACTTTGAGTTTAATGCTGAAAACCGGCAGTTTGAGAGGTTTTTCATTTCTTTCGAAGCTTGCATCACAGGGTTCAACAAGTATTGTCGTCCTATGCTGATAATAGATGTCATTTCTTACTGGAAAGTTCGGGGGTGGTCTTATGGTAGCTTGTGGGAAAACTGGAAACCAAGGTATTATGCATCTTCTTTACTATTTTATTTTTATTTTGTGTTGTTTTTATGACAAACCTTTTGGGTAGAAAACTTTTGTAGCCAACTGTATGTAATTGCACAACCTCAACACACCTTTTAGGTTTAGATTTTTGTGAACAAACTCTACAACTTGTGAACAACCTCAACAAGAATGAAAACAACTAGCACAAGTTGCCTCCAAAATATGGAACCAACTTATGCTAGTTGTTTTCATTCTTGTACTTTGGCTGTAGGAGCAGAATATCGCGACATCAATACTTTGAGAAAGTAACAAACAACTACATCGCGAAGGCGTCGCAAGAAAGAAATATAAATGACGCAATGAATGACGAAAGTCAGAACATGAGAAAAGTATAAAGACTTGGCGATATTTAGGAGTGTCGCAAGTAAAGACGTTTATAACATTCGCGACACTTCGCGAGATGTTCCCGAAAATAAAGGAAAGCTTAGCTGTCATCCACTGTATACTACCCTATATAAAGGGTTGAATTGGTCTGTTGTGAGAGAGGTCTTTTTGAATTGTTAAGCAAGTCATTAGGAGAGAGAAAATTAAGAGGGATTGTAATTTCTTTAGCTCTGTTCTACATTACTTTGTAAATCTTTCAAGTAACAATTAATAAAACACATTATTATTCATCTTCTAATGGATTGATTAAGAAAATTCGAGTGAGGGGTGTAGTGTAGGATTTCCTGCAACTACATATGCGCTAGAAACAGGGATTGAAGAAGATTGAGGATCGAAAAGTGCAGTTAAAATCGTTTAAATCAAGAAAATGAGAAAGGAAAATGTTAAATCAGATGAGGTAGAGGAGTTAAGAAGCAAGGAACATAGTGAAGATATGGAATATAATTCAATTACAAAAGCAATGGTTAATGAATTCCACGAAAATATTAGAGGAAGGATACATAAACGAGATTTTGAAGGAAAGAAGATTATAGATGAGGAGAAGACATCGTCTTTGAAGGAATGGGAAAAACAGAAAATAACGTTCACAGCAACAGAAGTGCCTAGAGAAAATTTGAATCATATGTCTCCACTAGTGATCACGATAAATGCAAGTAGAAAAAGAGAAGAATCGACAAAAGCAACGGAAGAATGGGTAATAAATAGAACTTTGGTGGATACAGGGAGTTTGGTGAGTATCATGTTTTACCATACCTACAAAAAGTTAGGATATAAAGATGAAGAAATGAGTTCCCCAAGGTATTATATTCATGGTTTTGGAAAATTTATAACAGTACCTAAAGGGGAGATAAAATTACGAATTTTACTCGGAGAAATTGAAACACAAGTAACATTAAGTGTAGTGGATATGGAATCGCCTTACCACATATTGTTAGGGAGACCTTGGGTACATGCAATTAAGGCGGTAGCGTCAACACTCCATCAGTGTATCAAATTTCCTATGCCGAGTGGAATTGGTGAGATCAGAGGAGATATTGATAAAGGAAGAATATATCATCAAATCGAGGTAAAGCATTATGAAGGGCAAGTGAAGAAGCGAAAAGATCGCAGGAAGATGATAAAAGCAGCTAAGAAAGAAGAAGAATTTAGAATTTACATGATAAGAGCAAAAAAGGGAAAAGGAATACCTGGCGAAATCATGGGAAAAGGGAGTGAGTTCGCGAAGGAAATGAGAGGACCAACTCCTATGGGAGAACCGAAGTCTAGTTATGTCGCAATAGAACAAACAAAAGAAGTGAATGTTGGAACCGAGGAGGAGCCTAAAATCTTAAAAATTGGGACTAAAATGGAAGCGGATGAAGAAAGAAGAACTGTTGAGTTGCTGCGAGATTACAAAGATATTTTCGCATGGGATATGGATGAAATGCCTGGTATAGATCCATCAGTGGCTTGCCATAAATTGGAAATTGACAAGAATGTAAAACCATTTAAACAAAGAATTAGAAAGATCGCGACAGCATATCATCCTCAAATAGAAGAAGAATTGCAGAAAATGTTGGACGCGGGAATTATTAGACAAGCAAAATATCTCGAATGGATAGCAAACATGGTTATAGTCCCAAAGAAGAAAAAAGGAATAAGAATTTGTATAGACTTTACTGATCTAAACAAAGCTTGTCCTAAAGATAGTTTCCCATTACCGGATATTCCGCAATTGGTTGAAGCGGCGGCGCAGAAACGAAAGGATATCATCTCTTGATGGATATAAGGGTTACAATCAAATTCCTCTCGCCGAAGAAGATCAAGAACATACTGCTTTCTTTGCTCCAAGAGGACTGTACTGTTATACAAAAATGCCGTTTGGTCTGCGAAATGCCGGTGCGACATACCAAAGAATGGTGGAGAAGGTGTTCGCGAGATGGATACACAAAACATTGGAGGTATACGTAGATGATATGTTAATAAAAGTAGAAAAGCAAAAGACCACGTACAGGATTTGAAAGAAATTTTTGAACAAATGAGGCAATTTAATATCAAAGTAAACCCTGAAAAATGCACCTTTGGAGTCGCCTCTGGAAAATTTTTAGGGTACATTGTATCCAAAGAAGGAATTCAAGTCGACCCCAGAAAAAGTACAAGCAGTTCGCGATATGCCAACACCGGCGACAATAAAAGATGTTCAAAAGTTAAATGGGTTGTTAGCTTCGCTAGGGAGGTTCATCTCGCGATCATCTGACAAATGCAAGCACTTTTTCAATATCCTTAGAAAGGGATCGAAGTTTAAATGGACAGATGAGTGTGAGAAAGCCTTGCAAGGAATAAAGGAACATTTAATGGATATATCAATTTTGCAAAAAGCAGAAGAAGGAGAAGAATTGTTGATCTATCTTGCGACAACCTCGCATGCATTAAGTGCGGTGTTACTGCGAGTGGGACGAGGAGTAGAAAAACCAATTTATTACATCGCAAAACTTTCAACGTCGCAGAAAGGAATTACTCAAAAATTGAAAAACTAATCTTGGCATTAGTTTATGCAACATTTAAACTTCGTATATATATTCAAGCGCATGTTGTCAAGGTGGTGACAAAAGTACCAATAGAATCAGTGATGAAGAATTCAAAGAGGTCGGGAAGAGTTGAGAGATGGAATGCTCAAATAAGTCATTGCAAACTCAAATATGAAATACTATCTTCGCCAAAATCACAAAGTTGTCGCAGACTTTCTAGCAGAATTTCCTTTGGAAGAGGATGAATCAGTAGAAGAAATGATGGATGTAGAGGAAGAACATGGAGATCCGAAAGATTTGTTAACGGAACCGAATAGATGGGAAATATTAGTAGATGGGTCATCAAATGGAGAAGGAAATGGAATAGGAATTGTTGTGATATCGCCGAGAGGGCAATAAAATAGCTCTTTCTTTCATTGGAGTTTGCATCAACAAATAATGAAACGAGAATATGAAGCTATAATACATGCTTTGCGATTTGCAATAGAAATGAAGTGGAGAATGTAAGGATTACTAGTGATTCACAATTGGCAATTCGCCAGATAAAAGAAGAATATGCCATAAACGAATTGTCTTTGCAAAAATATAAGAAACTTGTTGACGAGTTGTCGATACAGATACCAAGAATAAAGTGGAGACATATATCAAGGAGAAATAATAGGCTCGCAGATGCTTTTGCCTTTATATCAAGTATGATGACAGATCTGGTTGCGAGAAACATTAAAATACAAACACTTTTAATGCCGTCGATTGACAAAGAAGAAGAACAAGAAACCGATGTAATGGTAGTAGAAGATGGAACACAAACACTTTGCGAAGAAGATTGGAGAGCAGAGCTTCATGCATATTTGATGACAGGAGAAACGCCAAGAAATAGATTAGAGACACATAAATTAAAAAGCCGTGCAACAAATTATGAATTAAGAGATGGAGTGCTATACAGACGATCTTTTAATGGGCCTTCACTTAGATGCTTAACAAGAAAGGAGGGAGAAATCATATTGAAGATGTTGCATAGTGGGGATGCTGGTAATCATAGCGGTGGAAGATCTTTAGCACATAAAGAAAAAATGCAGGGCTATTATTGGCCATATATGCATGAGGACGCGAAACAAGTATCAAGGCGTTGCGAGGATTGCCAAAGGCATGGGAAGAAAATACATGCACCAGGAGCTCCGTTAAATTCTTCAACAAGTGTCGGCCATTTGGAAAATGGGGTTTAGACATTGTAGGACCATTTTTACCAGAACGGGACAGAGAAGATATTTAATCGTCGCTCTGATTATTTCACAAAATGGGCGGAGGTGAAAGCGGTACAACATATTCGCGATAAGGATGTTTTTACTTTCATATTTGAGAACATTATATGCAGATTTGGGGTTCCAAAGACAGTTGGTATCCGACAATGGGAAGCGATTCGAAGGACAAAATATAGAATTACTGCTTAATACATTTCAGATACGATGTGGGAAATCAACTCCTCTATACCCGCAGGCTAATGGTCAAGCAGAAGCGACAAATAAAACAATCGCAGACATATTGAAGAAAAAGTTAGAAGGACAATAAAGGATGGTGCGAACAAGTACCCAATGCGGTATGGGCTTATAATACAACTAGAAGAGAAGCTACAGGCATGTCCCCTTTTTGTTTAACATATGGAGTTCAAGCCGTACTCCCGACGAAGTTAAGATTCCAACTACAAAGAAAGAAGCTTGGGAGAAAAATCTCGGTGCGGGTAACATCTTAATCAAGTTAGATGAATTAGAAGAAAAAAAGAGAGCAGCACGCAACATATGGAGAATTATCAGCGAAGATTGGAGAGAATATAACAAGCGTGTCAAGATACGTGAATTTCAGCCAGGTGACTTGGTGCTGCGAGAAACACCTATATATCAGCGAGAAAACGGTGGCAAGCTGGCAAGAAAATGGGATGGACCTTATATCATCAAGGAGATAGTTGGTACAGGGGCATATAGATTAATGGATCCTGAAGGCAAAGATGTAGGGCAAAAACTAAATAGGCCATGGAATAGGTTATATCTTAAGAAATATTACCCATAGAAGATGGGAGAAATGAAATGAATTTGTGATGTAATGTCTTTGCGACAGATAGGTTGCGAGATCAAAGGAAATAAAGCAAGATTGTGCGACAACCTTCGCAAAAGAATGAATGCTTGAATGAATTAACAAATATGAATGAGTGAGTGAATGGGACGAACCTTTATGGCGTACACCTTAGTTCGCGAATGATATTTCGCAAGAGGCAAATGTAAGACCTAAAGTGCGTCATATAAGCGGGTATCTCTTTACATGGCTCGGGGAAAGGTTACACCGCTCCCGGAACCCGAGTCATGGAGATTTGGGGCCCATGAAAGCCTATTCGGGAGATACCTTGGATTTTCAACTATATATATAAGGTTATACCCCTGGTTGGACGCCCGAGGGTCTCTTCCAAGGAGTCAGCGTATGACCAAGGCGCCGAGGTACACGGTTGAGTCAAGAGTGCGGGGAGCATGGAACTTCCTTACCACTCTTGACAAGTCTTGGCACATGCTGCACTCGGCCCGAAGAAAACTCCACTTAGGGTGCGTCTCGTAACCATAAACCATATAGGTATAAGGGATAAGAGGCTGCGAAAACAACCGGTTGTTGTTAAGACCGGATGGGAGGAGCTAGTCTTGTATGGCCGATGTACGCCTCCTTGAAGGGGCAACCGGGAGATAATAAGGGCGGCACCCTCCATTAGGGGAGCCGATAAGTGTCAAAAGACGCAAATGTCATAAGACTTTATTTTCGCAAGGAAATGAAGACTTATCATATTTGTGCAATGATCTGAAGAGGCAAAAGTACTAACATGAAGGTGAGGCGAGATCAATGGGTTTTTACATGAAAATGAAAAAACGTCCTGCGATTTCGTCGCAAAGCCGACAATGTCATGGGATTTTATATTCGCAAGAATACTTAAACCTGTTGTATTGTCGCAAGCACAATATCCTGCAGAGGCAAAAATACTTGTGCAATGATAAGGCAAGGTTAATGGGTCATTACATGAAAATGTAAAGACGTCCCCGCGATCTTGTCGCGATGAGGGATGGCAAAGTAAGACCTTTAACTAGGAAGGCAAAATAAGACCATACAATTAAATGATAAGATAAGATCAATAGGTTTCTCCATTGAGAGGAAATCCTGCGATCTTATCGCAATAATACGTTTCAGCAAAAATAAGGGGAATTTGTCCTCCAAATCAAAAGAAGTACTTCAACAGAAATTCAAAAACATCCTATGCAAAATGTCATCCAATCAAGGGAGTTTAAATAAAAACGAAAAATTACAGAGAGAATTCAATTTTCCACATCAACTCTCTCGACATCAACAGATGTTCTTTGGTTCTTCAACAATTTTATCAACTTCTTTTTCGACAACTGGACGATTTTTATCAGAAGTCCCTTCATCTGGATCCTTACTAAAGATTTCATCAATAATGACTTCTTCGCAGCTTTGATAATCATAGTCACTATCAGGGGAATTGGGAACTTCATCATCACTCACTTCCAGAGGTGCCACAGATACGGGATCAAGAGATTTAGATAGCAAAACACTATTCACAAGAACTTCAGCTTTAAGATGAACTTGACGAAGGAGCGCTTTCTGCTGGTTTTTACTCTCTATATTTTTGTAACCGCACATATAGTTGAATCTTCTTTCTGCTCTGTCGCGAGAATGCATAAGGGAAGTAGCAAGCATTTTATTCTCCTTGCGAATTTTTGAATGGTCAGACTTCAAAGCAGTAAGGGAAGAATGAAGATTTTTCTCAGACTCTGCAAAACAAAGAATAAAAGCGAAAAATATTATAACAAACAAAATTATGAAGCACCGGTAATTGAAGAATAGACGAGGCAGCCAACTGTTATGACTACCTTCCTTTTGCGTGATAAGGTGTTGAGTTAACGCCGAACAACTATTTTCCAGTTGGTCCATGGCGATATCAAAGTTATCTCCAACTAATCCTTTCAAACGAGCTCGCAGATTTTTTCGTTAGAAATAAGTGTGGCATTTTCTTTCGCGAGGGAAGAATTGGATTTCTCCAATTGGGAACATTGATCCTTGAGTTGGTTGGCGTTTACACTTAAAGTTATTCTACCCTGAATAAGTTTATCTTTCTCGATAGTAACTTCTTCAAGATTATTTCTCGAATGAATGAAGAGATTGTTCTTGCTCTTTACACAATTTTTGACAAATATCATACCGCTGCGAGTAAACCGACATCTTGCTTAATAATGTTCGCTTCTCTTGCGAAAGAATTCCGTTCTCATCTGATAAAGTTTCCAACTCTAAATTAGCTTTAGTCAAAGAATAGGAGAGGCGAGATAAGTCACTACTTAACGAGTCGTGTTTCTGAGTTAAATCAGCATTTTCCTTAGAACGATTATCTATTTGGTCAACAACATATGTGTGGAGATTATCTAATTGGTTATATTGCTCCACCCAAGAATCTTTATCAGCTCGAACTTCTTCAACAGTAGATTCCAACTGATATATCTCCATTTTTCGTTTCTGGTTTAAAGCTTGAAGGGTGAACAAGGACTTGAGTCTTCAAAAAAAAAAAAAAAAAAGGAGAGGCAAAATGTACCTTTTAAATCTTCATTCTTCTTGCGAAGATTGTCGCAATCCAGTGAAAGGTTGAGAAGATTGTTCTTTAAGATCTTAACTTCTTGCTCCAAAGATGTTTGCGACACTGTGTCAGAGCCAAAGTATTTATTCAAGGATTCAAAAACACAAGACTTGATAGGATCAGTGGAGGTTTTCTTGACATCGTTTATGGTGTCTGATAAAACTTTAAAAGCTACATCTATCCCTTCTAAATTTTCTTTGGTAAGAGGGGTAGATTCAGAAGTGGAGGAAGGAAAAGTTGAATCATTCTTGATCATAAGAATGCCGGTTGAAGAAGTTTGGTAAACAGGTGAAGGAGAAGGAGAAGTATTAAGAGAAAGAGTGGAGAGAGGTACATTTTGAAGAATTTCATTCACAGAAAACTCAGGAATTGATTTATCCTGCGAGGGTATCGCAGGAGAGGATGGATTATCTTGAAGAGGAGAGGTTGGTTTCTCTTGCGAGGCAATCGCTGGAAGAGATGAATCGCTTTGCGAAGGCACAACAGGAGAAGGAATAAGATTGAACCCAGGAAAGGAAACAGAAGGTGCGACAGATTTAGAGTGACGATGCCTCTTGGGAGACCTACCTTCATTTTTACCATCCTGCGAAATGCAAGTTAAATAAGAAACAGAGGCAACAATATTGTTATTAAAAGAGTAAATGTTTCTTAAATACCTTGCCACTCGCAGGATGCCTTTTAGAAGCAAAGGATTTCGATTTTGAACTTGAAGAAACATTAGGGTTCTTAACGTTGAATTTAGAGCTGGGTTTGTCTTGGCTGAAATAAAAATGATGGGAGAAACATTAAAAGAAGAGCAATATTCGAATAAAAGACTACAATAAAAGAGATCAATCATGAAGTAATCAAAATTGGCGAAATTAACAGACCTTGATGCCATAGAAACAAGAGCGAGAAGAATTAAGGCGGGGAAGACGATGAAGGAAAACGGCAGAGAAAAATTGCAGACAACAGAGAAGATGAAGTAAAAGGAGAGAAATTTTCAAAGAGAATTCTTCTTTAAATAGACAAGAAAAGGGTAACCGGACAAACCGGTAAAAAATAAAATCTTATATACGTGTAAACAGTCATTCCTAAATTCACGGAATCTTGTCGGTAAAAGAAGAACGAATATCATACTAAACAGTGGCGACATATCAAAGCATTAGTTCTCATGACATTCTCTACTTCTGATAGGTGTAGAATACACCGTATTTAATATATAGTATTTATGCTTTCTTTGCGAGTTTTCTTGTAAATTATGTATCTTATGTGTGCTTTTGAGTTTATTAGGTGCAATGGAGTCATTTGGAGCAAAAAGACCAATTGGAACTCGTTCAAATACAAGATTTCTACTTTTCATTGTGTAGAGGACGAGAAGATGAAGACAATGCCGAAAGAATGGAGTCATTCCGAGTTCGTATGAAGAAGTTATGAACAAAACAAGAACTTGAAGCATAAAAGGGCAAGTGTTATTGACACCTCAATTGTACGTTAAGGGGAAGTCATCCTGTTAAGGGATGTCCTGTTTCAAAGGGACTGCTAAGCACAGTCATGTATTTTACAAAGGAGGAAGCCGGAATTCAAAGGCTATTAAAGGCACCCGTCCTATTTACTTAGGGCACCTGCGTCTTCTTCTTATTAATAAGTTTCAATCGAGTTTTCTGTTCAAACCGAGAACCATGGTTTTCGTTTATACAGGCGAGATGAAGATGGTTGATCGGTGTTCGATGGTCAATAGAGAAGCTACTGATGTGGCTCGACAGGAAAACGGTGATGGCGATGGCAGATAGTGGAGTTCGGTGTTGCTGCCATTGATGGCTGTGGTGAAGAGCTCGTGATGGTGGAGGTTGTTGGTCAGGGAAGATGAAACTCAGTTGAAAGTGACTATGGAGCAATGACGATGTCTGCTGGGATTGGTGGAGTTTGTCTAAGAACAGAGAGAAGGTGAAGCTCGAGAATGGTTACTGTTACTGATTGAACGAAGAAGAGAAGGAACGCTGCTGTGCTTTCGATGAAGTGATGATGGTACTCGGTAATGGTGGTTTTTTGTTTATCAGAGATGATGAGATGCTGCTGTGACGATGAGCACTCGAGTTGGAATGAGGATGTTGTGACGCGCCGGTGTTGGGCTCGATATCCAGTGAAGCAAGATGGCTTCTGCCATCGGTTTGGTGGTTAATTGGCGTAGAAGAACGATGCGGCAGACAGACGAGAATGATTGAGTTCGAGTCCGAGTGAGAGAAGAAACGAGACTATCTCGTTTAGGAAGGTTATCAGGGAGATGAGGTTGTGTAAGGAGATATACAGGAAGAACAAGTTGAGCATGCATTGAATAGAGAAGGAAGGGTCCCTGCTGCTATTACCGGGTAATGATGGAGGACGCTGTGGTGTAACTAGACAGGGAAGAGCTCGAGATGGAGATCGTGATCGATCAGGGAGGTTGGATGCCGCCATTGAACTTGGAAGTCAGAATCGAGTTGTTTTACTGGGACTTGAACGTGATGGCAATGGAGCTAGAAACTGTGTCGTTTGTTGCCAGAACAGAGAGACGAAGATGGGTTACGAACTGAGAAGTTTGCATGTATAGTCTTAGCTCGAGTTTAATAGCGAAGCTGTGATGGATGGCTTAGAGAGATGGCAGTGAGGATTGATGGATCTTGGCAGCTAGGATTTCTCGAGCACTGCCAGCGTTAGAACAAGATGGAAGTGATGCTCGAGTTTCCTGGGACGATTGCGGCTTATCGGAGGATGGTCATGGGTCTGCTGAGAAAAGATGTTACACTATCGGTTCCAAGTAACTACTATCTAGAAAGCGGGCTGAACTTAACAGTTTGCGAAAACCCATTAGCTTGGGATGAAATTCTTTACACAACCAGACTTTGGACGTGGGATATTGGTGTTTAGGCGAGTTTGGCAACCTACTTTGCACGGGTTTCTCTCCATGGTGGGCCGGGTGAATTTCCAACTAATGGACTTGAAGACAAAACCTAATTTTGGAAGGAGTATCCTTTATGGAAATTGAGGAATATATAAAAGAGAGGACTTCTATCTTTTTGAGGATTATCTTGGCCTCTACTTTGTTTTCTAGGGTTTTACAACATGAAGTCTTTTCTCTTTCTTCTTGTTATGAACTCCATGAATATGAGCTAGAGTTTTATTATTGGTTATGGAATAAGTTGAATTTCCAAACATGAGTTTTTGTGCAATAAATTAGTTTTCTCTCATATTATCGTTTATGATTCACCATGAATATTGTTACATGATTTGAATGCTTGTTAGTCGAGTCGCGAGTCGATTGAGTTTGCTTTCATCTCTATTGCTAGATTAGGGTTATTATACGCAAAAGTGATAATTCCGGATTGCAAGTAGCATAAATATGATTATAGTTTGTAGTGATATATTCTTATGATCATATGTGAGTTATAACCTTTGTTAAATCGGATTAGTGCGCTTTCCACGTTCGATTGCTTTGATTGGCCTGATTTCATAGAACTTAACGCATCTAGGGAATTAAACTTGATTAGTGCTTTTACACGTTAGGTTGTTCCTTTAGGTAGAATTCATATTCGCATCTTTTAATGTGTTTGTTGATGACATGAGGAGGTTTGCGGGATATTCTTGCGATCAAGGTATTCTAGGGTCTTTGATAAAAGTTGAGATTAAAATATCAATTCTAGTTATTGTGGTGAAACCATGTTTGTGAATGAAGACGAAATCCTTAACCAATACTTTCTCACCCTTGATTACTTGTTTGCTTATTTCTTTATTTGCTTTTATTTAGTTTATTATAATCACAAAACCCCGGTGTTATTTATAGGGAACCGAAACAATTTGACAACCTAGACCTCTCTGTGGGATCGATCCTTTCTTGCCCTTGCTATATTTATATTTTGAGTAGTAAGAAAGTGTAATTTATTTTTGACGCTTACGACCGCGATCAACTTCGCAGAGAAGACATGAGAAGAGGCAAGATGTAGGAGCAGAATATCGCGACATCAATACTTTGAGAAAGTAACAAACAACTACATCGCGAAGGCGTCGCAAGAAAGAAATATAAATGACGCAATGAATGACGAAAGTCAGAACATGAGAAAAGTATAAAGACTTGGCGATATTTAGGAGTGTCGCAAGTAAAGACGTTTATAACATTCGCGACACTTCGCGAGATGTTCCCGAAAATAAAGGAAAGCTTAGCTGTCATCCACTGTATACTACCCTATATAAAGGGTTGAATTGGTCTGTTGTGGGAGAGGTCTTTTTGAATTGTTAAGCAAGTCATTAGGAGAGAGAAAATTAAGAGGGATTGTAATTTCTTTAGCTCTGTTCTACATTACTTTGTAAATCTTTCAAGTAACAATTAATAAAACACATTATTATTCATCTTCTAATGGATTGATTAAGCAAATTCGAGTGAGGGGTGTAGTGTAGGATTTCCTGCAACTACATTGGCTTTTATATTTTAGAGGACTGGTGCTGCCGGAGACATAAAATGCAAATCAAAAGATGGACCTTGAAAGGATTGTGGTTGCACACATGCTGTTGGAGTGTGTAGATTAACAACCATTTCATCTGCTTTTTTGTTTTCATCATCATTCTCTTGTGTACAATATGCTACTTGCCTGCAAATTCAGCAAAGCAAGGAGGTAGGAAAAAAATCATTAAAAACACAGCACACTGAAAACAAGTAGAGGAGACAACCTTGAGTAAGTTGCTTCCACATATGGAGACAACTTGTGCAAGTTGCTTCCTAAACATATGGAGACAACTGGCTCAAGTTGCTTCCATCCAAGAATTATTTACTACTAAGTTTAATAATCTACTAAGAAAATGAATGAAATTTTTACCTTTCTGATGCATCTTCTTTATCAACTGTAGCGCTCTTTTCTTTTTCGTCTCTAACTGGTGCTTCATCCATTGTAACTGCACTTGTTCTTTCATCCTGCTCTCCCTCCATTGCAACTGGAGTTGTCTTTTTCTGCTCTTCCTCCATTGCAACTGGTCCTTTCTCCACTGGACTTGCTTTTGGTTCTTCTGGTATATCGTCCTTTACTTGCGCTAAGTCAGCTAAATATCTGCCAGTTATATTATCAATGTCCACAGCCTGCATCAACTCTTCATAACTATCTGGCATGTTTACCTCTTCAGAATTTTTCCTTTCAATCAGCTCCTTCAGTGCATTTAATGGTGTTGCCTCTTCAGCGGTAGAGATTTCTTCGCTCACCTGCATTTTCTCATCGGCATTTAGATTTTCTCTCTCATTTTCTGTTTCACCGACTCCCTTATCATCTTCTTTAGTATGACCCACACTTTCATCACCTTTAGGGTCACTTACATTATCTTCTTCCTCATCAGCTACTGTAGCTTCTCCATCATCTTCTTTAGATTCATGGTTTGAGGACTGTGCGTTGGATGTTTTACCTTGAAACATTGCGCTCCACTCTTTGTACTTCTGCTCCCTTAAGAGGTTCTCTGGTGTTTTTTTCAACTCCTCCCAGTCATTCAAGTTCTTGTACACGGCGGCCATTTGTTGTTGTTGCTCATCTGTCAAGATAATCTTCTCCTTGTTAGCTTCATAGACACTTCTGAAGAAGTTGTTGTCAGCAATGAACTTCCCCAAGAACTGATCTCTCCCATCGATCCTATATAAGACCTCTTGAAGTGCAACGTTTTCGGCTTCAAGGAACGCGCCATTTAGGCTCTCTTTTTGAAGTAAATAATACATCATGTTGTTGAAGGCTTTCCCTATTTCTAATTCTCCTTGCAACTCTTTCAAGTAAGTCAGCCCTAGCTCATCTGGTGATAGTTCGTCTCGAATGCCTTCAGTAAACTGAAAAGTTCCAAATTAGTCAGCATTTTTCTCTTCAAAATCAGTGGAAAGTTAATATACAACTGGAACCAACTTTCTGCTTCTATTTCTAAAACCAACTAGATCAAGTTGCTTTCATTTTATGGAGACAACTAGATCAAGTTGCTTTCATTTTTTGAAGACAACTAGATCTAGTTGCTTTCATTTTTATGGAGACAACTTGAGCAAGTTGCTTTCATATAATGGAGACAACTTGAGCAAGTTGCTTTCATATTATGGAGACAACTTGAGCAAGTTGCTCCCACATATGTTGTTTCATAACACTTGGAATAAAGCCTAAATTAAACAGTAGTGACTAAAGTAACTAGCCTAAAGTAAACTAGCAAGATGAACTGATAGCAAGATGAACTGATACAAATAGGTTTAGCAGTCAGAGAATTGACAAATAGCATAAGAATTTTTACTTACAGTAAATCCTACTGGGAACGCCATATTCCCATCTTTATCTTTCCCTTCTAACGTCAACTTAGTGCAGAAATCTAGTTGGTGCCACCTATTGAATCTCGGAGTCGCTTGTTCAAATCCTTGTCGCTTTGGCATGTAGTTGCTATGCTCCGAAAACCAATACTGCAAAAAACATATTAAATGTTAGTTAAGTTTCTCAAAACATTTTAAACAAATACTTGTCAACAATTTGTCATTTTTTTTACCAACACTAATGGTATGCACCCAGGTACACGTTTATGACCATCTTTTCCTTTTGGTTTCTTTATATTAGCCATTAAATACTTCACTATGTGGTCAGGCCACGACACAATTGTTTATGGGTGAAAACTATTCCTGCCGGATTTGGTAAATTGGGGTGTGTAGATGAGGAATGAATCTAAACCCTAAACAAATGCACTGTGCGGTGAGTGCTTGTGATTCGAGAAATCAATCTGTACAACTCTGGCCTAAACCAAGAAATGGCCGTTCCAGACTTGCTTTGGTCACAAAGTGAAGGAGATGGGGTTGATCTTAGGGAGGGAAGCGAAGAAGGTGTTGAGATTGTGAAGGTGTAGGCTTGTTTATGACTTGTAACAGAAAGGTGAGCAGGCTTACGATTGATGCAAGCAGGCTTTGAGTGTTTGAATACGTTTTGTATTAACACTTGGTTTTTGTCTTGTCTTGACTTGAAATGTTGTTGGAAATAGGGAGGAGAACCTATTTATACAAGTCATTTGAGCCTTATTCATGTCTCTCGTGGGAAGTGGAGGAAGTGGAGTAGTGGAGTTGTGTGTTGGTGTTACACGACCAGTCTTGCCCACTTCTCCTGTCATCTCTAACCGTCCATGACTTCCCGACAAGTTCTTGTGATGGCGCATTGCACGCTCCACGCTGTAAACCGCCAGACCAATACCCCAGTATGTATCCCCCAGTTTGTGACATGATTGATGCCTCGAGTGTGTGGGTCGTGGGACCCACAGAAAGTAGCATGTAATGCTAGACTAAATAACTAAATTATTTAGGAAGTCGATACTTGTGAAGTATCGTGTGTATTCTACGCAGGTACTGCATCGAGTATATTCAGCATGTATGAAGCATTGCTGTTTTTAAGGCTTATCGGAGTAAGTCACGAATTTAAGCGTCTTAGAATAGCATCATGTCCAGCCATCTTCGAGTGATCGTTTGGAGGCTATACAGGTAAGCCCTGACTTGACCGATCACTCCACGTGGAAGAGTGGTGGACGGTGATTGTGGTGACGCCTTGCTGGTCTCTTAACTCCTAACCAGGGCAGCTTGACCAAGCTGGTAGAGTTGGATGGACGAGATGATCTGTGACACTCATCTGCGACCGTTGATGAAGTTTTAGGGCTTTTGAAGAGGTGCGCATGCATCACTCTTCAGCTAGGTCGAAACCAAGCATGGGAGGTGTTTTGGAAAGGACCGACCGGGCATGCGTGTAGACGGCATGCCGGTGTACACATCCGTACCTCACTGTCTCACAAAGGTGCGATCTAGGCCACTCAATTTGACCGGCAAAGAGGAGCGGTTGAGATCGATTTGCAATAGAAATCTGGTGCCGCAAAAGCCGCGCATCATGCCCACTTCGGGCGTGCGCTTCAAGACGACCAAGCCTGGTCGGTTCCGGCCGATTGATTCGGCGTGTGGGTGGTAGGCTGGTGTTCACGCCTGTACTTCATTGCCTCATAGAAACGTGATCTAAGCCGTTCAATTTGTCTGGAGAAGTTGAGTGGTCGAGATCAGTTTGTGATTTGGAAGCGCGACCACACTAGTTTGGGCGTGCGTTTTGGAAAAACCAGGCATGGTATGCCTTGGTCGGTCGGGTGAGGAGATAGATAGTTCCACGATGATCATGCTGATGCTCACTAGACCTGCTCAATTGTCTCCTAAGCCCCTCATTCGATCAGGAGAAAACAGACGCTCGTGATCGATACAAACCCTAATTGGGGTTTTGGTCGGCCGTGCTTCATGCATTGTTTTGCACGCACGAATTGGGACAACCAAACATGGTTGGTCCTGACCGATTGTTCATGTATGTAGGCGGGCCCACGGTGTTTGTGTTAACATGTTCTGGGCCCTTTGAATCTACATCTACACCCTCCATCTATGCCTGCGAAGATGGATAGTTGAGACTGATTTGCGACACATGTAATGTGTCGTAACCCTAGTTTAGGGTTTCACGTCCATGTTGTTTTGGATGGACAAACTAGTAAGCGTTGCTTCCCTCTTGGGGAGGACGACCATGCGGGGCCCGCATTGAGTTGGTGGTGAATACTCTAATACATGCTTAAGGGTTATGGATTCGATCTGGGCCATCCAATCATGCCGGTGAAGTTGGATGGTCATGATCGTTTCTGAGACTGATATGGTCAGTTCAGGTTCAAACATGCTCAATCGGGCTAGTATAACACACCGAGAGTTGTAGCTGTATGGGTATTTCGTACATGTTTTATTATTAATGCTTGGAGATTCGTGTTGCTCACGAGAACAACACTCGGTCGTCATCCGCACCGGTAATGAGTACGGGAAATACTAGGCTGGTCATGCATTAATTAATAATGCTGTAAATTCACAGGGTATATGGGATTGTTGCTACATGCTCCAACCTGGATGAATTTCGTGTATTTAATTCACAGAATGCTGGGATTGTTGTCACATGCTCTATTCTAGGTGAATTAGTAAGGTGAATAAATATTCATCACTTATTAATGGCTTTATCTTTTGCAAGATGTTAGCGCATAATTTTGGCTTTTACAATTTCAGCCCTAAATGAAAATCCACCATCAACATTAAGTCCCCTGCCTAGCACATAATGGTTACACTATTGTGGGGTAGGCATGAGATTGTGACATACATATGTGAGAAAGACAGGATAAAGGAAGTTTACCCGGAAGAGTATTGACCGACCGCTAGTTGTCCATGGCGTTGTGCTTGTATGGAATCCTTTGGTGGGGCCGGTTTCCTTCTTTGGGTATTTGAATCAAAAGAGGAATCCAAACAAAAGAGGAATCCTTGTTCTATTGGGATTTTTCTAATTTGTTGTCTATAAAAGAGACCAACCCCTTTTCTTTTTCTCACGAATTTTTTTTTTGTTTGGCAGCTCCCGTCCGCGACTACCACTGCTGCTCCTGCCAACGCCGTCGCTGCCGTCGTCACCCGCTGCCGTCCGTCCGTGCCAAGGTAAGTTTCGGTTTCTCTCTTCTTCTCTTTTTTTTTTTTTTTAGAAAAAGAAACCCTAATTTCTTAGGTAAAAACGTTTTGTAAGATACATCATGCTTAGCTTTCCCATCAAGATTGATAGTAAAAAACGCTCATATTTGCCAGGATGGTTTAGTTCTGCGACTCCGTGAATATGTCGTTTTTGCTTCTTCTTCCGTTGTTGCATGCAAAACTAGCTTCTTAGGTTATAGCTTGGAAAGAGACTTTGGCTTAAATTTCGTAAACACAATTCTCATAAGAAAAACCGTGTTAGAATACGTGCATATGAATGCGGTCCCACCATGTGCGTTTGATTCGAACGTGGGTCCCACATATGCTTGACTGAAAGTCGACCTTATACTAGCCTTGTGCCCTGAACCAACACCGGACTTGAAATTTGAGTAATACCAGACTTGAAACCGATACCGGACTTGAAACTTGAGTAATACCAGACTTGAAACCAATACCGGACTTGAAACTTGAGTAATAACAGACTTGAAACCAATACCGGACTTGAAACTTGAGCCGGACTTGAAACTTGAGCCGGTGTTTGGACCCAATCCCAGCCTTGTGCATTCCAACGTGAATGCAGTTCGCACACGTATCGTGTGTTTTTTATACAGGTACTGACTCCTGTCTTTATTGTAGAATGAAGAAAAGAACTCCTGTTGATATGTCTTCTGGAGATAATGCTGGTGCCAAGTCGGGAAGTGTTGACAGCTTCAAAGATATGCCGAACATTCTTTGATGAGTTGTTCACCTTGTCTTTTCCAAACATTAGGAAACATCCCTCTCACAGGATAGTCCTGCTTTCCGATTCAGAAAATATGGAAGCTGATCCATCTTCTTCTTCGGCACTTGTGATGAGGTTCTGTCTTTGAAGAAATGAATATCCGCCTTTTCCTATCGACTTCAAGACTTGTCATACTCCGCAGGCTTCTTATGAAGGATGGATGAGACGCATGTTGAACAATAAGGACGTTAAAGCCAATTTGACCAAAGCGCAAATCCTCAATGCAGTCATGGCATCTGCTACTCTTGAAATTAAGAAAGATGTTGCAGGCTTGATTACTTTCATTTCTCGGTGGCGCCCTTCTACTCATACGGCTATATCTAGATGGGGAGAGATGACTATTACTCTGGAAAGCGTAGCTGCATTGATGAACCTGCATGTCGCTGGGAATCTTTATTATGAGCTTTCTGACACGGAACAATGTGATTATGACACTATACTCCAAAAGGTGGCAGAATTCGACGATCTGGACAAGGAGGAGAAAAAAGATACAAGATGATTTTACACCCGGTGGGTATCGGAGTGGTATCCTGTAGACCCAGAGCTGGATCAGGAGTTGGAAAACGAGCTCAGCGTGATTGCATTCCTGTCTTTGTGGCTATCCAGATATATATATGACGACGGTTCTGGAAAGAAAACCATAAGGGGTGTTCTGGTTAAGATTGCTATAAAGCTAGCAAATGGCGAAGTTCTTCCCTTAGGTGCCTTGTTCCTTGGATCGCTGTATTCTCATCTGGACGCCTTAGCAATGGATATGCATGTTTCCAACGGGTACAAGAAGGTGGAGTCGTATGTCCACTTCGCTTTTCTTCAGGCATTCTTGTGGGAACATTTCAAAAGTTATGCTCCTGTTCCTGCAACTTCGCTCGGCAATTTGTATGGTGGCTCGAGAATACTTCGTTGGCAGAGGAGGCGTCCCAGAACCGGTGCGAACTCGTGGATATCTTTGATAATGTGTCTTATGTAAATTTCCGTCCATGGGGGCCGATCCACTCTTCCATTGCTCAGCCGAAGACTTTTGCTATTGCTTATGACGGTCCTGATGTTGCGTTGCGTACCGATGCCAACACTATGAAATTTGGAGAACTTATTTATCTGCACAGCTGCATTCCGGGATATATCCGTCTTTATTCAACGAAGCTCTTACTGTAACTCCGTACAACATTGACAGGGCTGCTCGCCAAATGGGATTTGACCAGGGTGTTTCATTTATCCGTCCGACGGAGGCTCCGAAAGAACTCCTCCCGGGTATCTTTGATGCTGACGTGTTCTTGGCATCGCAGAGTCTTCCTTTCGGCCTATTGGGAGAAACTTCGGTGGTAACAGACAAGTATAAGGAATTTTGGGGGAAGCAACTGTTGGCTTTCCAAGAATTCTCGGAGGATATTGTGAAAGATTCCCGTGGTGAGCCATCTTCTGACGTCCTGAAGAAGCATTTCCGGTTGAAGCCACTTCCAGCCAAACGGACCAGAGTTGAGGATTGCAGTCCCCAAGCAGGAGAGAGAGATCTAAGAGGCAGGCATGTGGTTGGTGATCCTCAATTCCTCCAATGCGCAGGTATTTAAATCTCTTTGTTGATTCCTTCATTTCTCAAAAGTAAATTCTTCTAAGAGTGATCCTTGCTTGAAATCGGGAATTCCGAAAGAGAATGTCTTCACAAGGTTGGCGCGCATTCAGAACGAGAAGTCTAGTAACGTTGGCCTTCATGTTGAGAAGTCTGGCGATACTGATCCTCAGAAGTCTGGTAACACTGATCTTTATGCTGAGAAGTCTGGCGAAACTGCTCCTTTTCCAGACCATGACAGAGATGATGAAAGCTCGGTTGGACAAGGTGCCTCCCTAAGCGATTTTGTTTATGGGGCCGTGATGGAAATTAGCACCCATAGCGAAGTAGATGTCGGGAGGAATGTAAGAGAGGCAACATCCGCTATTGTTGAGGTGGCTCCCCTTGAAGAACGTTCTGAGCAGGTTCCAATCAATAAAGCTGTCGTGGTGACTTCTCCTGAAAGACCTCCTGCAACTGACAAGGCTCCTGTGACTGGTGAAGTATTGGTAGCGCATCCTGGAGCTTTGTTCGATCCTCATTTCATTGTCCCTTATCCAGGTCATGTGTTGGTTGGAGGATTCAGTGTGCCAGCTCAGTTCGAAAGGTTGTACACATCGATATGGGAGAAGCACGACCACATTGCTACCACTACGAAGCTCAAAAGTCGTCTTGCATTGGTCAACCGCGTTCAGGAAGCTTTATTTTCTATCCAAGGGATGAGCGTCACGACTGGTCGAACAGTTTCTGAGGAGATGATTGAAGACTGGAAGTGCCATCGAGATGTGTTTGTGCAGTACGACTTCAATGCTCCTTGGTTCTTCAAAGGGTTCTCCGAGATTCAGGAGCTCCAGAAATTACAAGATGAAGTCCCTTCTGCAGATTGTGTTACTCGCCAGGAAGAAGAGGTTGAAAAGTTGTCTAAGGAGTTCAAGCTGAAGCAGGCTGTACTTCAAAGGATAAAAGTCGCTCTTGCCCAGAAGGACGAGTTGCTGCTGAAGGACTTTCCTTGAAGGATTCATGTCATATGTTTTTCTTTTTGAGTGATAGTGAGGATTTCCTTTCATAATTTGACTTCCGGTTTTGAATTAATAGGTAATTGAATTGGTTTATTTTGAGATAGTTTTGTGAATAACTTTTCTGAAAGAGGTTATTTTAAATGGAATTTGCATCTTGGTCATGAATGATTGCACATGTCATATGAAATTGCAAATGTCGCATAAAAGGGAAGTATGAATAGAAACAAACATGGTATTTGATCATTGAGCCTTTTTCTCTATGTGCGGGATGCCAAGTCCCAGTGAATTCTAAAACTATCTTTCTTGTAAAATTGTTGAGTAGAACTTACTTGCTTTTGAAGCCTTACTTGTATCAAACCGAAGTAGCCTCTCTAAGGAAATCGTCCGCATTAATCTCCCAGAGATAGGGAAAGCTATTCCTCCGAATTAAGCTTCTTGAACAATGCGTTTCAAAGCGTTGCATTCACGGGTAGGGTGGTGAAGGAACCGGTGGAAATGACAATACCTCGGGTCCATTACTTCTTGATCAGTTGGTGGACGTCATACAGGAGGTAGCTCCACCTCTCTGTTTCGTACCCACGCCTCCAGCAACTCCAAAATCTTTTCCATTGGGAACGGAAAGTGTAGGTACTTCGAGTCTAGCTCTTCCTGCGTTCGTGGGCGTTGTGGTGTCTCTACATGGTTTCGATGCGGAGCACGTTTCGGAGATGAAGTTGGAAGACTTGTGAGTGCCATCATATCCGCGGATCGCTTGCTTGGGTGACGGGGTGTGGAAGGTATCGTAATATCACTGCTGAGTGATCGAATTGAACGCTCCCATCCTCTGTACTCACGTGTTCCTTGATTGATCTCTCCTTTCTCAAGCATTTCTTCACTTAGTTGAGAGGTCGATGCGGATTGAACAGTCTAAGGGTTTCGACAAGGGTCTTGAGATATAAATCTTCTAGGGATCCGTAAGATGCAGCTCCCTTTCTTTATCCGGCTTAGACGTTGTGGCGTGGTTCGATCAATATGGACAAGTATTTTCCTCTCGTGGAGTTGCCTCGAGTCTTCGTTGTCGGCTAGACCATGTTGTTCGTTTCTCCCGAGTCCCCCGTGATTACGCGCATTCTTTCTTGCATCTCCAGTTGGTAAAGGTGTGACTCCTTGAAAAAATGAAGAATAAGGATCCGCAAATAAAAATTTAGATTAGTATTCAACATTTCTTTTATCAAAAATATTCATTTAATTGCGTTTCGTTTGCGATATCATTCTCATTTGAAACAAAGCGAGTATTTAAGGGAAATATATAAATTGATCTTTATTTCTCTTGTAATTGTGAAATCTCCCGAGTAGATGCCTACCGATCGTTCTTGTAAATGCCTCTGACCAAGCTGTGCTAGCCATGCTTTACTGCGAGATAATCACCGTGTTGTTATATCATTCAAATGGCGGAATGTCTCGCTTCCATTTTTGAACCTAAATTTTATAGATCTAAATTGTTATATCATTCTAGCGAATGTCTCGCTCGTCTTGATTTTCCAAGACATCCTCCAACATTCTATCTACACTTACCATGATATCTGAACCACCTGTGGTTTCCGGGTGAGGGTACATCGCGAGATGAAAAATGAAAAGTTGAGAATTCAATTTTTTTAACCGAGAGATCGACCTCCATTTGTGGTCGCCAATTGTTTATGGGTGAAAACTATTCTCGCCGGATTTGGTAATTTGGGGTGTGTGGATGAGGAATGAATCTAAACCCTAAACAAATGCACTTTGCGGTGAGTGCTTGTGATTCGAGAAATCAATCTGTACAACTCTGGCCTAAACCAAGAAATGGCCGTTCCAGACTTGCTTCGGTCACAAAGTGAAGGACATGGGGTTGATCTTAGGGAGGGAAGCGAAGAAGGTGTTGAGATTGTGAAGGTGTAGGCTTGTTTATGACTTGTAACAGAAAGGTGAGCAGGCTTACGATTGATGCAAGCAGGCTTTGAGTGTTTGAATACGTTTTGTATTAACACTTGGTTTCTGTTTTGTCTTGACTTGAACTGTTGTTGTAAATAGGGAGGAGAACCTATTTATACAAGTCATTTGAGCCTTATTCACGTCTCTCGTGGGAAGTGGAGGAAGTGGAGTGATGGAGTAGTGGAGTTGTGTGTTGGTGTTACACGACCAGTCTTGCCCACTTCTCCTGTCATCTCTAACCGTCCATAACTTCCTGACACGTTCTTGTGATGGCGCATTGCACGCCGCACATCTTGTAAACCGCTGCACCAATACCCCGAGTATGTATCCCCAGTTTGTGACATGATTGATGCCTCGAGTGTGTGGGTCGTGGGACCCACAAAAAGTAGCATGTAATGCTAGACTAAATAACTAAATTATTTAGGAAGTCGATACTTGTGAAGTATCGTGTGTATTCTACGCAGTCTCGCATCGAGTATATTCGGCATGTATGAAGCATTTCTTTGTTTTTAAGGCTTACCGGAGTAAGTCACGAATTTAAGCGTCTTAGAATAGCATCATGTCCAGCCATCTTCGAGTGATCGTTTGGAGGCTATACAGGTAAGCCCTGACTTGACCGATCACTCCATGTGGAAGAGTGGTGGACGGTGATTGTGGTGACGCCTTGCTGGTCTCTTAACTCCTAACCAGGGCTGCTTGACCAAGCTGGTAGAGTTGGACGGACGAGATGATATGTGACACTCATCTGCGACCGTTGATGAAGTTTTAGGGCTTTCGAAGAGGTGCGCAGGCATCACTCTTCAGCTTGGTCGAAACCACGCATGGGAGGTGTTTTGGAAAGGACCGACCGGGCATGCGTGTAGACGGCATGCCGGTGTACACATCCGTACCTCACTGTCTCACAAAGGTGCGATCTAGGCCACTCAATTTGACCGGCAAAGAGGAGCGGTTGAGATCGATTTGCAATAGAAATCTGGTGCCGCAAAAGCCGCGCATCATGCCCACTTCGGGCGTGCGCTTCAAGACGATCAAGCCTGGTCGGTTCCGGCCGATTGATTCAGCGTGTGGGTGGTAGGCTGGTGTTCACGCCTGTACTTCATTGCCTCATAGAAAAGTGATCTAAGCCGCTCAATTTGTCTGGAGAAGTTGAGTGGTCGAGATCAGTTTGTGATTTTGGAAGCGCGACCACACTAGTTTGGGCGTGCGTTTTGGAGAAACCAGGCATGGTATGCCTTGGTCGGTCGGGTGAGGAGATAGATAGTTCCACGGTGATCATGCTGATGCTCACTGGACCTACTCAATTGTCTCCTAAGCCCCTCATTCGATTAGGAGAAAACGGACGCTCGTGATCGATACAAACCCTAATTAGGGTTTTGGCCGGCCGTGCTTCATGCATTGTTTTGCACGCACGAATTGGGACAACCTAACATGGTTGGTCCTGACCGATTGTTCATGTATGTAGGCGGGCCCACGGTGTTTGTGTTAACATGTTCTGGGCCCTTTGAATCTACATCTACACCCTCCATTTATGCCTGCGAAGATGGATGGTTGAGACTGATTTGAGACACATGTAATGTGCCGTAACCCTAGTTTAGGGTTTCACGTCCATGTTGTTTTGGCTGGACAAACTGGTAAGCATTGCTTCCCTCTTGAGGAGGCCGACCATGCGGGGCCCGTATTGAGTTGGTGGTGAATAATCCAATACCTGCTTACGGGTTATGGATTCGATCTGGGCCATCCAATCATGCCGGTGAAGTTGGATGGTCATGATCGTTTCGATCTCGATATGGTCGGGTTCGAGGTTCAAACATGCTCAATCGGGCTAGTATAACACACCGAGAGTTGTAGCTTGTATGGGTATTTCGTACATGTTTTATTATTAATTCTTGGAGATTCGTGTTGCTCTGCTGAGAACAACACTCAGTCGTCATGCCGCACCGGTAATGAGTACAGGAAATACTAGGCTGGTCATGCATTAATTAATAATGTTGTAAATTCACAGGGTATATGGGATTGTTGCTACATGCTCCAACCTGGATGAATTTCGTGTATTTAATTCGCATAATGCTGGGATTGTTGTCACATGCTCTATTCTAGGTGAATTAGTAAGGTGAAGAAATATTCATCACTTATTAATGGCTTTATCTTTTGCAAGATGTTAGCGCATAATTTGGCTTTTACAATTTCAGCCCTAAATGAAAATCCACCATCAACAACTCTATGCATGGAGAACGAGTATGGCATCCATTTTTGTGTAAAGTAAGCTCCACTAGTGTCCGTGAAAAAGAACACTTTGCACAACCACCTTCCAAAGAAAATCAAAAACAACGCCGGGTCCTTTCCATTTTCAGCTTCTCTTCTCAACACCGCATCAATCTGCTGCCTACTAACTTTGTAATCTTTTCCTTCTTTTAGGGGGAAGTTTTTGTGTAAGAATGTTATGTGTTCTTTAGTTACTTTTTTCAATTTCTTCTCCAATTCACCATCTTCAGGTCTTCTTTGCACTTTGAAGAAAACAACAAAGTCCTCTGCTTTTGGAACATAAACTTTCTTATTAATAACAAATCCAACTTCCATCTTCTTCCTCACTACTACATTATCATGGCAGTTGAGAAGCCTCTCTACAGCTTCACCAATCTTAGTGTATACTTCTCTTTCAGCCTTTACTTCTTTTGGACTCCTGTTTTTTGGTTCTTGTTTAAAGAATGGTTCAATAAAACCCCAATACGGAGACTCTCTTAAGGCTTTCACATGCTCTGGCTTGTCTTTCAGTGCTTTTTGCAAGTAGTAACCGATATCTAACAATGGTAATAATCCAGACTTATATGCAGTATCTATCTTCTTCTTTTTACCTACAGTCATGCAAGCTATCTAATTAACATCTAATACATAGATACAGACAGCTAATTAAAAGAAGATTTATATGTTTTCTTTTTTCATACCTTTTCCTTGTGGAACTTTGTCACGAGTTTCTGTTGCTTTGTTGCTGAGAGCATTCTTTGCAGAGCTGGTTGCCTTTGCCTTCAACCTTGGTGAAGTCCTCTTCATACTATTGTTGTTCAGAAAATAGAAATAGTTAGCATGACATCTCAATAGAGCTAACTAATTCAAGTTGTCTCCATATATAGGAGGAACTACCAAAAACTATCTTAAGTTGCCTCCAGAAATGACAATAACTGGGAACAACTATCATAAGTTGCCTCCAAAATACAAAGGCAACTAGTACCAGTTGCTTCCAAAACTGGGAACAACTAGTAAATCCAATGAAATTAGTATCACCATATGAAGTCAACGTCTACCAGTTGCTTCCAAATATGGGAACAACTAGCATAACTATCTTAAGTTGCTTCCAAAAATGGGAGAAACTAGCAGGAGTTGCCTCTACAAATGAAGTCAAAAACTAGCAAAAATGGACTGATAACATGTTTCAGTCATCATTAAAAGCATAATCAGCCAGCAAATTTCTGCGAAATCATTACCATGTGCAAGTACTAATTTAACATGATCCATCGCATTCATAAGTGGTGGAGTATTTTGGGGAAGAGAATATGCTCGTTTATTGTTATTATTCTTTGATTTATTATTATTACTTAGTAAATAATATTTAATAAATCAAAGAATAATAACAATAATATTGAGTTTTTGATGAATAAAGAATATTGAGTTTTTTGAGTGTTATCTCAGAAATGCATGTGTTTTAATTTTAGTATTATTCAACGCTTCCGCACTGCATCAGTTGGTTCAGAGACGGGCAACGCTCCTGCATCATGTTTCGAGGAAGAAATTATGGTGTTGTTCGAAGAGCCGCTCTCAACGATGAGAAAGAGCAAGTGGTAATAGATAATCTGAAACGGATGGTTAAGGCGCTCACCCTCTTATTGGCTGAAATACAACCTCAGCAAGAGCCCCATCATGGTCCTAGCCTAAAGCGAGTGGAGGAAGTGACCGGTGATGAACAAGAAAACCTCTTTGGCGACAAGGAGAAAGGATTTCAAGGAGTTGCACATAATCCGCGAGATTCGATGGAGTCCGGGTTAAAGCTTGAAATCCAAAGGTTTGATGGTATTTTTTCTTTGTCAGTAATTGAAAAATATCAGGTTATCGTTGATTGGAATTCACCACCAATTTATGATATTTATCCTGATGATGAGATCATGTTATGTTCTAGTTGTGTTGGTCCATATTCTCTTGAGCCAGTATGTAATCTGGTGGATCAACGACATCAACTTGATTTTTTCGATGCGCAAATATTTTTCGGTCCGATAGTAATTATGCCAAAATTATTTAAGTTGAAGGATTATAAGGATTTTCATCGAAGAATTATTTACCCAACAACAAATACTGACAAAATTCGAGGGCGATTTTTTTTTGAGAAGGGGAGAATGGTGGAGTATTTAGGGGAAGAGAATATACTCGTTTATTGTTATTATTCTTTCATTTATTATTATTATTTAGCAAATAATATTTAATTAATTAAGATATTTTCACTTTTATTATTTAGGTAATTTTTAGAAGTATCTAATAGTATTTATTTTAGTATTTTATTAGTTTAGAAAATATCTATTAGATAAGGTAGTAAGTATTTTTAATAATTAAATAAAATATTTCGTTATTAATTGGTAAGGAGTTATCTATATAAAGAGCTCCATGTTTTGATATTGGGGAGAAGATTTTGATTAATGAAAAGTAGTGTTTTTCCTTGAGAGTTGTATCTCGGAAACATATGGTTTTAGTATTAGTACTATTCAACGCTTCCGCACTGCATCAATAAGCATTCCAAAGGCATACAACAAGTAGTACTAGTTTTCAACTTATAAGTCATGGATGCACAACTGACTAAGAATATGAAAGCAACTAGTACCAGTTGCTTCCAAAAATGGGAACAACTAGCATAAGTTGCCTCCAAATATGAAGTGTATTATGAAACAAAATGCAGATATCATCAAACCATCAAACAAGATGCAGAAATTAGAACCATTAGAAAGTAGCATATTGAACCATCAAACACTCATAAGTTGCCTCCAAATATGACAAATAACATGTTCTGTGACACTTATTTTGCAGTTGAAGTCCAAAAACTTACAGATTAAAACCAAAAACTCATATAAACCATCAAACCCTAATACAAGATGCAGAAATCATATATGAAACAGTTATGCTTCAATAACTGAAACAATAACTGAATAAACAACTGTTAATTCAAAACCCTAACCGATTCAAAATAACTTCTGAATCAAAATAACTCCAACAACCTAAAATCAGAAATAAAATAGACTACTAATCAGAAGCAAAACAATCAAAATCGATGATAAAAATTTGTTTTACCTTTCTGAATTCAAACTGGAAGACTTCTACTTCTTTATCAGTAACAGATTCAATCGTTTAGTTGATTTTTCATCACATGCAACATGAAATCGAAGCAAATTAGTATGAATCATTAATTGAGAAAATATAAATCGATTTTTTCAGTAACTTTTTTGAAGAATTTCGTTTCCGAAACACTAAAAAATCGAATTCATCTGATGACTAAACTAAATCAAACACAAATTCTATGTATTACCTTCGATTTTTTTGTTGTTGTCGCTCACTGCATCTCTGAAACCTAATGAAATTGATTTTTTCTTCTGTTTTCGGTTGAATTTCTTCTTCTAAATCATAGAAAACTTCAGATCTACTAGGTTTCTTTCGGATTTGATTTGATTTTGCAAGTTTTTAGTGGTGATTTCAATTTTTTTTCGGTTTTTTTCTTCTGAAACTGTGAGAGACAGGGAGAGAGATGGAGAGAGAAAGAAATGGGGTAAATGAAAATAGTCGTCGGTTTTATCTGGCTGCCAAGGTTATTTGCATTTATTAAAGGGCTCTTTAGTAATTGTACAATCCGGGTTTGGGCTTGGTTCGGGCTTTTTCAGGTCTAGGGGTGTTTGTGTAAGTTGATAAGGGTATTTTGAAAGGGGCCCTATAGTAAGGGTATTTAAATAATGTTCCCTATTTTTAATCTCAATAAAATTGAATAAAGCTATTTTCAGAGATATGTCTGTTTTTGTCATTTGCTACAACAACAATGGTTGAAACTCATATTTTACCAAACACACTTTCATTGCTTTTTTATTCAGCTTTCACTTTCATTAATTATTTACCAAACGCCTAACTACTTTTTTCTCACAGCACAGCAACTCACAACAGAAAAGTGCTTTTACAAAAACTGCAGCAATACCAAACTAAGCCTTAATGGTGGGCTCCTAATAAAAAATTCCAAATTTGGGCTAGCCATATTTTATAGGTCACTTATTAGTGGGACAAAATTTTAAAACGTTTTTAAAACCTAAAATGAATATAGGTCAGTGGGCTGGAGAGAGTAGTATACTCCCTCCGTCCCAAATTAATTGAGCTAGTTGTAGTTTGCACAATTTTTAAGGCAAGGAGGAAAGATGAGTATATTTAAGTATTTTTTTACAATTATACCCTTATGGATAATAACTAGTGAAATTTAGAAATGATTTATCTCTTAAACTATACCACGGTTTTCCGTAAACTTTATACCGTTGAAAAACATTTTAAAACATCTACGTAACGAATATAAACATGACTATCAAATTATACGTATTTCTTATAGTAACAATAATCAATTAAAATGGTAGTTTTGGAGATATATGGGACAAAATTTAAAACCAAATAGCTTAATTAATTCGGGACGAAGAGAGTATATAAGTAGCAGTGGTTGTAGTTAGTGAAGGATAAAAAACAATGCGGACACGAGAGGGAATGGTGAGCTAAAATGCATAAGCTGGGCGAAGTCCGCTGTGAACTCCATATAGCTGTAGCCTGTAGAGAGAGTGGTAATCAGAGAGTGACAGATCAATTCTCTGAAAAGTTTGAGCGGTAGGATACCAGTACTATAAGTAAGCAGTAGTACATCGCTGAACCACAAAAATGCTTGCTCTATTTCTGCATTTTTACTAGTATTAATTTTGGAATACCCTAGGCTCTTTTATTTTTCGATAGTTTCTAGGGTTTTCAAAATGCAATTAGAGTTTTAAGTATACAAACTAAAGTTTTAAAAGATCTATTTTGTTTTGTAAAAACAAAAACAATTTCATCTTTCTAGGAAAAAAAAAGAAGATATGGCTACATCACCGGAAGAGAAGAAACTTCAAGGTCAACTCAAAGAAGCTGGGAAAAAACTCCTCAAACCTCCGCTTTCAGTTGATCAACTTCTTCCCCTTTTATCTGTAAGCTTTTCTCTTGTTTAAGGTTTTCATTTGGTTTGCTCTATATCCTTGCCTGTCATTGTTTTTCTACTTCTAGGTTTTGCAAAATATTCTAATGTTTTACCATGCATGTTCTAATGTCATTGTGTCGTCTGTTTTTGTTTGTTGGTTTAGTGATTTTTTGCTTTTTCAAGTGTCTTCTCTTCATTCTTCATAGTGCTTGGAATGTTATTTATGTTGACCCACTCAAACTAGGCTGTTTGTAATTGATTGGGATTTTGAACTATCAGACTAGTTAGTTGCCCAAAATGCATTTGAGATTTCTAGTCTCTAGATCAACAACATGTAACAACAGGTGTGCCATATCAAGTCCCCATTACTTAATCAGGTAGTGAGTTGCACCCGTTTGGTTATTATCTTCTTTCCGTTCACCAGCTACCTTTTTTCATTAGATTAACACCAGCTTTAATTAGAAAGCGAAAAGAGAAAACAAAATGTAAGGGGACTAATTAAAAACACATCTGGAGCCATAGACTTTTACAGAAAGGAGATGGCATAATTACCAACTAGGATCACCAGAAGTAGCACCCCACCTGGTCAATACATCTGCAGAATCATTTCCTTTCCTAAAGACAAGAGAGATAATAAAAAACACATGCAATTGTCCCTTCTGATGTGAATAGACCTACGAACAGGAATTTACTATTCTAGGTCAATATAACTGTCATAGAGTCACACTTTAACTTAACAAGCTCCTCTGCATGTATAAACCACCCAGGATTCAACCATCATTGAAGTATTTTAAACCAAACATAACAAGCTAGCCAACTATCGCTTAACCTTCATGGTTTCAAATAACCGCAGCACAACCAACTCAACTTGGATTCCTGATAAGCATCCATCAGTGTTTACCTTGATCCATCCATACAATGCCAAAATAACGACAAAGAGGACTTACTCTAGGAGCTTTCCTCTACATTCCGACTATGCCAAAATAGCGACAGCATGAGTAAAGGTTACAAATCATCTTCAAATCTTGATTTGTTTGTAACTTACCTAACTGCCCAAATTCGGCTGATGACAGTCACTCAAAGAAGATTCTGCAACTTAGAACATGCACTATATCCACAACACCTTAAAGAAGAGCCTTAACTGATTGGTAGCCCCAATTCACTTGATAAATACTGCTGATCCAAAACCACATAGCAGTAATTAAACAGTATATACTTTGAGGTTTCACAAACTTGAGGGTAAGTACATAACGAGCAACACAAAACATAAGGTATCCTGGTCCTGTGCGTAACATCATGTGTTGCTAACTTTCCATGTATTAACTGCCAAACCACCTTGTAGTGCATAGGAGGCACAGCTGCAGATGAAAGATGAGGAAATACCAGCTGTTGGGAGCCATGACTTTTACCAAACTCATAAGCTTCATTAAACTGGACTAGCACATAAGCTAGTAACACCTAGCAATAGAAGCTAACTCAATATATGCCACCAAAAATGATCCAACATCCGAAGACCAGTAGGAATAAACCATCAATTATTAACTACCTCATCGCAGGGTTAATGAGAAAATAGGTAAAGGTGAAAATTCTCTTTACTCTGCTGATCACTGGTAATTGTTTGTTTTGGTCTTGGTGTTAACACATTTGATTGTTCATATTTGAAATGGGAATAGTTGATAAATAAACTTTCATCGAAATTACTAAATAAAAAAAGGGTACGGAAATTAGTGGTCTGTTGATTTATCTACTTGTTGAATGCCTGTTATCTTAGAGTTGTTGGTGTTGGATCTAGCACTCAGTTAGGTCGCATCTTTCGCCTTTTATACTTGCTTGGTTTTGTCAGGGTTATGCTGCATGAAACATGTCGTGGGATTTAAATTTCATAAATGGGAGGCCATTAATAAATTGTCAGTTTATCCAAATATCTGATTCGGCTTTAATGAGATTTTCTTTCTGTTTACTTATTTGGATTAGGAAGTGGAGGCTTTTTTATTGAAGGTGGATCAGTCACCATCTAAGTCGATGCAAAAGGCCATTTCTCCATTGGTGAGGGCACTGGCTGCAGATGACCTTTTGAGACACATTGATACGGATGTGAAAGTTGCTGTGGCATCTTGCATTACTGAGATCACTAGAATCACAGCACCCGAGGCTCCGTACAGTGATGATCAAATGAAGGTAGTCAGGTTTCCTTTTCCAATGCTTTCGTATGGTTCTTGTATTCGCCTGATGTTTCAAATCCCTCTTTTTCCACGGGTTCATCTGCTGTTTTACTGTGTAGGATATATTTGAGCTGATTGTAGCAGCATTTGAGAGGCTGTGTGATATGTCTGATCGTTCCTACTCTAGGAGGGTCTCAATTCTTCATACTGTAGCAAAGGTGCAGTCTTGCGTTGTCATGCTGGACCTAGAGTGTGACTCGCTCATCCTTGAGATGTTCAGGCATTTTCTGAACACCATTAGGTTAGTAGTCGATCTATGTTATTTTTGTTCCAACTCCCTTTATGCTGATGGTAGGTTGAAAATTAAATAGTTTGTGTCTGTTACTGATCATTGTATTGGTTTTAGATGTCCAACCTTTTGCAGTTCAAAGGAGTGAGAGTAGGTTCACATTGAACTAATGTAGAATTGTTTTACGAATATTGACATATTCCTGCTAACACACATGTTGCACCTTTGTGGTGCCATTTCTCTAAATCTAACAAAGTTCACATGGTCATTTCCTCACGTGTTTTAGTCTATATCGGAAACAAATTGTTTATAAGTAACATGCGTAGACCCGTAGTGACAACTCTTATATTCTCTATTATTATTCTACAAACAAATTAAAGGTTTTTATCATTTGTGTGCGCCACATCTGTACTTCACACAAGTTAAACCTATAGCCTCAATTAGAAAGTTCTAGTTGAATGATGGGAAGTTTTTGTATGAGTGTTCATGATTCGTTTGTTTGTATGACTGCCATTACACAAACCTGGAAGCTTAGTTTTCCCTGCATCTGTGATGCATTGTATAAGTTACAGTTATGTTACAGTTATGCCTCATGTATGGTTAATTGTTGAAGCATGATAACTAAGTTGTTGCCTTGTTGGTACTTTCGCATGCTTTCTTTGTCATTATACTCATAGTCATAGATTCTAATTTTCTATGGTTATCATGTTTCTGAGTCCTGACAATTGTTTGTTACTTCTTTACAAAGTGTGGTGTTTGGTCATCACCAAGTACACCCCAAAAAAAGAAACTGATGTTAGTTGTTGTATAGGAGAGATTAGTATAGAAGGAAAAAGAACATAAGAAGTAAGTGACGCTGACTGATTGACAGGCTAAATAAACACTCGGATGTTACTGAGAAAGTTGTTCTTAATACATATAGAGTAATAGTTCAGCTAGGAAGCCAACCAAGTAGTGACGAGATAAAGAATAAGAAATTGCACTTAGTTCAGCTAGGAAGCCTACCAAGTAGTGACGAGATAAAGAATAAGAAATTGAATATGGCAGTGACATTATTAATACACGGAAAATATACAGTTTAGGTAACACCAGGAAGCTAACCAAGTAGTTCAGCCAGGAAGCCAGGAAGCCAACCAGTTGTATACAGTTTTTGGAGGTCTAGAACTTAGTTCAGCCAGGAAGCCAACCAAGTAGTGACGGGATAAAGAATAAGAAATTGAATATGACAGTGACATTAATAATACACGGAAAATATACAGTTTAGGTAACACCAAGTAAGACGAAGTAAAATGAAAAGTGAAAGTGTAGTAGTGTACCCTTGACAACGAGTACCTAGGGTGGTGAAAACTGACAGCTGTGATAAGAAGTTCGAATCGAACCATGCTTTAGAATTTTAAATATCTACAACCCTAGTTCTCACTGAGATAGAAGCAGTAGATTTTTTTAACTTGTGTTGTCTTTCACATCAGCTGCACCTTTCTTAGCTTGTATTTTATACCATTGAGGGGGAATACTTTTGCTTAATTTACAGGGACTTCCACCCGGAGGGTGTCTTTACCTCCATGAAGAAAATTATGTCCTTGGTTCTGGAAGAAAGCGAGGATATTTCTCATGAGATTCTCTCTCTTCTTTTAAGTATCTTAAAGAAGGACAATCAGGTAATTTTCTACCCAAATAACCTATTCTTGATCTTCTTACTAGGCCGGCATGCTTCGGAGCTTAGAATTTATACTTCTAGGTGTTATCATGTTTCACATTTTAAATTTAAGTGAACCAAGTAAAATGTTCTTACAAGAGAACGAAAGATACTACATCCATCTTGTGTTTTTGACCAAGAAATGGCTTTCTTCAGCAGGAATACAGATGGTTAATAAATGAATCTAAGTTGAAAGCACAAATAGAAAAAAATTGTTGAATGCACCCACTCCTTGTGATTATTAAAAATGGATAATTTGACTTGAAAGAATCTTGGTTCTATAACTACCCTACAAACTTGTCATCTCTGTGTAATACGTCTTTCTCTTTTTAACCATCCTTGTGGTTTGTGTTGGCGAAGTATTTTTTATATATATTAAGTGAGGGTGCTAATTATTTTTTCTCTCTGTAATACCTCTTTCTCTTTTTAACCATCCTTGGTTTGTGTTGGCAAAGGAGTTTTTGTATATACCAAGTGAGGATGCTAATTATTTTTTCTCTTTGTAAGTTCTGAACTTACATTTGTGCCTTTTGTCCTGACCCTGGATTTTGATCCTACTCATGAAATATGAAAAGTTAGTCTATATTGTGCGGTATATAGTTGAGGGTCTTGATCCCATTGGACTTATGGTGAGATGTCGTACTTCTGTTCTGTTCATCTTTCTCCTCCTAGCTTAAAGGACCTCAATTCATACGAATTCTTTTTACGAAATTAGTTTTGCTGAGGCTAATGTAGCCTATGTGAAGCAACAACCACTTATTATTAATCTGTTAGGAAAGGTTATCATATTCCAATTAAAGTTCCCCAAGTTGCTAAAGGTCCCATGGGTTTGTAGCAAACAGTAAACCGTAAACTTGGTATAGTTAATTGTATATTTTTTCATTAAGTTTTATCTGAACTAGTCATCTGGATGGTTGTGCTTCTTTTAATTTTGCTCTTTTTAGGAGATCTTTTTGTCCAATTTATCTTTTTCTTTCTTTCTTTCTTTCTTTCTTATTATTATTATTATTGGTAATGAGTAATGATGCTTTTTTTAATAGGATGTATTGCCTACTACGAGGAAATTGGCAGAGAAAGTACTTGAAAACTGCAAAACTAAGTTGAAGCCATACCTTAAGCATAGAGTGGAAGACACAGGCTTGTCGCCAAATGATTACAGTGACGTTGTTTCCTGTATATGTCAAGAGACGCCTGATGCAATCAAGAATTGGGATGATGTCTCAGAAGAACATTCGGTTTGCTTCTTGTTATCTTCTCTGTATCTATGTCTGTTTTCATTATCTCATAAAGAATTGTTTTTGATGCGTACTTTTGTCAACTTCTCGAGCTGTTTCTGTTGCTGAATGGTTTTTCTTCTTTGAAACATATATTGATTGCAACTATTTTCACTGAGAAGGGTTGAAGTTTTTCTTATTATGTTGGAAACTACTGTTTCCTCTTTCAGTACCCTTGATAAGATTCTCTAGGTATACCTATATCTTGCAGTTCTATGTGCTAAAACTTTGCAATGGTTAAGTTCCCAAGAATATGATTTATGTTACGGTGAATGTACGTGAAGAAAAGAAGCTTTGTTACTTACTGCTTGTGTGGTAAGTCTCGTGAGAAATGTGAACTGCTTGTGACTAGTTGTAGTGATTCAATTCTCTGGCATCTTTCAGGAAAATGGGGGCACGCCATATGAGAAAATGACCTCAGATCAGTCACAGGCAAGTAATTATTTGAGTAATCTTCTGTTAGTACTTCTCTGCTTTTTCATATATCTAATGCTAAGATATCAGCTCAACATATTTCATCTTTTGATTAGGTGACCAAAGAGATGGAAATAGAGGAAGTGGTTACTCGCCCCCTCGTAAAAGAATCGAAAAAGCTTGTTACTAGCAATGGTATATCCACTACTGACAATGAAAAGTCTTTGGTAACTCCAACTTCTCCAGGAAAGAACCCAGATCTTTCTGTTATCAAATCTCAATCCAGAAGGCAGAGTGACCCTGATGAAAGTCGTTCCACAAGGGGCCTAGATTCAAAAAATAAAAATGAAAAAAACTTACTTGGTTCCCCTTTAGAACCACAAGATGATCAAGTTGAGCATGAAGGGCCAGTATCTTCAGACAGTGTCCTGAAAAATGCCTCTGAAGGAAATAGTAATTTAGAAGCACGGCCATCTGGACATTTGGGTAAAAGGGAAGTTTCTGAGGTGGTCGATGAGGATAAACTGATATCTGAAAAAGACGGGGTCATGAAGGATTGTGATCCTACAAAAGATTCAGAAGAAAGGAGCTTAAAGAAGTCTGCGGAGAAGTTAGATAGAAGTGATTGTGAGGGCAAACCATCACTGAAAAAGCTGGGAGGTGAAGCAAAGAACGCAAAGGGGAAAACCATTACCCGGAAGGACGTAGTTGGTGACCTGAGTGGCAAGGTATCGTCCTAAGTTGTTAGCCTCTTATTTGTTTCATTTTATAGCACCTTCTGCTTGTTCTTTTCCACCTGGTTGATGTGATATATTTACATGTGGATTTTGTCTTTTATCTATTTTTTTTCTGTACAAACAAATGTTCGGACCACAAAGTCCAACTCAAACTCAGCAAATAAAAATCGCAGTCTTTCTAAAGAAACACCCAAAACAACATCAAAGAGAAAAAGTACCCCAGGGAAGGAAGAGGTATGAATTTTTAGTTCTTTCTTAATTATTTAATGTTTTCCTTAGACTGCGTATATTTAGTTTTGTCATTAATTCATGTTTTGCCCCTCTCCCATATGGTACTTGTTACTGCCTTGCAGTACTCTATAATTTCCTGTTGTGTTTATCGTCTGAAAAATTAAAGCAATTAACTTTAGGTGTTTCCCGGTTCCATTGAAATTCTGGATTTTCTGCGGATTGGAAAAAAATATCTTATCACAAGGCTGTAATCTGAGACCAGCTTCACCGGGAGAAGCTACTTTTCTTGTTATTTACAGCTAGCAGAGTGGTTTCGTCGTTAGTGTTCTTCCTGATTGCTTTAGATCGACACTAGCTCTGATTTGGTACCCTTATTATGTTTAGCAGTTGCTGCTGCAAAATAAACCACTATATTTATGGGATTATGAAGTGAGTAAAAAGTAAAAACATTATGAGAGAGCAATCCACCCATAATAAAAAAATGCCAAAGTATCCCGGTTCTCACACATGGAAACTGAGAAGCAGTCAAACCTTTGATGGCTCATCGTAATGTATAATTATGGAAGAAATAATGGTACCATGGAATAAAGAAATAGGTCTACCGAGCTTGTCTTTTGCATCTTATGCACCAAACCTATATGACCCTGTTGTTTTGATAGTCCACTCGAATGATGACACTGTAAACGAAGCACTGCAAGGAGAATGGTTATTTTGAGATATATACTTGAAGGGAGAGTTTGAAAGCATAAAATACAACTCAGTTTTTGCAAATTTCGTCAACCCTACAATAAGCTATGTTGGGATAAAGCTGGAGAAGTTACTGAGCTTACCTATCCTGTTGAGGTGTCTGCATGATAGAGTTGGTCCAGGATCATGAGTACTCAACTAAACTCGGGACATTATGTATGGTTTTAAGTGTATTACTCCCTCCGTCCCACTATTAGATGACCTACTTAGTTTAAAATTTTGTCCCACCATTAGTTGACCTATTTCATTAAACAAGGGAATATTTCTAAAATTATCCTTTTGATTAATTATCGTTAGTATAAGAAATGTATATAATTTGATATCCATGTTTATACCCGTTACGTAGGTGTTTTAAAATGCTTTCTAACGATACAAAGTTTACGAAAATCCATGGTATAGTTTGAGAGATAAATCATTTCTAAATTTTACAAATTACTATCCATAAGGGTATAATTGTAAAAATACTTAAAAATACTCCTTCCCATTCCTTGCCTTAAGAATTGTGCAAACTTCAACTAGGTCATCTAATAGTGGGACGGAGAGAGTATTAGTGAATGTGCGGCGTACCTTTAGTACTATTTCAAGATTTTATGATGGTTTGCTGACGTAATCCTTACTCTTAGAATAATGCAGTTTGCTTAACTTATATATATCCAAGTAATTATACTCGTAGTTAATAATCATTTTAAGCACCAGAACTTTTCTGCTTCACTATTCCTTTGCCATGCTCTGTTGAATTGGTACTTACTTTTATGAAATGATGTTTCTCTATTACTTGTTGTCTTTACAGTTTTTCCCTTGAATTTCATGTGCCAGGCTTCTAAAAAATTGTCGTCTGTTGAAGAACATGATGAGAAATTGGTCGGTTCCAGGATAAAAGTTTGGTGGCCAGATGATAAGAAGTAAGTGTTGGCTATGTGTACAATATGAAGATACTGCTGCTTATTTTGAATAAAAGATGGATAAAGAAATGGTACCATGTAGAATGAGAACCTACATCTATGTGTTCTGCAGGTTTTATAAAGGCGTGGTCGATTCTTTTGATCCCATTAAGAAGATGCACAAGGTATATCTAATGTTTGCATTCTATGCTGGAATTGATATTTTGTGTTTCGTTTTATCACATGTAAGTTTCTTTTCTTGTGCAGGTATTGTATGTTGATGGTGATGTAGAGGTGTTGAAACTCAGCAAGGAACGATGGGAGCATGTTAAAGAGAAGTAAGTGTAGATCCTTAAGCTGGTATTCAATGTTTTCTTTTAGAGATGCTTTTATATAATTATAAACTGTTACTTTCATGTGTTTTGGCCGTGAATTTATGCATGACGTTATCATCCTTTTGTCATTTTCTTTCTTATAATAAGAGAAGGATGATAACAATTGGTGGATTAATTTTGAGAAGTTGATATTATGTGGCTACTAGGTAAAGAAAATTTTGATGATCGTATACTACAACTTCATATTCTGATTGATAGGTGCTAGATCCAGTTACCATCAGTGTAGCATTCCTGGTTTGAATTTCATGTCATACATCGAATTGCTTGTTACCCTCTGATAGTGACATTTATCTGTCTAAATTTCCCACTTACTGTTATCGTCCAATTCAATATTTTGCTAGGCATGAGAGGAAGAAAATGAAAACTGATTCTGATTCGTCAACTCAGCATGGAAAGATATATTCTTCAGTGAAAAGGTAAGTAAAGTTGTATACCACCATTATTTGTTCATTTTTATGAATATTTTTATGTTGTTAATCTGAGATTTATGTATGGCCAGTAAATCCATGGAGGCCACCAACTCCGCAGATGAATTGAAGGATGACGACAAACTTATCAACAGAACAAAAACCATCCCTAAAATTTCACATAAATCAAAGGATGGTTCTGGAAGATCCAAGGAAAGCACTGCGAAAACTGGTAGTAAGTCGAAAGAGGGCACTTCGAAGCTCGGTAGTAAGTCGAAGGATGGTGCTCCAAAAACTAGTGGAAAGTCCAAGGTAGTTAGTGGCGGTAAATCTGAGAAAATCATCACCAAAACTGATAATAAGCAAAAGGGCTGTTCGAAAACCAACACACATTCAAAGGATGCGAGCGCCAGCAAGTATAAGGAAAACACTAGCAGAACTACAAGTGTCAGTACGCCAAAAGATGATACGCTGAAGATTGGCAGTAAGTCTAAGGATGCGTCTGTCGGTGAAACAGGGGACTGCATCACCAAAACAAATATTGGCAGCGAATCGAAAGATGTCTCCCTTAACCTTGGCAGCAAGTCCAAAGATGGGTGTCCTGCTGGAACAGAGAAAAACATTTCGAAACCAAACTCCAGCAGCAACTCAAAAGAGGATAATCCAAAGCTTGGCAGGAAGTCCAAGGATTGGAGTGCTGGTGAAACAGAGGAAAATATTACAAAATCTGAACCTGGTTGTAAAAATAAAGGTGGTGCCTTAAAGCTTGTCATCAAGTCCCAGGATGCAAGTACTAGTGATTTGGAGGAAAACACTACCAACTCTGAAAGTGGCAGTAAGTTGAAAGGTGGTAAAAAGTTCGTAATCATGTCCAAGAACGAGAGTGAAGTCGATACTGAGGAAAACAATACCAAGTCTGAAACTAGTGGTAAGCTGAAAGGTGGTAATACAAAGTTCATCATCATGTCCAAGAAAGAGAGTGATGCTGATTCCGAGGAAAACATCACCAAGTCTAAGCTTGGCAGTAAGTCGGAAGGTGTCACCACAAAGTTCGCCATCAAGGCCAAGGACGTGGATGCTAAGAAATTGAAAGAAAGTGCTGCTAGGTGTATATCTAAAGATGATGCACTAAAGCTTAGCGAAAAGACAGCGGATGATAATCCTACAACCAGTACCAAATCAAAGACTGATACCCCCAAAACTGATAAACAGAGGGAAAATGCAAATTGCAAAAGGAAAGATGGTTCATCAGATGTAGAGGAAGGTGCAGATATGGAGAGGGGAAAATCGGTGAATGACTCCGCAAAGTCATCACAAACAGAGAGTGAGACAGAGACTGCGAAGAAACGACAGAGGAAGTGAGTGGCTGATGCACCAGATCCCATTTTGGCTAGGATTTGACTCCAAGTATGTACACATTTTACAATTTTGTTTTCTTCCTCCCATCTTTGGATCAGCTTAGGAGGCACTCATAAGTAATGGAGAAGCTTTTAATGTAACAGAGTTTAATGGGGATGGTGTTTTGATGAACTAATCATTTGACATAGATAGGGTAGGTGATGTGGACTCCGGATAGTATTGTTTCATCTTGTACATTCTCACCTTCGTTTTTAGGTCTTCATGCAGTTGGCATCATCTTCTAAGTTTGTATTTTTACTAAAATTATGCCAACACATAGAATCCAGTCGGGCGATCGATGAATATGCTTATTTTAATTCAAAAAAAAGAGTTTTATTGAGAGTTATCAACGAGCAATTACAGAAGGTTTATCCTTACAAATCTAGGCATTAATGTCTGCTGGAAAATTCCCATAAAGCTCAAAACTAGAACTAATTATTCTAGCTTTCTTAGCAACACAATCTGCTGCTCTATTTTTATCAAAAGTACTGAATGACAACTCTACTGTGGATTGTCTTGAAAAAAAATACCTTAATGTCTAAGATATAATATATAAGAATGATTTAACCAATGAACACAAGGAAGAGGTTCCTTGATAGATTTTAGTAGAAGTTCAATGTCAGAAAACGATTTTTTCTAGCTCCGAAGATGTAGCCCATGCTACTGCAGCTTTCATTGCTAAACATTCCAGCTGCTCCACCTCATGATCCAGGTTCAACCTTGCATCAATGGATTGTCCTTTGGCTCCAGAGCACTCACCTGCATAATCACGAATTATTAGGCCAATTCCAGCTCTATTTGTTTCCTTTTGGAGTATAATTATTTATGTGTAAAGACTGCAAATTAGTTTGAACCATAGTAAGGTAGCATTGGTTCACAAGATGTTTAATGCGTTCTATAGAAGATATTCTGTTAGGATTAACATTCAGGAAGGTAGCAGAGCACCTATCATTCCAAATCATTTAGACAATAATCATAAGAGAATAGAGATTATGAGTTTGGTTTCTGGTTTTGTTTGTATATAGGGATTTCATGAAACTTTGGGGGTTTGAATTCTGCTTTTATAATCTTATTTTGAACTGTGTATTTGGTCTTCTATGTTCTATTCAAGTTGTATGTTGAACTGTGTATGTATCTGTTTGATCTTTAGCTTCAACGATCTTATTAGAAATCAAAGCTAATATAGATCTTGTGTAGGATTAGCTCGTAATCCAGTGTAAAACATCAGAGTGACCATTAAGAACATGAGATACATTAACACTAATTCCTAGCCATATAGATCTTGTATAGGGGCACAGTCAATAAAAAGATACTCTATAGAATCATAGGGAAAGTTACACATACTACAATGCACATCAATTCCTTGCTTGTATCTTTAGATCTTATCTCTAGCGGGGACTGAAAACGCGGGGGGTGTAACAACCACACCCAACAATTCGTTTGGAAATCTGAGAGGACTTACTCCAATATACTTTCTAGAGAATCAACTAGACAGACAGACTCAATCAAGAGTAAAGTATATCAAAGATTTTAATATCTCTGTTTCACAATGTAATCTGCAAATCAAACAGATAGAAATCCGCGAGTCTGATTGTTAGAGCATAGCTCGGTTGAACCCACCAAGCGTTGGTATGTCAAGTTTGGTTGTCATATTTTAGTGAGCCAAAACTCATTTTAAGAGTCGCTTGATTATGTACTAGAGTCAACTTCGTATAGGTTAGCTTGAAAGTATTAGGATATGAGACATTACAAGTATTGCGAAGACTTGAAGAAGTGAAGAAGTAAGGAGCTACAACGACAACATCATCCTTCCACTTGAGGTTAGTGATATTTGACTTGAACTTTTTCATTCCCTAACATATCGTTCAAGTCGTGCATATTGAAAACAAAACTGCGAAGCATGAATGATTATACTCTAGTTATTAAGGAATACAATATGAGGTTTAATATAAGACATCGACATAATCGTTTGAATGCTATTGTGATTATGTATGGGTATAAGGTGAAGATTTCATCCTAGGAAACAATGTTTTACATTTGTTTTAAGGAAGTAAATTCATGAACTTGTTTTGTGAATCGAAAGAGAAATCGCCAGGAATTATTGGTATTGTTATTCATTGCATATCTTTTGAACTACCAATATGTGTGATTAGTATAACCGCTCATGACTTGTTTATGTTCTTGGTAAAACTATTCACAAAGGCCTGACTTTTGTATTGGTATGACTTTTATTAGTGAAACCGATCTTAAGTAATCACCTGAGATGGTATAATCGATTTAGTGTTATTCGTATGACCGACTCTGGGTAAAGGGGAACCGATCCTAGTAAGAGGTGCAACCTATCACAAAGGGGAATCCATCCTTGTATGAGGTGCAACAAGTTTTTAGCAGAAAGGGGAACTGATCCTATGGACATGTGCAACATGTTTTTAGGAAAAGGGGAACCGATCATATGGACTTGTGCAGCAAGTACAAGTTAGATACCATATATATGTGGGGAATCGATCCTAGTACCTAGTCAACCGAATTTTTGGAAAGCTAGTGTGACTATGCACAATACTCACATGGAGGTAGAACCGAAACTTGTTTTGGTAGAACCGTTAAACCCATGATTGGTGATTTAGTGTTCTTGATCAATCACGTAGTTCTTGAAAGTCAGATAAACCAATTCTAAACTTGTTTGGAAGTGTGGCAAATCGGTTTCAAGATTGTAAGTATGAAAGAGGACTTGCATAGTAAGGATGTGGACATACTTTGAACATGTGCAGTAACGCCAATCTTTAATTGTTCAAAGTTATTCCTTAATAGCTAAAGGAAGAAAATCCCGTATCGAATAAAGTAAATTGAGAATCTTTTATTTAAGGTTTTTAATTTTATTTAAGGAAAATGAAAATTAGTAATGTGCATTTACTAGTTGGAGATTTTCCAAGAGATTTTCGGTCAATATTTGGACAAAGCATTTCCAGGAATTATGGAAACCGGATTTGGAATATATTGCATGTTTTGAGAATTTTTCGGTTTTGGAAATTCCTTGGTGTCCAAACTTCCTTGGTCTATAAATATGAAAGTTTGCATTTCGAGCAAACTAATCCTCAGAGACAGCAAAACTATCTCAGTTGTCTTTGCTCTTCGGTAAAGCCGCCTATTCGGAGAGGAGAGTAACCTAATTAGGCGAAATCTCTTACGGCCGCTCAGTTTAAAGACTTCTTTAGGATTGAGAAGCTCTATTAGTACCGTTGGTGGGAAACTAGATAATTGCGGTTTATCTTTTGTTTTCGATTGATTTGATTGACTAACGGTGGTTGAACTTTGATTGTGATAATCCATTGTTAACAGACTCCGTTCTGTGCGTGATTGATCACAAGAGATTCAAGTTGATTGTGTGCAGGTGTTTATTGAAGATCTAAGAAGATTTGAAGACAAAGAAGACTTCGAAGATTTATGATTTGGGTTCATAATCTTTGGTGTGCACAATACTTGTTTCGGTAAAAGAGGATCCGACTATAATCGATTTATCCTTGTGATAGATTAGATTGATTAGTTGTGTAGATCGGCATCAATACAATACTTTGTGATTAAAAGTATTGATTGCAAAATCTTAACAATTACTTTGGTAGTTGATAATAAGATAGATCTAAGAACCTGACAAAGGAGTTTATATTGAGATAAATAGAAGAGCCTTTTGTCGAACTCACATCACTTGGTTGAAAAGAGTTGATACCAAACAGATTTTTTGTTCCTTTACTGTTTGGAATACGAACCAAAGGAATTGTTCCAAGTACGTGACTTATTACAGGTCGGAGGCGTGGGAATACAAACGGAACTAGGTGAACTATAGGTTTAGTTGCTTGGTCTCAACTATACGAAGTTGGTTTGATTTTGTATAGCGGCTTAATCCTGAGAGTATTCAATTCTGGACAAGGTCCCGGGGTTTTTCTGCATTTGCGGTTTCCTCGTTAACAAAATATTGCTGTGTCATTTACTTTTATTTTCCGCAATTATAGTTGCTGTTATTATAATTTAAAGTAAATTACACAAACGTTAATTCCTATTTACTTGATAAGTAATCCTATTGTGTTTGGTTAAGTCCGAACCTTTTATCAAGTAAACATACTTCTTCGTTGTATTGTCTCGATCTCGTATCCATAGACGATCACATGAAGTGTGAACCGATTAGTTGTATTGTCTCGACTCAGTCCATAGACAATCACTTTCGGATAAAGGACTTATAGGTGGAAAAGTTTTAGATTGAAGTATATTTGGGTACCCTCGTATTTTCAATTGGTATCAGAGCAGGCAAACACGAAAAGATCTAACAATCTGTGTTTGATGCGATCCAACCTATAAGACATGAGTCAAAGTAAAGTTAAGCGAGAGCGAAAACTAAAGAAAGTCTCAGTTAACGTATCACAAGACGTTGAAAGTTTTGATTTTAGGAAATGTTTAAAGGGGGTTTCTTCGTCAAGTTCTACTTGCTCTTCTGAGAATAAGTCTGAATGTTCTCAAGACGAGATTAAGTTAAGTCCTGTATTCGTAATCAATGATTCAGACTCTGAAAGAAATCTTCTTGATAAAGAGAAAAACATTGATTCATCGAAAATAGAAACATTTCATCAAAACGAAATAAGCGAAAAATTTCTCTCATGTTCAACTGAACTAATTCTTGCATTAGAAAGAGAAAGAAAGCATCTAGACGGTATAAATTGTCTGCAAGCTGTGATTAACTTGTCATTGGTCTTGGCTCCTCAAAGTCTGAATTTGTTTCTCTAAAAAGAGAAGCTTCATTAGAGATTCATTCTCTGAAAGAAAGGCTTAACAATTTCCTTGAGGAAGCAAAGAAAACTGATTCTAAATATATACAGAATCTTGAGGAAAAATCAAGTGCTAGTCTTTCTCGAGCGGAACTTTTAGAGAAAGATCGTGACGCTACTCTTGAAAATGTACATTTTTTAGAATAGAAACTTGCTGATTATGATGCAAGGATTAACTCTCAACAAAAGAGTTTTGAAGAGAAAGAAGGTGAATATATCTCCCGACAAAAACACTTTGAGGCTGATCTAGCTAGTGCTCTTGATAAAATCAAGATGTTGGAAGAAGAAAATTTGGACCTTAAAAAGTTCAATGCTAGCTCAAACAATTTAACCTCAATGTTAGAAGCTAGTAGAAATCATCGTGATACACGAGGATTGGGCTATAAGGGAATAGATGCTTCAAATATTAGCAAAGAGGTAAAATTTGTTAAAGCTAAAAATTCTTCTAAACCAGAGGCTTCCACTTATGCAAAAAATGCTCGTATTTCGTGTAAAGAAGTAAAACATGTCAAGCCTAAAAATCATGTTCAATCATTCTCTTCAAGTACGACAATCAAAGAGAGCATTTCTGTTAATGTCAAGGAAGCAACAAAGTTGAACAAAGATAAGAAGAAGAGGAGGAGGAAGAAAAATCATCAAGCTCCAAAGCAAGATGATCCAAAAAAAGGTAACATTAAAACTCACACTTCGTATGTTACTAAGCATTGTAGTTATTGTGGTAATAAAGGGCATGTGGAATGGGGATGCAATATTCGTAAGTTAAAAGACACACTTTCTTTTGTATCAAACGAATTGGCTAAAATTGCTCCCCAAAGGAACTCAGATCGATATTGTCCAAAGTTTAGGATAAAGAATTATTATAATGATAGTTCAAATTTTGCATATCACTCGACAAGGTCGTTTCATAAAAGACCCAATTATAGAAAGAGAGATGACTTTTTAAATGCAAAAACAAGATCTGATGTTCCAAATTGGAGAAAGGGTGTTTCGCAAAATATTCAAAAGGACAATGATCCTAATGGTATGAAGGAGGTAAGGCTAAATAAATCTGTGAAATCTAGATCCAGAAAACGCAACAATTCTGGTATTTGCTTCTTGTGCAAGCAAAAAGGGCATTTTCAAAGGCAATGTCCTGATACTAAACAGAGAGAGAGACTGTATAAAACCGGAAAATCAAGATCCAAGTGTAGATCAAAGGTCTCTTCTAAAAGGGAGAATAAGTTCTTTGAACATCATGATCTTACATCAAGATTAAATGTTAAACCTAAAATTTCAAACGTAATGTCTCCTCAACCATGTAAGAATGTTGAAATCTTCAAGGGAAGAATTTCAACAACCAAAAAGTGACAACCTAACTGGTTATCATGGATCCTTACTTGTTGCCCTTAAAAGTATACATTAAGGATATAGATGTAAATATTTTGGATAATAATATTTCTGAAAATTGATTTTTCGGTTAAGAATTTAATTAAAATAATATTCTCAAAGATTTTTGAGAAAAAGTTTTAGAACTTATAAGAGGGAAGAGCTCTTACTTCATTTTCATAGAGATTTTACAGAATGTCTACCTCTAGTTGCAACTCTCGCAAAACCGAAAAAATCTGGACTATATTGTTTCCTAACATGAAACTTTGTCTCAAGTCTTCTGATGGCGATTCTGATTCATCTCCAGAACTTCAACAGGATGTTCCTAATGAAGAGATCTCATCTCTCAATGATAATCTTCTCAAGAATCTTTCACTAGAATTAGATCTAATCTTATGTGAAGTAAGGAACATGGAAAAGGATTTGCGAAAGGAAGTTAAGGAAGTCAATGACAATGTTGTTAGTCTTGAATCAAGATTAGTGATTATAGAAGATGATTGGAATCCGGTAAAATCTTCTGATCCGGCTTCAACTTTGAAGGATGCTCTAAAAAGCTGAAATTAGAGTTTCAAAAATGGAAAATAGAAAACAATTTTTGATTTCTTTGAATGATTGTATTAGGTCTATTATGAATAAAACTATTATTATGAATACAATTATTTGATTTATAATTTTTCTTGTGATAGTTTTTGATTTACATAGCCCGTGCTTGAATGCTTTATGTTATTGCTATGTATGTTTATGAGATGTTTGATTTCGGTTTTATAACCTTGATATTCGATCTCATAATGTTGTGAACCCTTATGGTTTGGGTGACTTTTTGATTTAGCAGGATTAAGTTCTAGCCCATGTTGGTAGGCTTTATCAAAGGATCATGAGGGGTTATGATAGAAACAATATGTGAAAAAGTCACAATATGTTGAATCGGTTTTGGTTTAGCATAAAAGCATATGTGTTTCGGGGTTTTCAACTTTTGCTTGCAATAGTTAAAAACCGGTTTTCAACCTTTCTCTGGTAAATGTTGGTTGTTGTTATTCTTTTGTTTTGTATAAGGATGACAACATAATGATATTTCGATATCAATTCTCCCTGGAAGAAGATGCAAACATATTGGAGAAGAGGATGCGAAATTTGAGGTAACGAGTTTGTTAGTTAATCGTTTTCATGTTTAAGAAAAGCCTGATTTTATTGCATATATTTATTGCTTTTGCTTAAAAAAATTTCGGTACAATTGATGTTTTATTCCATTATGTGTGTATGGATGTATGTGTGATTCAATCGTTTCTGTTAAGAAAAACTATTGTTATCTTGCTTTATTGTGTGGTATCAATCGTTTAGGCTTACAAAATTTCGGTGCAATTGCGGTGCTTTAATGTCTATGTTGTTTCAATTGCTTAGGTTGAGGTGAATAATTATGCAAGTTGATTTATTTGGTTTGTATGAATTTTTTATGGCTTAACGAAAGAAAAGGTTTACGTGATGAATTGTTTAGTCCAATTCGATTCCGGATAAGAGAAACTAAGTTAATTTTGATCTTAGTTAGACTTATCAAAGTGGAGGTTTCGGTTATTCAAGTCTAATCGAATTCCTTAACAAGAAATACTAGTTAACTAACCTAGTACTTGTCTTGTTTAAAAGTTAAAGGTCTAAGTAATATGGATAATTAGAACCTGATGAGAAAAATAGAGATATCTTTATTTTGGTCTTATCGAACAAGCGATTGTATTTGTACAATCGGTTTAGCAAAGGAACTAAGGTGCTTAGTTGATTTTTGGTTTGCTAAACTATTAGGGAAAATTGCTTCGAGCAATTGTTTCCTTGGTAACATACCAAAACAAAATTACTTTGTAGTTTCGGTTTTGATATTGGTTATCAAAAATGGTGTGTGGAACCCTTGTGCTTAACTTTATAGGTTGCAAGTCTATTTTGAGATTTGTAAGATCCTTTCGGTTTGTCCTAGAGCTGGCAAACAAGCACAAAACCCGCGGGTTCACCCGGCCCGGCCCGTAAAAACCCGCGCCCGGCTTGGCTGGTTTCTTAACAAGCCGGGTTAGGGTTGGGAAAATGCCGGCTTGTGAGGAAACGGGTAAACCCGTCCCGGACGTAAACCCGCGGGCATAACCCGTAAACCCGCCATTCCTATGGTTATGACACTTGTCCCCTCCCATCTATCCGTGTCTCCTAGGTATAAAACGAAAAAACCCTAGCTTAGTCTTATCTTATCTTTTCTTTCTTCTTTTTCTCCGTCTTCAGCGGCCATTGATCGCTTGATCCTGATTCCTGAATCTTCACTGGACTTTCCCTCTCGCGATTGCTGCTGTTATAATACTCAAATCATATTGCCGCTATTGCATAATAATCATGAATCTGATTACTAGAAGAGGTGAATCACTCCATTAAAACGTTGGTTCTTTGACTGAATATCTTGTTATTTTGAATCTTTAATGAATGATTGATTATTGCTAATCTAATCGATTGCTGCCTTGTTTACTTGATTCTTCTTGTACTGGGATTATGTGAACTTTTTATTATTAATATTTTGACTTTGTACAAGAGAATAACTTATTCAGACACATAAGGTGTTCGTAATATTGCGTCTTTCAATCCAGCAGGCTATACATTTTCTATATATTTGCTTGCCATATAGGAAGCGAGCTCATTGATCTTTCCCTTTTGAATAATCAATATAAGAGTCTAATGGTAGTAATTTTATTCTCACCATGTTTTTCGATTGCAACTAGACTTTATATACTGATCAGTTGTTGGAATGAATAAGAAGGCCTCTCTTTTTTTTTCCTCCTGAAATAGGCATAAGTGTTTTTGAGGTTTTCTATTGGAACAGTAATTTTGGGTACCAACCTATGAATTTTTTCGTTGACAGATTTCGTGAAATGATTGCATACAGTGGTAAAATATGTAACTTACGTTTATGTTAACCAACCTTGTTAAACATAGGCTGGTAGACTAACTTATGGTGTTGTTTGAGGGTGAAAATGGTTTCTGCTGATTTCGGTAATTTCGGTCTGTGGGTGAGAAACGGATTTAAACCCTAAACAATGTACTGCAAGGGAGTACTTTAGATTCGAGAGATCAATCTGTACAAGTCCGGCCTAAACCAAGAAATGGCCGTTCCAAACTTGCTCTGGTCACAAAGTGGAGGAGAATGGGTTGGTTTTGGTGAGGGAAGCAAGGAAAGTGATGAGACCAGAATAGTTGATTCTGGAAGAGTAGTTGTGTTACGACTTGTATCAGAAAGTGGGAAGCTAACAGATGGAAAGTTAACAAACGTTTTCTGAGTGGTGTATGCTCCTGACTGAACTTGTTATTCGGTGGAAATAGGTAAGACCTATTTATACAAGTCGAAGTGAAACGTACTCCGGTCTCATTAAGGAATGGAAAAATGGGTGAGTAAATGGGAGGAGGTGGTAACATTAACGCATGGAATTGATGTTCCATAAAACTGTTAACGCATGGAATTGATGTTCCATAAAACCGTTAACGCATGGAATTGATGTTCCATTAAAAGAACGTTTCACCATTAACTCCCTGTATTTACTAACCGCCTCATCCTTATGACACTTCCTTATTACGGGCGTAGTGTATGCCATACGCTGTAAACCGCCAAACCAATACCCAAAGAGGATCCCCCAGTTTGTGATATGTGTTGATGTCTCGAATGTTTTTGTGGAAAACATGTAGCATATTGTTGTTGCCTGGCAAGTCATGCTAGCTTGGTGACCTCCGACGGTCGAGATTTTACATCTTAAGACGAGAGGTAGCCGTTGATCGTTGCACGCTTTCGTTTTGGTGGCCGTATAGGGAAGGCCAGCATGTGGCGCGGCAAGGTTGGCATGCCGTTGGCATGGCGTGCCTTGGCGTGACCAAACTAGGGTTTTGGGTCAAAGGTTACCATGTGTTGTCTGGTAACCTTGGACGGCTAGGATTTGCTCCTGGGATTGAAGGGCGACCGTTGATTGTCGCACACCTTCGTTTTGGTAGCCATGTAGGGAAGGACAGCATGGTGGCGCGGCTAGGTTGGCATGCCGTAGGCATGGCATGGTTTGGTGTGGCCAAACTTAGGTTTTCGGGCCAAAGGTTACCATGCATTGTCTGGTAACCTTGGATGGCTAGGATTTTCTCCTAGGATTGAAGGGGGACCGTTGATTGTCGCACGCCTTCGTTTTGGTAGTCGTGTAGGGAAGGCCAGCATGGTGGCGCGGCTAGGTTGGCATGCCGTTGGCATGGCATGGTTTGGTGTGGCCAAACTTAGGTTTTCGGGCCAAAGGTTACCATGCGTTGAATGCTAACCTTGGATGGCTAGGATTTGCTCCTGGGATTGAAGGGGGACCGTTGATTGTCGCACGCCTTCGTTTTTGTAGCCTTGTATGGAAGGCCAGCATGGTGGCGCGGCTAGGTTGGCATGCCGTTGGCATGACATGGTTTGGTGTGGCCAAACTTAGGTTTTCGGGCTAAAGGTTACCATGCGTTGTCTGGTAACCTTGGATGGTTAAGATTTGCTCCTGGGATTGAAGGGGGACCGTTGATTGTCGCACGCCTTCGTTTTGGTAGCCGCTTAGGGAAGGCCAGCATGGTGGCGCGACAAGGTTGGCATGCCGTTGGCATGGCATGGTTTGGTGTGGCCAAACTTAGGTTTTCGGGCCAAAGGTTACCATGCGTTGTCTGGTAACCTTGGATGGCTAGGATTTGCTCCTGGGATTGAAGGGGGACCGTTGATTGTCGCACGCCTTCATTTTGGTGGCCGCGTAGGGAAGGCTAGCATGGTGGCGCAGCTAGGTTGGCATGGTTTGGTGTGGCCAAACTTAGGTTTTCGGGCCAAAGGTTACCATGCATTGTCTGGTAACCTTGGATGGCTAGGATTTGTTCCTGGGATTGAAGGGGGACCGTTGATTGTCGCACGCCTTCGTTTTGGTAGCCGCGTGGGGAAGGCCAGCATGGTGGCGTGGCTAGGTGCGTTTGGCATGGTGGGGCCAAGGGCTTAGCATGCCGTTGGCACATGGTGCGGCTAGCATGGCTAGGACCAAGGAAAGGTGCGGTTTTGGCTTGGCATGGTGGGGCCAAGGGCTTGGCATGCCATGAGCGCATGGTGCGGCTAGCATGGCTAGGGCCAAGGCAAGGTGCGGTTTGGCTTGGCATGGTGGGGCCAAGGGTTTAGCATGCCGTTGGCACATGGCGCGGCTAGCATGGCTAGGGCCAAGGCAAGGTGCGGTTTGGCTTGGCATGTGGGGCCAAGGGTTTGGTAGGTGCGGCTAGCATGGCTAGGGCCAAGGCAAGGTGTGGTTTGGCTTGGCATGGTGGGGCCAAGGGTTTTGCATGCCGTTGGAACATGGCGCGGCTAGCATGGCTAGGGCCAAGGCAAGGTGCGGTTTGGCTTGGCATGTGGGGCCAAGGGTTTGGTAGGTGCGGCTAGCATGGTTAGGGCCAAGGCAAGGTGCGGTTTGGCTTGGCATGTGGGGCCAAGGGTTTGGCATGCCGTTGGCACATGGCGCGGCTAGCATGGCTAGGGCCAAGGCAAGGTGCGGTTTGGCTTAGCATGTGGGGCCAAGGGTTTGGTAGGTGCGGCTGGCATGGTTGGCATGCCTTGGCGCGGTAGGTGTGGTTGGCATGGTTTGCCATTGGCACAGGGGTGCGGCTAGCATGGTTGGCATGCCTTGGCGCGGTGGGTGTAGCTGGCACGGTTTGCCATTGGCACAAGGGTGCGACTAGCATGGTTGGCACGCCTTGGCGCTGTGGGTGTGGCTGGCATGGTTTGCCATTGGCACAAGGGTGCGGCTAGCATGGTTGGCATGCCTTGGCGCGGTGGGTGTGGCTGGTATGGTTTGACATTGGCACAAGGGTGCGGCTAGCATGGTTGGCATGCCTTGGCGTGGTGGGTGTGGCTGGCATGGTTTGCCATTGGCACAAGGGTGCGGCTAGCATGGTTGGCATGCCTTGGCGCGGTGGGTGTGGTTGGAATGGTTTGCCATTGGCACAAGGGTGCGGCTAGCATGGTTGGCATGCCTCGGCGCGGTGGGTGTGGCTGGCATGGTTTGCCATTGGCACAAGGGTGCGGCTAGCATGGTTGGCATGCCTTGGCGCGGTAGGATGTGGTTGGCATGATGAGCCATTGGCACGTGCGGTGTGAGAATTAGGGTTTTGGCTTGTCGAAACCCTAATTAGCATTAAAAAAAAAGGTACCCTGGTAATTTTTTCGCAGACAAATTAAAGGGTTCAATAAATGTGCTTGGTTTGGACATTATTACTCAAGTTCTGTGACGTCACTGTCTGACTATGGTTTTACGACTTTACCCCTAAGTTAAAAGCCACCATCAATATTAAGTCCACTGCTTAGCTCGGAACAGGTGCCTTGTTGCAAGGTAAGCATATGATGGTGACAGACGAGGACAAAATCGAAACGTAGGACATGCAAGATGGTCAGGAAAGTCCGACTAACCTTATTCGAGAGGTAAGGAGAGTTCATGATCCCGTGTTTGGCGGCCTTGCATAAATTGTATTGGTGGTGCGGACCGTGGTGTGGCGAGATGAAAATTGTCAGCTTAGTCTGGATATGCATCACCTTGGCTGGGCTAGGGAACATCGTGTCGCTGGGTCGGCGAGTTGTTGGCGTCAGTATGGTTCGGAAAGGAGGGGCAGGCGTTGCGCTGGCTTGGACTTGGCGTGGCAAGGCATGGCGCAGGCAACTTGGAGAGGCAAAGTGCAGACGACTTTGGTACGTGGGGCTAATGCATGGCACGGTCTTGGAAGGGCAGAGCATGCGAACGACATTGGTATGTGGGGCCAATGCATGGCACGGTCTTGGAAGGGCAGAGCATGCGGACGGCTTTGGTACGTGGGGCCAATGCATGGCATGGTCTTGGAAGGGCAGAGCATGCGCGGACGGCTTGGAGAGGCAAAGCGTGCGGACGGCTTTGGTACGTGGGGCCAATGTATGGCGAGGTCTTGGAAAGGCAGAGTATGGCGGACGGCTTGGCGTGTGGGGCCAAGGAAATGGCGTGGACGGTCTTGGAAAGGCAACTTTGTCTTCGCGGGACCGGTTGCCTCTTTTCTTACTTGGCTCGAACATGAAATCCTTTCTTTGTTCAAACTCCCAAGTACCACACATATAAAAGGAGGGCCGGCCTCTCCTTTGTTTCACGCCTATTTATTTTATCCCAGCCGTGTGGTAGCAGTAAAGCAAAGCGGACAAGCGAATCCCAGGTATGCCTTCCAATACTTCTCCTTTAACTTGCTTTCTCTTTTCTTTTGCGTTGGTATAAACCCTAGCTGTAGGTGTAGTTTTTCATGTACTTGTAGAACATTGTTTGTGTGAACATTAGCCGTAGGTGTGTTTCGCTCGAACTTGTAATAAAATTTTAGGTGCGAATGTTGTAGTGATATTGGCCGCCTCAATTATTGTGTGAAGTAGGTGTGCACGAGGATTGTCATTCCTTTCCTGTGAAAGGACTAGCTTTTAGGGTTTCCCCCCTTTTTCTGATGTAGCCGTGTGTATGATTTCCTTCGGTGGGGCGCGCCTATTCGGCTGGGCGCAAATTTCTGGCTGCATGAAGCGGTGATGCAGAGTCTGTCAGTCCCATTTCTTCGCATATGCACAAAATGACTTTGAAACCAATTGGTTTGCGTCCAGGATGGCTCTCTTGTGTCTGATAAAATATTTCCATGCGCTTTATGTAATAATCTCTGCTCGTATTGTTCCATTGTAGTTATCTCGGCGGTGAAAACAGCGTAAGAGAATTTTCATTAGGATGTCAACAATTTTCGTCGCATCAAGGATGTGGGTAATTCCAAGCCAAGCATAGATGATGAGTTCTTCACAACATCCGCTACAATTAGAAAAAATCATCCCAAGTATGTGTCGATCCTCCTGTCTGGTTCGGAAAGTGAAGGAGAGGCCCGGTCGGTTCGTCCGGGTAGTGTAATAAGGTTTTGTATTCAGAGAAAAGAGTACCATGCTTCTCCTATTGACTTTAAGACCAGTGTAAGCCCGTTGCGTCCCTTTGAGAAATGGATGCGATTCATGTTGAGCCAGGAATGTGTAAAGGCCAGCTTGACCAAGGCACAGATTATTGATGTTGTCGCGGCTTCCGCAGTTCTTCAAATTAGGAAAGATATTCCAGGCTTGGTTACTTTTGTTTCCAGATGATGTCCGGACACTCATACGGCTATGTGCAGGTGGGGTGAAATGACCATCTCCTTAGAGAGCGTGGCTGTATTCTTTGAACCTTCCCGTAATTGGAAACCTTGATGTTAGGTTGTCTGTGGATGAAGAAGAAATGCATGCCGCCCTGGTTGCGAAATCAAAAGGATTCGTTTGGAAAGGAAACGAGACGAAGTGCTTTTATGACTGGTGGGTGTCTAAAAAAAAAAGCGAATACTAGAACAAATGGTTCAAGGTTGAGAAAATACACAATAGGTCATGGGTTCGAGTTCGCACACATACATAAATCTCTGGCCTCTTTTCTTGTAGCTTATTTTGTTGTGTAATCTTGCTATTTTTAATACAATTTGGATTTACCAAAAAAAAAAGGGTGTCTCAGTGGTTTCCTGATGAGTTGGAGTCGAATCAGAAGAATAGTACGCTTTATGCCGCGGCGTTCTTGGCTCTTTGGTTATCCAGAGATATTTTTGATGACGGCTCCGGTAAGAAGGAGATAAGGCAGGAACTTATCAAGTTTTCTATAAAACTGGCAAAAGGCGTCGTTCTCCCTATTGGCGGTTTGTTTCTTGGTTCTCTGTACGCACACTTGGATCAGCTGGTCTCGGATATGTGTGCTTCAAACGGCTATATGAAAGTGGATTCGTACATTCATGTCGCATTTCTTCAGGCGTGGCTGTGGGAGCTCTTCGAGAAGTACGCCCCAAAACCGTTGGCTGTACTTCCCGAGTCTTGGGGTGGCTCCAGGATACTGCGCTGGTCGAATAGGCGTCCAAAGATTGGCTCGAACCTGGTTGAATTTCTTGACAACTCGTACACGGTTAATTTTCGTCCATGGGCTCTGGTGCATGCGTCTATAACTCAGATCAGTACCTTTTCTCCTGTTCCGAACATGTCTTTGTCTTCTGATAAAGAGGATCTGAGTGTTGGAGAGACGGTGTTCATGCGAAGCTGCACGCCCGGTCATGTACCGTCTTTTTTTCGAGGATCTTGCAAAGTGATCTCTTACAACTTTGATAGGGCGGCTCGGCATATGGGTTTTGACCAAGGGGTCCCACTCGTTCGTCAGCCGGTTGTTCCAGAAATCCCGTTGTCCACTGTTCTCGATGCTAGTGCTCTTGCGTCGGGTCAAAGTCTCCCTTTTCTGCTTGCGGAACGAAATCAATCGACAACCTCTAAATATAACATATTTTGGCAGGATGAGTTTCTTGCTATCCATGGATTCGTGAATGACGTGGTAGAAAATCGTCGCGGTAAGCCTTCTTCTGCGATTTTAGAGGAACATCCATTGCTGAGGGATCCCAAGCAAAAATCCGTTAGCCCGAATGCAGATAGTCCCCAAGTGAAGGAGCGAAGATCTAAAAGCCGTGCTGGTTGTTTTCAGTCGGATCCGATGGCTCTCCCGACTTTTAGCTCTTCCAATATGCGAGTACATATAATTTTCTTCCTGATTCAGTCGGATTACGTATGTCTTTGTCTCATTTCTGAGTGTCTGTTCTTGTGCCTTGCCTAGGGTCTTAGCAGCGTGAACGCCTTCACTAAACTTGCACGTAGTTAGAAAACTGCACCTCTTGAGACGGAAAGCAGCGATGCTGAGCCTACCCATGGAGAAGGGGAATCCGAGAAGGATGAAAGCTCAGAGTCCAGAGATGGCGAGAGTAGTTCTTCCGATAGCAGTGTTGAATCTTCCTCTAGTCGGTCTGAAAGCGAATCAGTGAGTCTTCTCCATGCTCTTCTTCTTCTCCTTTTTTTTTTTTTAAAAAAAAAAAAAAAAAAAGTGTCTAAGCTATGATATCACAGAGCGAAGCCGGTTCTGAAGACGAACTTGAGATGGAAACTGGTGAAGACACGACTTTGTCTCCAGCCATGTCAGCCAAGCCTGGTGGCTTTGAAACCGAGGCCGATCAAGATGGAAGCGTTGTTGTGACTCAGACAACGGAGATTTCTCACGTGAATGTTGGCGCAATTGTTGTTAGGAATCCTTCGCCAGTTACTGATGCAGTCGCAGGCGCCACCTTTGTTCCTCCATACCTGGTTCCTTATCCGGATCACGTGTTGATTGGGGGATTTAGCGTGCCAGCTAAACATGAGGCGTTATATACCAAGATATGGGAAAGCTACGGTCATATTGCCATGACCAAGAAAATTACTAGCCGATACGCGCTGGTCAAGCGTGTGGAGGAAGCCTTGTCTTCGATTGACGACATGTGCAACGTGACTGGTCATACGGTTTCTGAGGACGTAATCTCGAGCTGGAGGTTCCACCGTGACATGTGCATAAAGTTCGAGTTCAATGCTCCTTGGTTCGTCGACGGTTTATCCGAGGTTGAAAAGTTGCTGGCCCAAACAGTCGAAGGTCCTTCCGCAGACATGGTGAAGAAGCAGGAAGCGGAATTCAAAAGATTATGCAGGCAGCTGAAGTTGAAAAGGGTGGCTCTCCAGAGCACGAGGGAGGCCTTTGCTAAGAGCAGCAAGACGCTGTTGGAAAACTTTCCTTGAATACATTTCTGTCTTCTGAACTTTTTTTTTTTTTGAAAGGAAAATGGAAGCGCCTGGTTTATGGTTTTGATTTTCTAGATTTTTGGGGTTGACAGATAAATGTTACCTTGATGGTTTTGGATTATTCTTTTGGAATGAAATGTTTAGGAATGAATATTGTCTTGGTTATGATTGAAAGTGTTGCAAGCATCCCAGGGAAACCATGGAACCGTGTGTTTGGTAGATGACATGGGATGAAATATAACATGACTATCGGTTTTTTCATTCTCATGGAAACTTGAAATAGCAAACCATGTATCTTGTTTAGGTAAGACTTACTCGATTTCTCAGGTCTCCTGATGAAAAGGGGACCTTCCGGGTGTAATACTAAGTTTTATAGGAAGCGCCGCAGTGATTGTAGAAAGTCTCCAGTCGTTACTGAGTTGCCTTGCTGATTCTCGGGCGGATCGTTAGCTTCAACTTTATGGGAAGTCCCCAGTCATCCCTTGTCGTGTCATGACTGATAACCGAGCCGTCTGGTAACTGAGTCGTCGATCCTTGAGCGGATCGCCTGCTTCTACCATCTTGATGTCGGGTTGAAGCATGAGATCGATGGTCGAAGATTGACATTGTAACCAAAAGATCAATCTCCCACTGTGGTCGCCAATTGTTTGAGGGTGAAAATGGTTTCTGCTGATTTCGGTAATTTTGGTGTGTGGGTGAGAAACGGATTTAAACCCTAAACAATGTACTACAAGGGAGTACTTTAGATTCGAGAGATCATCTGTACAAGTCCGGCCTAAACCAAGAAATGGCCATTCCAAACTTGCTTCGGTCACAAAGTGGAGGAGAATGGTGGGTTGGTTTTGGGGAGGGAAGCAAGGAAAGTGATGAGACCAGAATAGTTGATTCTGGAAGAGTAGTTGTGTTACGACTTGTATCAGAAAGTGGGAAGCTAACAGATGGAAAGTTAACAAACGTTTTCTGAGTGGTGTATGCTCCTGACTGAACTTGTTGTTCGGTGGAAATAGGTAAGACCTATTTATACAAGTCGAAGTGAAACGTACTCCGGTCTCATTAAGGAATGGAAAAATGGGTGAGTAAATGGGAGGAGGTGGTAACGTTAACGCATGGAATTGATGTTCCATAAAACTGTTAACGCATAGAATTGATGTTCCATAAAACCGTTAACGCATGGAATTGATGTTCCATTAAAAGAACGTTTCACCATTAACTCCCTGTATTTACTAACCGCCTCATCCTTATGACACTTCCTTATGACGGGCGTAGTGTACGCCGCACACTGTAAACTGCCAAACCAATACCCAAAGAGGATCCCCCAGTTTGTGATATGTGTTGATGTCTCGAATTTTTTTGTGGAAAACATGTAGAATATTTTTGTTGCCTGGCAAGTCATGCTTGGGAGACTTGCTAGCTTGGTGACCTCCGACGGTCGAGATTTTGCATCTTAAGACAAGAGGTAGCCGTTGATCGTTGCACGCTTTCGTTTTAGTGGCTGTATAGGGAAGGCCAGCATGTGGCGTGGCAAGATTGGCATGCCGTTGGTGCGGTTTGGCGTGGCCAAACTAGGGTTTTGGGTCAAAGGTTACCATGTGTTGTCTGGTAACCTTGGACGGCTAGGATTTGCTCCTGGGATTGAAGGGCGACCGTTGATTGTCGCACGCCTTCGTTTTGGTATCCGTGTAGGGAAGGCCAGCATGGTGGCGCGGCTAGGTTGGCATGCCGTTGGCATGGCATGGTTTGGTGTGGCCAAAATTAGGTTTTCGGGCCAAAGGTTACCATGCGTTGTCTGGTAACCTTGGATGGCTAGGATTTTCTCCTGGGATTGAAGGGGGACCGTTGATTGTCGCACGCCTTCGTTTTGGTATCTGTGTAAGGAAGGCCAGCATGGTGGCGCGGCTAGGTTGGCATGCCGTTGGCATGGAATGGTTTGGTGTGGCCAAACTTAGGTTTTCGGGCCAAAGGTTACCATGCGTTGTCTGGTAACCTTGGATGGATAGGATTTGCTCCTGGGATTGATGGGGGACCGTTGATTGTCGCACGCCTTCGTTTTGGTAGCCTGTAGGGAAGGCCAGCATGGTGGCGCGGCTAGGTTGGCATGCCGTTGGCATGGCATGGTTTGGTGTGGCCAAACTTAGGTTTTCGGGCCAAAGGTTACCATGCGTTGTCTGGTAACCTTGGATGGCTAGGATTTGCTCCTGGGATTGAAGGGGGACCGTTGATTGTCGCACGCCTTTGTTTTGGTAGCTGTGTAAGGAAGGCCAGCATGGTGGCTGATCGCTGTCGTATGCGTCAAAAATAATTTCACTTTCCTAAAGTATATGATAAGAAAGAGTTCGTTTCCACAGAGAGGCAATTGTAGTTATTATGTATTCAATTTCCTTATTAACCAATTGGGGGGATTTCTGATTTTTATGTAAGCAATAAAAGTAAATTAAGAACAAAATAAATTATAGGAAGTAATCAATAGAGAAAGATATTGGTCAAGGAATTCATCTTCAATCTTAGACATGTGCTTGCATATATGATTAGAATTACAATTTAATCTCTTTTATTATCAAAAGCCTAGAGAATCAAGAGAGTAAGATAATCTATTAATTTCCTAAGTTCATCAACACACACATTAGAGCTGCGTATGTGAATTCTACCTAAAGAATAACCTAACGCCTTGCGCTAATTAAGTTCAATTCCTAGGAGCATTAAGTTTCAGAAATAGGCTAGTCAATTCAATTGTCATACATTGCTCATAACAATTCGGACAATGGTCAAACTCTACATATGATCACGAGAATGTATCACTACAAACCATAATCATATCATGCTACTTATATTCAGGGTTATCGCTCGATGAAAAACCCTAAAATAGCTATGGAAAAGGATACAAGTTGAATTGATTGGCCACTCAACTAAACAAACATCTAATCCTATCACAATACATCAATCATGTGATATTAAAACAGGAGAGATGTGAACGATAATCAAGAGAGAAAACTAATACATAAATCAAACACAAGTTTTAGAAATAGGACTACATCCTTAACCAATAATATAGAATTTAGCTACTCATAGCTATGGAGTTCATCACAAAAATATGAATTGAATAATGAAGAAGATGAACTAAAGCAAACCCTAGTAGCGTAAACAAAAGCGGCTCTCTCCTTAGCTTCCAAGAATAATCCCCAAAAGTTGTAGAAGTTTTCTTTTTATAGCTTTTCCAGTCTTCCAAAATTAGGTCAAGTCCCAAAGGTCCAATAGATAGAAGTCCACCAAGCCCATGTGTGAGGAAAACCCATATGTAAATATGTCCCAAAGAGGTCGCCGGAAAACTGGTATTATGGCCGGAAATCGGCCGGAATCAGGCACCGGAAACATCTCAGGTGACCGGCAAAGTCCGACCGGTCACCGGTCAATGAGTCAACTCGGTCAGGTCAACTCAGTCAAGTCACTGAGTCAAACCGGGTCAAACACCGAGTCAGATGACTCAACTCAGTGATGTCATCAGGTGAGTTAGGATCATGAGTCAGACCCGAGTCAGCTATTCATGTGAGCTAACTGGGCTGACTTGTTTGAGTTGCCATGGCATAAGCCATTTGCACTGCCTCATTGCACTTCACTAGTGCATATCCAGCCATGATGGCTATTCATCTTATAACCCTGGCCTGCAATCTCAGCTCAAGCAAAGATCCACCATTTCATGTCTTCACACAACTGCAACCCCATTTAATTCTTATACTATCCAACTCCATTTCAGGCACAGCTTCCATTGCTTCAATCTGACCTGTATCCGCAGTTCATACCCATTCTGTAGCTTTCACAGCTCCACAACCTAAGTCATTCCCCTTCAGATCAACACAATATGATCACCAACTTCTCCAGCTTCCATTTCGAGCTCCTCCACATCTCAGCGACAACAACAAATATCTTCTCTTCCACTGCTACAGAACTAACCCATAACTCCTTCATGTTCATTAGCAGATGCACCTTGTCAGTTCATCCAGCTCTCAAACTCAGCTGTAAAGCAACAATTTCTTCACTGTCACCAGCACACCCACTGTGCTTCACAGACTCAAGCCAATTTCCTCCTTGAACTGCACCTGCAATTCCCTGTCCTAACATACATCTAAATTCATTCATTCATAGCACCAGTGCCTTCTTCTATTCAACATCATTCCCTGCATCTGCAACTAGTAAGTTCATCTCTATTTCTGCCTTGTACACAATTCCAGCTAAACAACACCATCAATACCAGCTCAGGCCATTCAATCGAATCCTTGCTAACCACCATAATTCCATGGCACAACCAACCCTTGACTGCAATTCCAACATCATAATCTCTACATCTCACATAGCCATTGCCCCTGCCATGATTCCTTGTTTTTTTCTTACAACTGCAGCTCAATTAAACCCTTGAATATCCTTCGCCAACTCTCTTTCAATTCCCCGCAACTACCAACTCCAATTCTTCCCTGTTGCTCAATAACTCTACCAGAACTGCATATCACCAGCTAGTTCATTGCAGCTCAACTGCAACACACTCATTCCTGCGTCAGCTTCTTGCAAAATCCTGTAATCATACACATCCAGCACCAGTGTCATCATGCCTTGCACCACCAAATTGTCGAGCCATTTCTCTGTAACCTAACTCAACCCTGCACTTCCACAGTCCATTGCACCATGATAATCACCAGTTCTATCTCAGTTCGAGCTGAGCTGCTGTAGTTGCAGGAAATCCTACACTACACACCTCACTCGAATTTGCTTATTCAATCCATTTGAAGATGAATAATAATGTGTTTTATTAATTGTTTTCTTGAAAGATTTACAAAGAAATGTAGAACAGAGCTAAAGGAATTACAATCACTCTTAATTTTCTCTCTCCTAATGACTTACTTAACAATTCAAAAAAGACCTCCCCTACAACAGACTTACTCAACCCTTTATATAGGGTATTACATAGTGGATGACAGCTAAGCTGTCCTTTATTTTCGGGAATAACTCGCGAAGCGTCGCGAGTGTTATAAATGTTTTTCCTCGCGATACTCCTAAATCTCGCCAAGTCTTCACGCTTTTCTCATGTTCTGACTGTCGTCATCTATTACGTCATTTATTTACCTCCATGCGACTCCTTCGCGATGCAGTCGTTTATTAATCTCGCGAAGTATTGGTGTTGCGGTATTCTGATCCTACATCTTGCCTCTTTTTCCTTGAATATTGCTTGGAGAGCGATTTTTAAGGAAAAATTTGTTTCTTGTGGTGATCTTTGACATTTGTTGATGAAGGAACGAGTGAAAGAATACTTGGACTTGAAAAGTACGTACTTGCCTCTATTCTTTTGCGAAGTTCCAAATCTTTGCGAAGTGAACAAGAAGTAATATATTTTCAATTTTCCACGTAAATCTATTTCAATTTAATTCCTTGAATCTTGGGATGACCGTTTACACGTGTCTAAATTACTCCTTTTTGCAGTATATTTAATGTTATCCGGTCACTCTTTTTCTTCTATTTAAAGGAAAACTGCTGTAAAAAACATTCTTTCTCTTCTTCTCTATCTTCCTCATCGTCCGCAACTATTTCCTCGCTATTCATCTTCATCGTCTTCTTTTTATTATCTTTCATTATCGTTTTCATGGCATCCAGTGTTCGTTAATTTCATTGATTTTGACTATTCTCTTGATTGATCTTCCTTATTGAAATTATTTCATCTTGATTCTATTCTTCTTTTGATGTTTCTTTCACCATTTTTGTTTCAAAGCAAGAATAAACCCAGTTCTAAGTTTACCGTGGTGAACCCTAACATCCCTACTTGGTTCGCAACCAAAATCTTCTTCGCAGAATCAAGTCTCTCGCTTCCAAAAAACAGCCTGCGAGTAGTAAGGTATTTTAGAAATATTTACTCCTTTAATAGCAATTTTATTGCCTCTGTTTCTCAATTGATTTATTATTCGCAGGATGATAAGAATGATGATAGATCTCCCAAAAGGCTTCGCCATAATAAACCTGATGCCTCTGCTGCTGCTCCTACTGTTTCCTTTTCGGGATTCAAGCATTCTACTTTCCCTACAGTATCTTCACAAGGCAAATCTCCTACTGTAGCGACCTCTTTGCAAGATAATGTACCATTCCCTACGATATCATCGCAGGATAAATCTATCCCTGAATTTTCTATGAATGAAATTCTTCAGGACACGCCTCTTCCCACTTTTACTTTTACCTCGCCTCCACCTATTGATCAGGTTTCTCCAATCGGCGGTCTTATAACCATGGGTGACTCAACTTTTCCTTCTTCCTCTACTATTCCTTCTCCCTCAAAATCTATCTCTCTTAGCAAAGAAAATTTAGAAGGGATGGATATAGCTTTTAAAATTTTATCAGATACCATGACTGATGTTAAAAAAGCCTCCATTGATCCCACCAAATCTAGTGTTTTCGAATCTTTGGGTAAATTCTTTGGTTCCGATACGATATCGCGAGCATCCTTGGAACAAGAAATTAAGACCTTGAAAAATAGCCTTCATAATACTTCGCTGGATCGCGATAACCTTCGCAAGAAAAATGAAGAATTAAAAGGTATCTCTCCTCCCCCTTTTTTTTTAAAAAAAACTTGGTTCGCCTCTCAAGTTTTGCACCAGAAACGTAAGATGGAGATATATCAACTGGAATCTATTGTAGAAGAAACTCGAGTGGAAAGAGACGCCTGGATGGAGCAATATAATCGTTTAGATAATCTCCATACATTTTCTATGGATCAAATAAATAATCTTTCTCAAGAAAACATCTGCTTAGTTCAAAATCAAGAATTATTAAGTAATGAAGTGTCGCGTCTCTCATATGTTTTGAATAAATCTAATTTGGAGTTGGAAACCTTATCAGATGAAAATGGAACTTTATCGCAAGAGAAGCGAGCTTTATTGGATAAAGTGGCGATATCCTCGCAACAACTTGATGCTTGTAAAAAAGCATTGAATGAGCAAGAACAGTCTGTCGGCCTACTGAAATCTAAACTTGAAGATACTACCATTGAAAGAGATAAACTTATTCAGAATAGAATAAATCTAAGTGTGAAAACTAACCAACTCAAGGATGATTATACCAAGTTAAAAGAATCCCATTCTTCTCTTGCGAATCAAAATAAGTTATTGATTTCTAACGAAAAGAGTTTGCGGTCGCGGTTAAAAGGTCTTGTCGGTGATGGTTTTGATAATGCCATGGAAAATTTGGGGAATAATTGCTTGGCCCTTACTCAATATCTTGTCTCGCATGAAGGAAGGTAGTCATAAAATTTGTTGCCTTTTCCATTATTTTTCTTTTCTAATTTTCTATACCACTTTCCATCTTATAATTTTAATGTCTTTCTTTACTCTTGCAGAATCTGAGAAAAATCTTCACTCTTCTCTATCTACTTTGGAAGCGGCGCATGCTAAAGTTCGCAAGGAAAATGCAACTCTAGTTGCTTCCCTTGCCCAATCTCGCGACCGAGCCAGAAGGAGGTTTAACTACCTTAATTATCTTAAAGATATCCAGAGTAGAAATCAACAAAAAGCACTTCTTCGTCAATTTCCTCCCAAAGCAGAAGTTCTTGTGAATAATATCTTACTTTCTAAATCCCTTGATCCTGTCTATGTTGAACCATTGGATGTTGAAGATGATGAAGTACCCAACTCTCCTGACAGTGATTATGATTATAAAAGTTGCGAAGACCTCGCTAATAATGAAGTTATCAATAAGGAACCTTGCGAAAGAATTTCTGATGAAAACCCTTCAACTGGCGAGGGTGAAGCTGACAAGATTGTTGAAGAATCTTTACCATCTCCTTCAGCTGAGCAAGTTGATATAGAGAATTAAGTTTCTTTGTAACTTTGTTGAATTTTTCTTTTTGATTGTAAAGTACTAAGTCCGGTTTTGGATGAATTAGTTTCTATTTCTTTCTTATTATAAGAACTCATCTCGCCACCTTATTATGCAATTCCTTTATTTTCCATTAAGTCTTTTGTTGTAATCTTTCTTGCGATGAAAAGATTTCAATTGCCCATATTCAAAATGTTTAAAGATCTTTCTTGAATGCTGTTATCGCGACAAGATCGCAGGACATCTTTACATTTGCACGTAATGACCCATTGATCTTGCCTTATCATTATTTGTGTGGTCTTATTTTGCCTTCCTAAGTAAAGGTCTTATTTTGCCACCCCTCATTGCGACAAGATCGCAGGACGTCTTTACATTTTCATGTAATGACCCATTGACCTTGTCTTATCATTTCTTAAGTATTTTTGCCTCTGCAGGACATTATATTTGCGACAATATGACAGGTTTAAATGTTCTTGCGACCATAAAATCCCGCGACATTGTCGTCTTTGCGACGAAATCGCAGGACGTTCTTACACTTTCATGTAAAAACCCATTGATCTCATCTTACCCTTGCGTTAGTATTATTGCCTCTGCAGGATCATTGCACAAATATGACAAGCCTAAATTCTCTTGCAAGAATAAAGCCTCATGACATTTGCGTCTTTTGACACTTATCAGATCCCTAATGGAGGGTGCCGCCCTTATCTTCTCCCTGGTTGCCCCTTCAAGGAGGCGTACATCGGCCATACAAGACTAGCTCCTCCCATCCGGTCTTAACAACAACCAGTTGTTTTCACAGTCTCTTATCCCTTATACCTATAGGGCTTATGGTTACGAGACTACACCCTAAGTGGAGTTTTCTTCGGGCCGAGTGCAGCATGTGCCAAGACTTGTCAAGAGTGGTAAGGAAGTTCCATGCTCCCCGCACTCTTGACTCAACCGTGTACCTCGGCGCCTTGGTCATACACTGACTCCTTGGAAGAGACCCTCGGGCGTCCAACCAGGGTATAACCTTATATATATAGTTGGAAATCCAAAGTATCTCCCCGGATAGGCTTTTATGGGCCCCAAATCTCCATGACCCGAGTTTCGGGAGCGGTGTAACCTTCCACCACCTGAGCCATGTTAAGAGATTCCCCCTTATATGACGTACTTTAGGTCTTACATTTGCCTCTTACGAAATATCATTCGCGAACTAGGGTGTACGCCATAAAGGTTTGTCCCATTCACTCACTCATTCATTTTTGTCAATTCATTCAAGCGTTCATTCTGTTTGCGAGGTCATCGCACAATTTTGCTTTATTTCCTTTGATCTCGCAATCGATACGTCGCGAAAACATTACATCACAGGCTCGTTCCATTTCTTCCATCTTCTATGGGTAATATTTCTTAAGATATAACCTATTCCACGGCCTATCTAGTTTTTGCCCTACATCTTTGCCTTCAGGATCCATTAATCTATATGCCCCTGTACCAACTATCTCTTTGATGATATAAGGTCCATCCCATTTTCTTGCCAGCTTGCCACCATTTTCTCGCTGATATATAGGTGTTTCTCGCAGCACCAAGTCACCTGGCTGAAATTCACGTATCTTGACACGCTTGTTATATTCTCTTGCCAATCTTCGCTGGTAATTCTCCATATGCTGTAGTGCTCTCTCCCTTTTTTCTTCTAATTCATCTAACTTGATTAAGATATTACCCGCACTGAGATTTTTCTCCCAAGCTTCTTTCTTTGTAGTTGGAATCTTAACTGTCAGAGGAGTACAGACTTCAACCCCATATGTTAAACAAAAAGGGGACATGCCCCGTAGCTTCTCTTCTAGTTGTATTATAAGCCCATACCGTATTGGGTACTTGTTCGCACCATCCTTTATTGTATCCTTCCAATTTTTTCTTCAATATATCTGCTATTGTTTTGTTTGTCGCCTCTGCTTGACCATTAGCCTGCGGGTATAGAGGAGTTGATTTCCCACACCGTATCTGAAATGCATTAAGTAGCAATTCTATATTTTGTCCTTCAAACTCGCTTCCCATTGTCGATACCAACTGTGTCTTTGGAACCCCAAATCTGCATATAATGTTCTCAAATATGAAAGTAAAAACATCCTTATCACGAATATGTTGTACCGCTTTCACCTCTGCCTATTTTGTGAAATAATCTGTAACGACGATTAAATATCTTCTCTGTCCCGTTCCTGGTAAAAATGGTCCTACGATGTCTAATCCCCACTTTCCAAATGGCCAAACACTTGTTGAAGAATTTAACGGAGCTCCTGGTGCATGTATTTTCTTCCCATGCCTTTGGCAATCCTCGCAACGCCTTGACACTTGTTTCGCGTCCTCATGCATATATGGCCAATAATAACCCTGCATTTTTGCTTTATATGCTAAAGATCTTCCTCCGCATTGTGATTACCAAAGCATCCCCACTATGCAACATCTTTAATATGATTTCCCTTCCTTTCTTGTTAAACATCTAAGTGAAGGCCCGTTAAAAGATCGTCGGTATAGTACTCCATCTCTTAATTCATAATTTGTTGCACGGCTTTTCAATTTGTGTGTCTCCAATCTATTTCTTGGTGTTTCTCCTGTCATCAAATATGCATGAAGCTCCGCTCTCCAATCTTCTTCGCAGAGTGTTTGTGTTCCATCTTCTACTACCATTACATCGGTTTCTTGTTCTTCTTCTTTGTCAATTGACGACATCAAAAGTGTTTGTATTTTAATATTTCTCGCAACCGGATCTGTCATCATACTTGATATAAAGGAAAAAGCGTCTGCGAGCCTATTATTTCTCCTTGATATATGTCTCCACTTTATTCTTGGTATCTGCGTCGACAACTCGTCAACAAGTTTCTTATATTTTTGCAAAGACAATTCGTTTATAGCATATTCTTCTTTTATCTGGCGAATTGCCAATTGTGAATCACTAGTAATCCTTACATTCTCCAGCTTCATTTCTATTGCAAATCGCAAAGCATGTATTATAGCTTCATATTCTGTTTCATTATTTGTTGATGCAAACTCCAATCTGAAAGAAATAACTATTTTATTACCCTCTGGCGATATCACAACAATTCCTATTCCATTTCCTTCTCCATTTGATGACCCATCTACTAGTATTTCCCATCTATTTGGTTCCGTTAACAAATCTTTCGGATCTCCATGTTCTTCCTCTACATCCATCATTTCTTCTACTGATTCATCCTCTTCTAAAGGAAATTCTGCCAGAAAATCTGCGACAACCTATGATTTTGGCGAAGATAGTATTTCATATTTGAGTTTGCAATGACTTATTTGAGCATTCCATCTCTCAACTCTTCCCGACCTCTTTGAATTCTTCATCACTGATTCTATTGGTACTTTTGTCACCACTTTGACAACATGTGCTTGAAAATATATACGGAGCTTAAATGTTGCATAAACTAATGCCAAGATTAGTTTTTCAATTTTTGAGTAATTCCTTTATGCAGCGTTGAAAGTTTTGCTGATGTAATAAATTGGTTTTTCTACTCCCGCGTCCACTCTCAGTAACACTGCACTTAACGCATGCGAGGTTGTCGCGAGATAGATCAACAATTCTTCTCCTTCTTCTGCTTTTTGCAAAATTGATATATCCATTAAATGTTCCTTTATTCCTTGCAAGGATTTCTCGCACTCATCTGTCCATTTAAACTTCGACCCCTTTCTAAGGATATTGAAAAAGTACTTGCATTTGTCAGATGATCGCGAGATGAACCTCCCTAGCGAAGCTAACAACCCATTTAACTTTTGAACATCTTTTATTGTCGCCGGTGTTGGCATATCGCGAACTGCTTGTACTTTTTCTGGGTCGACTTGAATTCCTTCTTTGGATACAATATACCCTAAAAATTTTCCAGAGGCGACTCCAAAAGTGCATTTTTCTGGGTTTACTTTGATATTAAATTGCCTCATTTGTTCAAAAATTTCTTTCAAATCCTGTACGTGGTCTTTTGTTTTTCTACTTTTTATTAACATATCATCTACGTATACCTCCAACGTTTTATGTATCCATCTCGCGAACACCTTCTCCACCATCCTTTGGTATGTCGCACCAAGCATTTCATGAGACTAAATGGCATTTTTGTATAACAAGACAATCCTCTTGGAGCAAAGAAAGCAAGTATGTTCTTGGTCTTCTTCGGCGAGAGGAATTTGATTATAACCCTTGTATCCATCAAGAGAAGATATCCTTTCGTTTTCGCCATTTGCTTCAACCAATTGCGGAATATCGGTAACGGAAACTATCTTTAGGACAAGCTTTATTTAGATCAAGTAAAGTCTATACAAATTCTTATTCCTTTTTTCTTCTTTGGAACTATAACCATATTTGCTATCCATTCGGGATATTTTGCTTGTCTAATAATTCCCTGCGTCCAACATTTTCTCGCAATTCTTCTTCTATTTGAGGATGATATCTTTGTCGCGATCTTTCTAATTCTTTGTTTAAAGGGTTTTACATTCTTGTCGATTTCCAATTTATGGCAAGCCACAGATGGATCTATACCAGGCATTTCATCCATATCCCATGCGAAAATGTCTTTGTAATCTCACAACAACTCAACAGTTCTTTTCTCTTCATCCGCTTCCATTTTAGTCCCAATTTTTAAGATTTTAGGCTCCTCCTTGGTTCCAATATTCACTTCTTTTGTTTGTTCTGCTGCGACATAGCTAGACTTCGGTTCTCCCATAGGAGTTGGTCCTCTCATTTCCTTCGCGAACTCACTCCCCTTTTCCATGATTTCGCCAGGTATTCCTTTTCCCTCTTTTGCTCTTATCATGTAAATTCTAAACTCTTCTTCTTTCTTAGCTGCTTTTATCATCTTTCTGCGATCTTTTCGCTTCTTCACTTGCTCTTCATAATGCTTTACCTCGATTCGATGATATATTCTTCCTTTATCAATATCTCCTCTGATCTCACCAATTCCACTCGGCATAGGAAATTTGATACACTGATGGAGTGTTGACGCTACCGCCTTAATTACATGTACCCAAGGTCTCCCTAACAATATGTGGTACGGCGATTCCATATCCACTATACTTAATGTTACTTGTGTTTCAATTTCTCCAAGTAAAATTCGTAATTTTATCTCCCCTTTAGGTATTGTTATAGATTTTCCAAAACCATGAATATAATATCTGGGAAAACTCATTTCTTCATCTTTATATCCTAATTTTTTGTATGTATGGTAAAACATGATACTCACCAAACTCCCTGTATCCACCAAAGTTCTGTTTATTTCCCATTCTTCCATTTGCTTTATTTGATTCTTCTCTTTTTCGCTTGCATTTATTGTAATCCCTAGTGGAGATATATGATTCAAACTTTCTCTAGGTATTTCTGCAGCTGTGAACGTTATTTTCTGCTTTTCCCATTCCTTCAAAGACGATGTCTTCTCCTCATCTATAATCTTCTTTCCTTCAAAATCTCGTTTATGTATCCTTCCTCTAATATTTTCGTGGAATTCATTAACCTTTGCTTTTGTAATTGAATTGTATTCCATATCTTCATTATGTTCCTTACTTCTTAACTCCTCAATCTCATCTGACTTAACATTTTCCTTTCTCATTTTCTTGATTTAAACGATTTTAATTGTACTCTTCGATCTTCAATCTTGTTCAGTCCCTGTTTCTAGCGCATATGTAGTTGCAGGAAATCCTACACTACACACCTCACTCGAATTTGCTTATTCAATCCATTTGAAGATGAATAATAATGTGTTTTATTAATTGTTTTCTTGAAAGATTTACAAAGAAATGTAGAACAGAGCTAAAGGAATTACAATCACTCTTAATTTTCTCTCTCCTAATGACTTACTTAACAATTCAAAAAGACCCCCTACAACAGACTTACTCAACCCTTTATATAGGGTATTACATAATGGATGACAGCTAAACCGTCCTTTATTTTCGGGAATAACTCGCGAAGCGTCGCGAGTGTTATAAATGTTTTTCCTTGCGACACTCCTAAATCTCGCCAAGTCTTCACGCTTTTCTCATGTTCTCGATTTCGTCATCATTTCATTTATTTACCTCCATGCGACTCCTTCGCGATGCAGTCGTTTATTAATCTCGCGAAGTATTGGTGTTGCGATATTCTGATCCTACAGCTGCAACCACCATCATCTTCTCTGGCCAACAGCAGCAACCAAATCTGTAACTTCAAGCACAAAACAACATCTTGCTGCTCAACCATTCCACCTGCAATCTCTGTAGCTACATACCAATACCACAGATCACCTCCAGTGTCAATCATAACCTGCAAAATACCCATCACAGGGCACAACATAACTCAACTGCATCTTAATCTCCATCTGAGCTGCAACTACAACTCACCCTTGAACTGAAACATCTAAAACTGCAGTGTGTCCTGTGTTGTTTAAGACTCAATTGCAGCAACAGCTGCTCTACCAACAACTTCAGTTCCTCCTTAGAGCTAAGATTCATCACCAACTCCTAGCTGTTCTTCCTACCAAACATCCACTGCCCTAGCTCACCACTAGTACAACGTATAACCACACATGTAAATCAATTCATACAACAACCAAAATTAAGAACCCTAAATTCATCTGATTTCTTGCTCTCAAACTCTGTCAATTTCAAATTAGATTGAAACCCATTTCTCAATTTAACCTCAACATTCCATAAACACAGAGATCAGAACCCACTTCTTCATTTTCAACACAAACCCTAGATTTCCTTCATTCATTCTTCAGCTGTACAAATCCCCTTTGTATTCTACGATTGCTACAGATAGCAATAACATCATAATTTTCTTCATCTGAATCTTCAAATCTCATCACAATATATACTCCCATCTCTTCTTCTCAGTGTAACAGAAGCAACAACTGAAACTTCAATGAACAACCACAAAAAACCCTTTCATCAAGCTTCAGTTCTTCATCTCTGTCTCAGATTTAGGAGTCAGCAAACCCCCATCAATCTTCTTACAAGCTCCGTGTTCTTCTGAACTTCTCTATTTCTCCCCGAATTCTCTCGATGATTTCTCAGTCAAGAACAACCTCAAATCTCTCCTTGAACTCGAGCAACAATTCTTCTTCCATCACAATAGCTATCTCCTCCTTTGAATCAGCCTCATCCTTCACCAGTAGCAGACCTTCTTCATAATCACAAAGCCCCAACTTCTATCGATTCTCCATTTATCATGACTCACTGATTTCCTCCATCGACACTTAGCCGCACCATTAACTCAGAGAAAGAGAAGTAAAGGCTAAATGATAAACCAAATGATTTCCCTTCTGAATTTTAGGGTTGATGTAGGAATGGGAATGACTATACCCACTTAGGTGAAGTAGATAAGGGGTCAACCAATGATGTCTTTAGGCATCCACTCCTTGGATACAGTCCACCAAAGATGTCCGCCCTTGTTTCTCTAGACTAAGCTGCAGTGTTTGTCCCCTATCTTTGGCTTGGCTCGGTTCCGCTCCCAGTAGTAGTTGCCATGAAATGACGCTTTCTTCTTTTACACTCCAAATGGACGATTTCTCCTTCTTTTGCTCATAATGACTCCAACGTACCTAAACACTCAAAAACAGACATAAGATACATAATTTACAAGAAAACTCGCAAAGAAAGCATAAACAATAGATAGATATTACGGTGTTTTACAACACCTATCAGTGGCGCGGCTAGGTTGGCATGCCGTTGGCATGGCATGGTTTGGTGTGGCCAAACTTAGGTTTTCGGGCCAAAGGTTACCATGCGTTGTCTGGTAACCTTGGTTGGCTAGGATTTACTCCTGGGATTGATGGGGGACCGTTGATTATCGCACGCCTTCGTTTTGGTATCCGTGTAGGGAAGGCCAGCATGGTGGCGCGGCTAGGTTGGCATGCCGTTGGCATGGCATGGTTTGGTGTGGCCAAACTTAGGTTTTCGGGCCAAAGGTTACCATGCGTTGTCTGGTAAACTTGGATGGCTAGGATTTGCTCCTGGGATTGAAGGGGGGCCGTTGATTGTCGCACGCCTTCGTTTTGGTAGCCGCGTAGGGAAGGCCAGCATGGTGGCACGGCTAGGTTGGCATACCGTTGGCATGGCATGGTTTGGTTAGGTTTTCGGGCCAAAGGTTACCATGCGTTGTCTGGTAACCTTGGATGGCTAAGATTTGCTCCTGGGATTGAAGGGGGACCGTTGATTGTCGCACGCCTTCGTTTTGGTGGCCGCGTAGGGAAGGCCAGCATGGTGGCGCAGCTAGGTTGGCATGGTTTGGTGTGGCCAAACTTAGGTTTTCGGGCCAAAGGTTACCATGTGTTGTCTGGTAACCTTGGATGGCTAGGATTTGTTCCTGGGATTGAAGGGGGACCGTTGATTGTCGCACGCCTTCGTTTTGGTAGCCGCGTAGGGAAGGCCAGCATGGTGGCGTGGCTAGGTGCGTTTGGCATGGTAGGGCCAAGGGCTTAGCATGCCGTTGGCACATGGTGCGGCTAGCATGGCTAGGGCCAAGGCAAGGTGCGGTTTTGGCTTGGCATGGTGGGGCCAAGGGCTTGGCATACCGTTGGCACATGGTGCGGCTAGCATGGCTAGGGCCAAGGCAAGGTGCGGTTTGGCTTGGCATTGTAGATATTCCTTCTTCCATTGGCTTTATTGAAAGAATACAAAACTAAAAACTAACTATACAAACCCAAAATATAATTCAATGAATTTTTCTTGTCTCTATTTTTTTTTCTTTTTTTTTTATGAGACAAGAAAAATAAAATAAATACAAAATAAAAACAAAACCAAATAATAAAACTAATAATGAACCTAACAAAATTTTCTCTTGTCTTTTTTTTTTCTTTTTTTTTTCTATTTTTTTTTTCATTTGTTTTTCTATTTTTTTTTTTTAGACAAGAGAAAATAAAATACACATAAGATAAAATAAAACAAAAATGTAAGTACAAAGGCCATGGTGTAAGTACTTTACTGCTTGATTCTTCACAACTTGGATGTCTCGATATCATAAACTTCTCGAACTCTCATCCTTGATAATTTTCACTCTTGTACAATAGTCTTCAACTTATAAAAATTCTGCTCCTTTTCTTGTTGCTTTACTTGAATCTGAAATCTGCTCATTTCTGTCTTGTTGCTTGTAAACCTTGAACGTCTTTCAAGTTTCCTTCAAATTCGTGATGCTCCTCTTGTTGATGATGATGGTGTTTCTATGGACCTGTTGGTGTAGAGAGAGATAAAGTGGATGGTGCTAACTGCGAACAAGATTACAAGTGGTATGTAAGTTAGCAATTCGATGTCACCATCATGATTGATAAAAATAGCACTCAAGAGATCAAAATAGTGCTTCTATGGTGGGAGGTTGGGCAGCTCACCATTCTGCCCGGAATTTACGTACGGTGACACACACTCTAAAAGCACAAATTTAGACAGGTACAAAGAATTGAAGGTCGGTGCCTCACATGATGTAACATGGGTAGTCTCCACTATAGGGGATCACTACTCTAATACCGAATTCAGTCTGCACCTTATTTGCCACTGGCATGGTTAAATCCAACTTTAACTCTCATACAAGTAAGAAACCCGATCATGTTCTCTGTCATCTCTAAGTTCAGTCACTCTTATGAAAATCTCGATGTAATCTTAGCGACATGTATACTATGTGACTCTAAACTAACTACAAGTTGGAGTTTTATTCACTATTGTACACAAAAGTTGAAAATTTATGAAAAATTTACAATGCAAAATACTTAACCACTCCCCCACACTTAAACTTTACATTGTCCTCAATGTAAATTGAATCGTCCAAAGAAAGTCAAGGTGGGAAATCTTAAGCAAAAAGAATGACAAAAAAATCAGAAAAAGTAAAAATATGACAAGGAAAGAAAATAAAAGATAAGAGATACAAAACCTATGGGTTGCCTCCCATTTAGCGCTTGGTTTAAAGTCGTCAGCCCGACTATCTCCTTGCTTTCTACGACTCCTCCAGAGGGAGTACTTCCACAAGATTAACTCCTTCCACGACATCCGAAGAGAAGTTCTCATAATATGGTTTCAACAGGTGCCCATTCACTTTGAGTTCATTTCCTGTAGCTAAACTACGAATTTCCACTGCACCATGAGAAAACACATTAGTCACAATAAAAGGTCCAATGCAACGTGACCTTAATTTACCCGGAAATAATTGCAAGCGAGAATTAAACAAAAGCACTTTCTGCCCAATGCAAAATTGTTTCTTTGTAATCATATTATCATGAAATGCCTTCGTCGTTTCCTTGTAAATCCGTGAGCTTTCAAATGCATCATTGCGAATCTCTTCTAGCTCTTGAAGTTGTAACTTCCTTTGCCTTCCAGCACCATCCAACTCCATATTGCATTGCTTAATAGCCCAAAACGCCTTATGCTCAATTTCAACGGGTAAGTGACAAGGTTTACCGTAAACAAGCCTAAAGGGAGACATCCCAATAGGTGTCTTGTATGCGGTTCTATACGCCCACAAAGCATCATTGAGTCGCATACTCCAATCTTTCCTTGTTGGATTCACCGTCTTCTCTAGAATGGATTTCACCTCTCGGTTGGAAACCTCGGCTTGTCCATTTGTTTGTGGATGGTAAGGAGTTGCAATCCTGTGCGACACATTATACTTCCTTAACAAAGTTTGCAAGAACCTGTTTTTGAAGTGTGAACCTCCATCGCTAATTATAGCCTTTGGAATGCAAAACCTTGCAAATATATTAGCTTGTACGAAATCTGAAACAACTTTAGAATCATTAGTTGGGGTGGCCTTAGCTTCCACCGATTTCGAGACATAATCCACAACAAGCAAGATATAATAATTCCCACTAGAATTGACAAAAGGGCCCTTAAAATCAATTCCCCATACATTAAAAACCTCAACAAATTTAATAATAGTTTGTGGCATTTGATTTCGAGCACCTAGATTGCCTGTTCTTTGGCACCTATCACATGTGGTACAAAATGCATGTGCATCCTTAAACAAAGTTGGCCAAAAGAAACCACATTCTAGTACCTTGAGAGCGGTTCTCTTACTCCCAAACTGTCCTCCACAAGCATATGAGTGGCAAAAAGACAAGATAGAATTAAATTCTGATTCGGGAACACACCTACGTATTACTTGGTCACTACAATGTTTCCATAAGTATGAATCATCCCATATGTATTGGTTTCCTAACTTCTTAAGTTTGTCCCTCTCAGCACGAGACAAGTTCCTTGGAATTTGTTTAGAAACTAAGTAATTAACAATATCAGCGTACCATGGTTCTCCAAAGGCAATTGAGAATAGTTGCTCATCCGGGAAACTTTCACGCAACGGGATAGTTTCCTTGTCCATAGCAAGACGGCTCAAGTGATCCGCAACGGTGTTCTCAATTCCTTTCTTGTCTTTGATCTCAATATCAAACTCTTGCAAGAGTAATATCCATCGTATGAGCCTCGGTTTCGCCTCTTTCTTTGTAAGCAAGTACTTAAGCGCTGCATGATCAGAAAAGACAACAACTTTTGTACCAATTAGATAAGAGCGAAACTTTTCTAAAGCAAAAACAATGGCTAACAACTCTTTTTCAGTGGTTGTGTAGTTTTGTTGGGCCATATTTAACGTTCTAGAAGCATAATAAATGGCATGAGGTATCTTCCCCACACGCTGCCCAAGCACTGCACCAACCGCATAATCACTAGCATCACACATAAGCTCAAAGGGCTTGCTCCAATCCGGTGGTTTAATGATAGGGGCTTAAATTAAATGTTCTTTCAAACGATTGAATGCCGCCATACACTTTTCATCAAAGTTAAAAACCATATCTTTTTGCAATAAGTTACAAAGTGGTGATGCTATCTTGGAAAGGTCCTTTATGAATCTACGATAAAAACCTGCATGACCAAGAAAAGAGCGTATCTCCCTCACCGTAGTGGGAGGGGTTAGAGCACGAATAAGGTCTATCTTAGATTTATCGACTTCCAAGCCTTTAGAAGATATTATATGGCCTAAAACTATGCCATGAGTTACCATGAAATGGCACTTCTCCCAATTCAGCACAAGATTTGTTTCAACACATCGTTCAAGGATTAGAGACAAGTTGTTCAAGCAAAGGTCAAATGAATCACCAAAGACACTAAAATCGTCCATGAACACTTCAATTATGTTTTCAACATATTCCGAAAAGATACTTACCATACACATTTGAAAGGTAGCTGGAGCATTGCATAAGCCAAAAGGCATCCTTCTATAAGCAAAAGTACCGAAAGGACAAGTGAAAGTGGTTTTCTCTTGGTCCTCCGGCGCTATCACAACTGATTGTAACCTGAATAACCATCAAGGAAGCAATAGTAAGAGTGTCCAGCTAAACGTTCAAGCATTTGATCAATAAATGGTAAAGGAAAATGATCTTTTCTAGTAGTGGCATTCAATTTTCTATAATCAATACAAACCCTCCAACCGGTTTGCACACGAGTTGGGACGAGTTCGTTCTTATCATTTTCCACCACCGTCACACCTGATTTCTTTGGTACTACTTGTACCGGGCTTACCCACTTGCTATCGGATATGGGGTAGATAACACCCACGTCCAAAAGCTTGAGTATCTCCTTTTTCACAACTTCCATCATGGGAGGATTCAAACGACGTTGCGCTTCCCTTGTAGGCTTTGCATCGTCCTCCACACGGATCTTGTGCATATAAACGGCAGGGCTTATACCCTTGATATCGGCGATTGTCCATCCTATGGCCGTCTTGTATGTCCTTAGCACCCTTAGAAGTTTTTGCTCCTATAATTCATTAAGGTCGTTAGAAACAATCACATGTAACTCTTCATTGTCACCCAAGTACAAGTACTTTAAGTGACTTGGAAGAGGTTTCAATTCTAAACTTGGATATTTAACAATAGATGGCACAAGTTTTTCATCATTGCAAGGTAAAGAAGCATATGAAATATTCTTAATTGCTGATTTTTCCGGTAATGAGTCAAGAGAACCAATGGTTTCTTTAATCTCATCACCATACTCAAAACCATTATCAATAGGTGTAGTGAGCACGGTTTCCAAAGTATCAACACCATTCAACTCAAACATTTGTTGCGCCAATGTGTCCATCACATCAATGGAGAAACAAGAGTGGACATCACTAGGATATCTCATCGTCTCGAAAATGTTGAAACGTATTATTTCTCCATCAAACTCCATAGTTAGCGTTCCCTTGTCCACATCAATTATGGTTTTCGCCGTTTTCATGAAGGGACGCCCAAGTAGCAATGGAAGAGACGAGTCCGGTGAACCTTCATCCATCTCTAACACGCAAAATTCAGCTGGAAAGACTAATTGATTAACCTGCACAAGAACATCCTCAACAATACCCATTAGGTAGACATTAGAACGATCGGCTAATTGCAACACAATTCCAGACTTTTTAAGAGGACCAAGATCAAGTGAATTATACATAGACGCAGGCATAACATTAACTGATGCACCTAAGTCCAACATAGCTTTAATAAATGTGGTGTTACCAATTGTGACAGGAATGTCAAAGCTACCGGGATCCTTGCACTTAAGTGGGAGTTTGTGTTGTAAGATTGCCGAAGCATTCTCCCCCACACTAAGCACTTCATTAACTTTGAGCCTTTGTTTATTGGTACACAAGTCCTTCAACACCTTTGCATACTTTGGAACTTGCTTGATTGCATCTATGAGTGGTATGTTCACATGGATCTTCTTGAGAATGTCTAAAATCTCCTTTTCTAGTTCCGCCTTCTTGGAATTTGAAAATCTGTGAGGGAAAGGTATAGGAGGAACATAAGTAGAAACCGGAGTTTTAGAGTTAGAAATAGGTACCTCAGAAGTTTGGGGAGAATCCTCATTTTTCTCCTCTAAAACAGGTTCCTTTGGAGCTTCCTCTTTGCTCGAATCAGAAACTTCGGGTTGCACAAGTTGTGTACCACTTCTCAACGTAATTGTAGGATTCAAATATCGCACAACATATTTTCTTAGCGTGAGAGATTCAATTATTTCCTTAACTTGCGAGATGAGCTTGCGAGATTCATTATTTTCCATAACTCGCGAGAATGTAGCAAGACTTGCGAGAATGTCTCGCGAGAAGGTAGCAAGAGCCTGCGAAATTATCAAAGAGCTCGCGAGAATATGAGCTGTATGTGAGCTGTCATCCACTATGTAAACACCTATATAAAGAGGAGAGCAGGAGAGAGAAAAGAGGAATAATTTTGGAGAGATAGATTTTTTGTAAAAGGGAGAGACACATTTTAGAGAGAGAGAGATTATTTTTCTTTATCATCTTCTTCCCCAAATAATTAGATCTAGAGCTCTAGAAAATATCCATTAATGGAGATTTCCAATGTAATATTAATGTAACCTCAACAATCATAGTGAAGAATCGTGGATGTAGATCACATTGATCGAACCACGTAAAAAATCCTTGTGTCCATTTTATAATTTTAGCATTTTAATCTTTATTTTGATTATGAAATAGATTTAGATCTATGAAATATTATGAGGGGTGTAGTGTGGGATTTCCTGCAACTACATATGCGCTAGAAACAGGGACGGGCGTTGCTTGTAAGATCGAAGAAAGTTCTAGGGAATTAGCTATAATTGGAATTGGATCTCAATGGATTTTTTTTAAAAACTTCCCCAAATAATTAGATCTAGAGCTCTAGAAAATATCCATTAATGGAGAAATGGAAGTTTCAAATCCTTGTGTCCATTTTATAATTTTGCATTTTAATCTTTAGAAATGTTGGGAGTCGAGATGTAAGGAAAAAATTAGCTATAATTGGAATTGGATCTCAATGGATTTAAAAACAACGATGTAGAAATGTTGGGAGTCGAGAAAAAATGAAATTGGTTTAAAGTCTTCATCAACTATTGATCAATGAAGACAACTCTTCTCTCTATCTCTTTTATCTATTTAATTTTGCTCTCAGATCATAAATATAGTGATTAACAGTAAGATTCTGGAAAAAGTTTTCATAAAAACGTAAACTCCATTTTTTATAAAAAAACTTGACTTCCTTTATTATATTAACTCAAAACAAGTTCTAATTAGGCATCTGAAATACACGAATTTTTCTTTACAAACTCATATGATTAATTTCAAAAACAAAGAATATCTAAATTTCAGTTTATTTGGGATTTCACCCATGAGCAAAACCAGGCTGATTTTCCCATTACAATTTTCTCTTCATTCTATAAAATTGGTTCATGGTCTTTTAGATGGGTCACTGAATTGGATTGTTGATCGCAGTAAAGAATGATTAAGGGATGAAATCCAACTTAGGTTGGTTGCAAGGAACAAGAAGAAAGAGTAAAAGAAGGGCGAGATACAGACGCACGTGATGCAAGGAACAACTTGGGTACAAGATGAGGTGGAGTCTTAAACAGCGTTGCGATGAATTAACATCATGAAGGCGAAGACAACAACTCAGGAGAAGAAAAATTCATTGCTCGCCAATAGCATCAACTTAGGCGAAGACAGCTCAGTGGAAAAGAGGAATGAAGGCTAATGAGTTATTTGGCTTATACCTTTGAGAAGCTACTTCATATTAGGGGTTCTGCGAAGCTATTCGGTAGATGTTATATTGTCCAGGAGAAATTACATTTGTGCGAATAATGCAGGTTTGACAAGGAGACAAAGGCAAAAGAGTAGTAACGCAGAGCGAACATAGAGGGAGGAATAATTTCGCAGGGAAGAATTATTTTGCAGTGAACAAAAGGACTTGCTCCGTGCGAAGACAAAGGGAGAAATCAGTTAGCATATAGCTGAGAAAACTTTACGCAAAGAAGTATGCTTACCCTGTCAATCGAAGAAGAGCGAGTTTGGTTCGTATGCGAAGAAAAGAAATACCCATACGAAGTATCATCACTACTTCTTCAGAAATTTCAACGAAGAAACTAATGACAGGAGCAAATCGGAAGAAGAGCAACAAAGTGAAGACCATACAAAGCTACGCTAACAACTACTCCATAAGGACAAATCTCTTCGTCTCCTTCTACGTAAATTGGTGACAGTGAATGAGGAGATCAGGATACACACGAGAAGAGGAAGAAAGGATGGAAATAAAACATATTATAAAAGGACGATGACAGAATTTTTAGGTTGTTACAGGTGAAGATGAAGTCAAGTTTTAACAACTGTGCGATGAGTTCGCATGGAAGAGATTCGCAAGGATGGTCACGGTCGCAGAGTATAAGCTAGACGTTATGTGTTCGAATTCGCATCCATACAGAATTTTTGCATATTTTTTGGTTTACCAAGGGAGAAGATAAGATCAAGTTTCAGAATGCAGCGTTCATTTCGCAGACAGTGGATAGCACAGTTGGTTCTGAGCGAAGAGAACAAGCTTGGTGTCGCAAGTTCGAATCCCACCTTATGCATATTTTTGAACTTCCAAATGCGAAAAAATGGAATAAAGTTATAGCATTGTGTGTTTGTTTCGCAAACAACAAGCATACCAGATGGTCAGGGATTAAGAGTATGGGTTAGAGCTCGCGTGATCAATTCTCGCAAAGCACAATATTTTTCACACTTTTTTGGAACTGCTGAAAAGAAAGGAAGAATAATAGAGTGGCAATATGGTCTTCTTTCGCAAAACAGTAGCCAGCACAGATGGTTGTGCGCGAAGTATACTAGGTGGATGTCGCGAGTTCAACCCTCACATCACTCATATTTTTCATATATTTTTTCCAGAACGGTAAAGGGTGGATGAACTCAAGTTTTAGCATTGTGTGTTTCCTTCGCAAGCAGCAAGTAGCCCAGATGGTTAAGGGAATATTGAAAGAGATTGGAGTTGCGAGATCGAACCTCACCTCACTCTTTATTTTCAACATATTTTTTACTAGGCCGCTAAGGGAGAAAATAACAATAAGAAGACAGTAGTATGGCTTTCTTTCGCAAACAGAAGCCAGTACAGATGGTCAGTAGCGAAGTGAAGGAATTCAGTATCCCGAGTTCGAGTCCCACCGTATGCAATCCTTTATTATTTTTACTACATGCGAAGATATAATCAAAACTATAGCCTTGTGCATTCCTTTCGCACATAAGACATAGCACAGTTGGTCAAACGTCACTAGAGTGAGTTGTAGTACTCAGGTTCGAATCTCGCACGCTACCTTTTGCTAAAAACTTTTGCTTCGCAAAGGTTTATATTTTCTTCCGCAGACGTCTACCTTGCGAATGTTCGCAGCGCATACAAATAGTACAAATGTTTACTTCGCAAAGATATTTCTTTAGTTATCTCGCAAGAAGAAAATATGTATTATTTCGCAGAAACACTTCACAGAGGCAGAGCTAGCACAGTTGGTCAGGAGGCATGAATGCAAGCAGAAGGTCGCAGGATCAATTCTTGACTCTCGCATATTTATTTTTGTTATGCGAAATTTCGCAAGGACTTTGCTTATTTCGCAAAGAAGAAAGTTGATGACTATCTCGCAAATTAATTTCGCAAGAGAGGGTTAGAACACTTGGTATGGTGCGAGAATATGCAAGAGGAAGGTCAAGGGTTCAAATCTCATTTCTCACACTTCTTTTTGCTGCGAGATAACTATATTTTGTGCGACGTTTATACATTTCAAGGATGCTAGCTTCGCAAGCAAATCATATACTTCACAAGAGACAACAACAACAACAACGAATCACATAAAAGCTAAGTACCACTTTCTTTGAACATTTTACTTTTACAAAAAATGAAAGATTTTTGATTTAAAAAAAAAAAAAAAAAAAAAATTAATTGACAAAAATGAATGAGTGAGTGAATGGGACGAACCTTTATGGCGTACACCCTAGTTCGCGAATGATATTTCGTAAGAGGCAAATGTAAGACCTAAAGTGCGTCATATAAGGGGGTATCTCTTGACATGGCTCAGTGAAAAGGTTACACCGCTCCTGGAACCTGAGTCATGGAGATTTGGGGCCCATGAAAGCCTATCCGGGAGAGATACCTTGGATTTCCAACTATATATATAAGGTTATACCCTGGTTGGACGCCCGAGGGTCTCTTCCAAGGAGTCAGCGTATGACCAAGGCGCCGAGGTACACGGTTGAGTCAAGAGTGCGGGGAGCATGGAACTTCCTTACCACTCTTGACAAGTCTTGGCACATCCGCACTCGGCCAAGAAAACTCCACTTAGGGTGCAGTCTCGTAACCATAAGCCCTATAGGTATAAGGGATAAGAGGTGCGAAAACAACCGCTCTTTGTTAAGACCGGATGGGAGGATCTAGTCTTGTATGGCCGATGTACGCCTCCTTGAAGGGGCAACCAGGGAGATGATAAGGGCGGCACCCTCCATTAGGGAGCTGATAAGTGTCAAAAGACGCAAATGTCGTGAGGCTTTATTTTCGCAAGGAAATTTAGGCTTGTCATATTTGTGCAATGATCCTGAAGAGGCAATAATACAAAAGACAAAGATAAGACGAGATCAATGGGTCTTTACATGAAAGTGTAAAGACGTCCTGCGATTTCGTCGCAAGACGGCAATGTCATGGGGCTTTATGTTTGCGAGAATATTTAGGCCTGTCATATTGTCGCAATAATGAGGGGTGGCATAATAAGACCTTTAACTAGGAAGGCGAAATAAGACCACACAAGAAAAATGATAAGGCAAGACCAATGGGTCATTACATGAAAATGTAAAGACGTCCTGCGATCTTGTCGCAATGACAATATTCAACATAAACATTTTGAATGTAAAATGAGAGACTTTTCATCGCAAAAAAGATTACATGTGCAGGAATAAGAAAAGACGAAACACAAGTAAGAACTTGCGAGGAACAATGAATACGCAAAGAGTAATGCATATACTAGAGACGAAATCAGAGAAATGACGAACGGAAGCAATTTGAAGCTACATCAATTTTAAAGCGGCAAAATGAGCTAAGTATTTTACAAAATTTCGCAGAATTATTCAAAACTTCGCAGAGATATTCAGAATTTCGCAGAATTATTAAGAATCTCGCAGAATGTGATTATTTTATAAGATAGGCAACTTGAAGAGATTATACTATCGCATGAGCACAAAGCATGAGACAGAGGCAACATGAGAATGAAGGCACAACTCGCTCATTCAACAATTTCTCAAGGATTCTACCCTCATAGATAAAGAACAGAGGCAACTATGGATTACCGAGAAAACATTTTATGTTCTTTATCTTCTCGGCAAGAATCATTTCCAAAATGGACGTTCGCTAAGGAACAACAAGAATCATCACCAAAAATGGAGTAATAATTTCGCATGAATAGAGGCAACATAGCATGAGGCAAAGAACATGGAGCGAGAGTTTCGCATGATGGATTCGCAATACTTCTTATATTTAGAGGATTAAGTACTTCTTATACTTCTCAAAGGATACTTCATACTTCGCATACTTCAAGAGATGATACTTCTTATTTATTTCGCAAAGCTTCGGAACTTCGCAAAAGAATAGAGGCAAGTACGTACTTTTCAAGTCCAGTATTCTTCCGCTCGTTCCTTCATCAACAAAGATCAAAGATTACTACAACAACAGATTTTTCCTTAAAGATCGCTCTTCAAGCAATATTCAAGGAAAAAAGAGGCAAGATGTAGGATTCAAATATCGCACAACATATTTTCTTAGCGTGAGAGATTCAATTATTTCCTTAACTTGCGAGATGAGCTTGCGAGATTCATTATTTTCCATAACTCGCGAGAATGTAGCAAGACTTGCGAGAATGTCTCGCGAGAAGGTAGCAAGAGCCTGCGAAATTATCAAAGAGCTCGCGAGAATATGAGTTGTATGTGAGCTGTCATCCACTATGTAAACACCTATATAAAGAGGAGAGCAGGAGAGAGAAAAGAGGAATAATTTTGGAGAGATAGATTTTTTGTAAAAGGGAGAGACACATTTTAGAGAGAGAGAGATTATTTTTCTTTATCATCTTCTTCCCCAAATAATTAGATCTAGAGCTCTAGAAAATATCCATTAATGGAGATTTCCAATGTAATATTAATGTAACCTCAACAATCATAGTGAAGAATCGTGGATGTAGATCACATTGATCGAACCACGTAAAAAATCCTTGTGTCCATTTTATAATTTTAGCATTTTAATCTTTATTTTGATTATGAAATAGATTTAGATCTATGAAATATTATGAGGGGTGTAGTGTGGGATTTCCTGCAACTACAATAATTGCATTGACACCCTCTTTTGTGTTGATAGGTTGAGAAGGGAGTTTCCCACCATTTTGTGCCTTCAATTGATTCAATTCAATAGCCATAGAACCAACTTGAGTTTGCAAATCCTTAACCGTACTCTCCGTTCTTTGCATAAAAGATTTCAGCAACTCTTCCATATTGGACCCTATATTTTGAGGTTGTTGTTGTTGTTGTTGAAATTATTGTCTCGGTTGGAATTGTTGTTGTTGTGGTTGAAATCCACTTGAATAGTTGAAGGTAGGTTGTTGAACCGCTCCTTGCTTATTGGCATAGCTAAAATTTGGGTGATCTCTCCATCCCGGATTGTAAGTGTTTGAGTAGGGATCATACCGTCTTTGTTGATTTGGAAAGACCGCATTAGCTTGCTCGTCCTCATAAGCTTGAGAGGAACTTGGTATCACCGCGGCTGCAACTTGTTGCATCATTGCTGCCATGTTACCCAATTGTTGACGAAGTTCCTCGACCTCGCTCACTTCATTAACTTTCCTAAGAAGCACATCCGAACCACGACTCAAGAATTGTTGGGAGTTTGCTGCCATGTTTTCAATCAACTCTCTAGCTTGTGCCACCATCTTGTTCACTAGTGCACCACCACCCGCAGCATCAAGAAGATTCCTATCACTTGATTGGAGTCCTTCATAAAAATATTGGATAATTACAGCGTCACTGAATTGGTGGTGAGGGAAGCTTTCCACCAATCTTTTGTATCGTTCCCAACATTCATATAAGGATTCTCCCACATTTTGCTTCATCCCACAAATCTCCTTTCGAATTTGAGTAGCCTTTGATGCAGGAAAATATCTCTCTAAAAAGAGTTTCTTCAACCCATTCCATGTCGTGACACTTCCGGGAGGCAAATAGTACAACCAATCCTTAGCACTATCCATCAAAGAGAAACGGAAAACTTTCAACATTGCACCGTCCGCCTCAACATCTGCTGGAAGCATGGCCGTGACAATGGTGTGGAAGTCCATAAGATGCTTGTTTGGGTCTTCATTCACCATGCCATAGAACTTTGGTAATTCTCTAAGCAACCCCGGCTTGATCTCAAAAGTAGAGTTTGTTTGAATACACCCCTGTTGTGTATCAAGCCTATGAGAAGCTAACTCCTTGAGTGAACGATTTGCATCACCCATTGCTTCTTCTTTTTCTTCAAAAGGTAGTTCTTGTTCACCCGGAACCTCTTGTTCTAAAACTGCTTCTTCTTGTTGGAAAGTCTCTTCTTCCGTTTCCAACTCTTGTTCTTCCGTTGTATCTTGACTTGGTTGGAGTATTGTGCCTCTTCGAGTATCTATCCCGCACCTTGGATAATTCCAATCTTTAGAAGCCAGGGATTAGGTACCTGAAAATAATTCTCGCAAACAAGTGAGAACAAGACAAGAAAACAAGAAGCAAAGATAAAAGCAAAAACAGAAATAAGAAACTAAAAACTTAATAACTAGCCGTATGCCTCCCCGGCAACGACGCCAAAATTTGATCGCTGTCGTATGCGTCAAAAATAATTTCACTTTCCTAAAGTATATGATAAGAAAGAGTTCGTTTCCACAGAGAGGCAATTGTAGTTATTATGTATTCAATTTCCTTATGTAACCAATTGGGGGGATTTCTGATTTTTATGTAAGCAATAAAAGTAAATTAAGAACAAAATAAATTGTAGGAAGTAATCAATAAAGAAAGATATTGGTCAAGGAATTCATCTTCAATCTTAGACATGTGCTTGCATATATGATTAGAATTACAATTTAATCTCTTTTATTATCAAAAGCCTAGAGAATCAAGAGAGCAAGATAATCTATTAATTTCCTAAGTTCATCAACACACACATTAGAGCTGCGTATGTGAATTCTACCTAAAGAATAACCTAACGCCTTGCGCTAATTAAGTTCAATTCCTAGGAGCATTAAGTTTCAGAAATAGGCTAGTCAATGCAATTGTCATACATTGCGCATAACAATTCGGACAATGGTCAAACTCTACATATGATCACGAGTGTGTATCACTACAAACCGTAATCATATCATGCTACTTATATTCAGGGTTATCGCTCGATGAAAAACCCTAAAATAGCTATGGAAAAGGATGCAAGTTGAATTGATTGGTCACTCAACTAAACAAACATCTAATCCTATCACAATACATCAATCATGTGATATTAAAACAGTAGATATGTGAACGATAATCAAGAGAGAAAACTAATACATAAATCAAACACAAGTTTTAGAAATAGGACTACATCCTTAACCAATAATATAAAATTTAGCTACTCATAGCTATGGAGTTCATCACAAAAATATGAATTGAATAATGAAGAAGATGAACAAAAGCAAACCCTAGTAGCGTAAACAAAAGCGGCTCTATCCTTAGCTTCCAATAATAATCCCCAAAAGTTGTAGAAGTTTTCTTTTTATAGCTTTTCCTCTCTTCCAAAATTAGGTCAAGTCCCAAAGGTCCAATAGATAGAAGTCCACCAAGCCCATGTGTAAATAGAGGTCGCCGGAAAACTGGTATTATGGCCGGAAATCGACCGGAATCAGGCACCGGAAACATCTCAGGTGACCGGCAAAGTCCGCCCGGTCACCGGTCAACGAGTCAACTCGGTCAGGTCAACTCAGTCAAGTCACTAAGTCAAACCGGGTCAAGCACCGAGTCAGATGACTCAACTCAGTGATGTCATCAGGTGAGTTAGGATCATGAGTCAGACCCGATTCAGCTATTCATGTGAGCTAACTGGGCTGACTTGTCTGAGTTGCCATGGCATAAGCCATTTGCACTGCCTCATTGCACTTCACTAGTGCATATCCAGCCATGATGGTTATTCATCTTATAACTCTGGCCTGCAATCTCAGCTCAAGCACAGATCCACCATTTCATGTCTTCACACAACTGCAACCCCATTTAATTCTTATACTATCCAACTCCATTTCAGGCACAGCTTCTATTGCTTCAATCTGACCTGTATCCGCAGTTCATACCCATTCTGTAGCTTTCACAGCTCCACAACCTAAGTCATTCCCTTTCAGATCAACACAATATTATCACCAACTTCTCCATCTCCCATTTCGAGCTCCTCCACATCTCAGCGACAACAACAAATATCTTCTCTTCCACTGCTACATAACTAACCCATAACTCCTTCATGTTCATTAGCAGCTGCACCTTGTCAGTTCATCCAGCTCTCAAACTCAGCTGTAAAGCAACAATTTCTTCACTGTCACCAGCACACCCACTGTGCTTCACAGACTCAAGCCAATTTCCTCCTTGAACTGCACTTGCAATTCCCTATCCTAACATACATCTAAATTCATTCATTCATAGCACCAGTGCCTTCTTCTGTTCAACATCATTCCCTGCATCTGCAACTAGTAAGTTCATCTCAATTTATGCCTTGTACACAATTGCAGCTAAACAACACCATCAATATCAGCTCAGGCCATTCAATCGAATCCTTGCTAACCACCACAATTCCATGGCACAACCAACCCTTGACTGTAATTCCAACATCATAATCTCTACATCTCACACAACCATTGCCCCTGCCATGATTCCTTGTTTTTTTCTTACAACTGCAGCTCAATTAAACCCTTGAATATCCTTCGCCAACTCTCTTTCAGTTCCCCGCAACTACCAACTCCAATTCTTCCCCGTTGCTCAATAACTCTACCAGAACTGCACATCACCAGCTAGTTCATTGCAGCTCAACTGCAACACACTCATTCCTGCGTCAGCTTCTTGCAAAATCCTATAATCATACACATCCAGCACCAGTGTCATCATGCCTTGCACCACCAAATTGTCGAGCCATTTATCTGTAACCTAACTCAACCCTGCACTTCCATTGTCCATTGCACCATGATAATCACCAGTTCTATCTCAGTTCGAGCTGAGCTGCAACCACCATCATCTTCTCTGGCCAACAGCAGCAACCAAATCTGTAACTTCAAGCACAAAACAGCATCTTGCTGCTCAACCATTCCACCTGCAATCTCTGTATCTACATACCAATACCACAGATCACCTCTAGTGTCAATCATAACTTGCAAAATACCCATCACAGGGCACATCATAACTCAACTGCATCTTAATCTCCATCTGAGCTGCAACTAAACTCACCCTTGAACTGAAACATCAAAAACTGCAGTGTGTCCTGTGTTGTTTAAGACTCAATTGCAGCAACAGCTGCTCTACCAACAACTTCAGTTCCTCCTTAGATCTAAGATTCATCACCAACTCCTAGCTGTTCTTCCTACAAAACATCCACTGCCCTAGCTCACCACTAGTACAACGTATAACCACACATGTAAATCAATTCATACAACAACCATAATTAAGAACCCTAAATTCATCTGATTTCTTGCTCTCAAACTCTGTCAATTTCAAATTAGATTGAAACCCATTTCTCAATTTAACCTCAACATTCCATAAACACAAAGATCAGAACCCACTTCTTCATTTTCAACACAAACCCTAGATTTCCTTCATTCATTCTTCAGCTGTACAAATCCCCTTTGTATTATACGATTGCTACAGATAGCAGTAACATCATAATTTTCTTCATCTGAATCTTCAAATCTCATCACAATATCTACTCCCATCTCTTCTTCTCAGTGTAACAGAAGCAACAACTGAAACTTCAATGAACAACCACAAAAAACCCTTTCATCAAGCTTCAGTCCTTCATCTCTGTCTCAGATTTAGGAGTCAGCAAACCCCCATCAATCTTTTTACAAGCTCTGTGTTCTTCTGAACTTCTCTATTTCTCCCTGAATTCTCTCGATGATTTCTCAGTCAAGAACAACCTCAAATCCCTCCTTGAACTCGAGCAGCAATTCTTCTTCCATCACAATAGCTATCTCCTCCTTTGAATCAGGCTCATCCTTCACCAGTAACAGACCTTCTTCATAATCACAAAGCCCCAACTTCTATCGATTCTCCATTTATCCTGACTCACTGATTTCCTCTATCGACACTTAGCCGCACCATTAACTCAGAGAAAGAGAAGTAAAGGCTAAATGATAAACCAAATGATTTCCCTTCTGAATTTTAGGGTTGATGTATGAATGGGAATGACTATACCCACTTAGGTGAAGTAGATAAGGGGTCAACCAATGATGTCTTTAGGCATCCACTCCTTAGATACATGCCACCAAAGATGTCCGCCCTTGTTTCTCTAGACTAAGCTGCAGTGTTTGTCCCCTATCTTTGGCTTGGCTCAGTTCCGATCCCAGTAGTAGTTGCCATGAAATGACGCTTTCTTCTTTTACACTCCAAATGGACGATTTCTCCTTCTTTTGCACATAATGACTCCAACGTACCTAAACACTCAAAAACAGACATAAGATACATAATTTACAAGAAAACTCGCAAATAAAGCATAAACAATAGATAGATATTACGGTGTTTTACAACACCTATCAGTGGCGCGGTTAGGTTGGCATGCCAATGGCATGGCATGGTTTGGTGTGTCCAAACTTAGGTTTTCGGGCCAAAGGTTACCATGCGTTGTCTGGTAACCTTGGATGGCTAGGATTTGCGCCTGGGATTGATGGGGGACCGTTGATTGTCGCACGCCTTCGTTTTGGTAGTCGTGTAGGGAAGGCCAGCATGGTGGCGCGACTAGGCTGGCATGCCGTTGGCATGGCATGGTTTGGTGTGGCCAAACTTAGGTTTTCGGGCCAAAGGTTACCATGTGATAGGTGTCTAAAACACCTTGATATTTATCTATTATTTATGCTTTCTTTGCTAAGTTTCCTTGTAAAATATGCATCTTATGTTTGCTTTTGAGTTCTTAGGTACTTTGGAGTCAATTGGAACAAAAGAAGAAGAAACATGCCACAAGTGTCATTTCATGTGCAACTGCTGTGGAAGCGAACTATTTCTCATTATTTGCTTTTATTTTCTTCATCTCTGTCTGAAAAGCATGTCCGCTTTAGTGATGCAAATTATCTGTCTGAAAAGCACGACTGCTTTAGTGATGAGGAGACATTGAAGAGAATAAGCAAATCTGAGAAGTAAGAGAAGGCTGATGTTGGTGGAAGAATTCAAGGAAGAAGAAGGCGCTCATTTGAAGTAAGAAGGGCAAAAGCGTGATTCTCCGGCAAGTGCTAACGGGAGTCAAGCCAAGGATAGAGGGGACAACAGGGTGAGTTTTGCTTGGTAGTCTGTTGGTGGCATGTATCATTTGTTGGGTGCCCGTAGTAAATTCACTCATTGCCTAGCCCTAAATTCAAGAAATATGTCTTTTCTCTTATCATTGAACTCTACCCGAAATTCGAAGATGAGTGTAAGGGAAGATGGCTGCGGCTTTGCTCTCGAAATTGGGAGAAGAGAGGACATATAAGAACGAGAAGATGATGTTATCCGAGATCGAGAAGAAGCTGTTATTCTTGAGAGAAATCGGGACCAGAAGATTTGATATGATTCAGAGCATTGAGAAGAAGAGATGAGGGTTTCTGAAATTGGGTGATAAAAGAAGTGGGAAGTTACAGAGATTCGAGAGTTGAAAGGGGTTCTCAGCATCTGTTAATATCCAGATGAACTCATGGAGAGGTTGAAATGATTGAGTTAGGGTTTAACTGAATTGAGATTTGGGGAAGAACATGGAATCTGATGCTATTGATTTGGCTGAGATGTTCACAGTTTACGAGTGGGTTTTAGCTGGATTTGAAGCTGACAGAGTTTGAGGACAAGGAAAGAGGTAGAGAAGTTGCAGCTGTTGCAGGTGATAGAGAAGGAAGTTAGGGTTTATGTTGCTGGCAAGAAGTGATGGTCTCTGGTGGAGATTAAGGTGGCCTGAGCTGAGATAGTGAAGCTAAGAAGGTTCAAGGAGCTGTATTAGCTAGCTATTGTTGGTACCTGGTTTAACAGTGCATAAATGAAGCTGTAGAGCAATTGCAGGTGTTGCAGTATTACAGACACATGGTGGTTGTGTGTGTGTTGTTAATGAATGAATGTTAGAATGCTTGCGACTCGATGATTGAACTGAAAGTTGACAGATGAATGAAGGTGAATCTGGCAGTTCAGGGAAGAGCGGTAGAAAAGAAATCGAAGCAGAAGCAAGAGATGACGGCAGGTGACAGAAGCTGCAGTTCATACTTCATACTGGAGAAGCTGTTGTAGAGAATTAGATGTATGTTTAGGGTCCGAGCAAAGGATGCAGTTCAGGTGCAGCTTGAGATGCTGAGAGGAATGAGTCGCAAATCGCAAGACTCGGGAATGGAATGTTACAGTTGAGCTGTAATTGTGTATGGAATTGCAGGGACCTATGGACTTGAACTGAAGATGCAGGTGTTGTGGGTTGTCTGAATGTGTAGTTGCGGCGACAGACAATTCAGGCGATTGTAGTTTGTGATGGCGAGTAAGCTGGTGCCAGGCTAAACTAAGTAGTGTGGCTGAATTGAAAAGCTGCTAAACTGATGGAGTGAATATGCTGGCGCTCTGAACCGGAAGAAGGGAAGAAATTGAGCTGAAATTCAGTTGGAAATGTGCTGCTCCTGTGTCTGATTTTGGGGATTATACAATGGGTATTTTCCAGGGTCCATCTAGGGATTTTGAAGCTCGACCTTACAGGCTAAAATGAGTTCGAACTGATGTTTGAATCAGTGGTTCGAGTGTGTGCTAGTAGAGCTTAGTTTGATGGCAGAGAATGACTTGTATTGATGCTACAATCAGTGGGGTTCTGGTGGAGTTTTGAGTCTGTGCTGTGGCCATGAAATGGAGGAGAAACTGGTACTGGTAGAATGGTTTACAGGGAATTACTTTGCAGGCAGAAGTGCGGCTGCAGTTATCAGTGTTGGTGATAGGTAATTGTGTTACAGGGAAGCTTATATGAAGTTATTGTTTGTGTGGTTGTATGGCTTTGTTGTGTGCTAGTGAATGTATAGTGCACTGCAATATGGCTTGCAACTCTGGCCTATAACCAAGTCAGCTGAGTTAGCCTTGACTCAGGCCTGACTTATCTGATTAATCGACTCATGACATCACTGAGTCGAGTCCATCGATCCGGTCCGACCGAGTTGGTCCGATTGACTTACTTTGACCGGTGGACCGTTAACATCTCTCGGTCACTGAAGACTACTTTCGGCGACTTTCCGGGAAACTTAGGCAATATACCGATTTTCCGGCGAATACTCTTGGGGCAGATTTTCACATGGGTTTTTCTCATACATGGGCTTATGGTGGACACATTGGATTGGGCTTTTGAGACTTGACCTAGTTTTGGAAGGAGAAAAAGCTATAAAAGAAAAGTATTCTACACTTTTAGAGATAACGTATTCTTCTTGGAGTTTTGCAGAGATAGGAGCTAGGGTTTGCTTTCATTTAATATTTTAATCTTCTTTACTTTATTTCATTTATTGATTTGATAATGAACTCCAATATTATGAGTAACTAAAACTCTCTTTGATTAAGGGCGATTTCGAAGCCCGAAATATGAATCTATATTTGATATGAAATAACTTGTTCTCTTGCATTCATTAGTGTTATTGATTGATTTCTACCATGCTAATATTGTCTATGGATTATTTGTTAAGGGTTTAAGTTCGAAATTGAATCATTAATTCTTAATCTATTTGCTAGTTTAGATTTTCTTCGACCCGTAATTGTTTAGAGAAGATAAACGCGAGTAGCAATATATAGGTATTGATGATGGGACTTTGTTAAGTACCTATATGTAGAAATCGACACTAGTAGGTGATTCATGCTTTTGAGTTCATCACTAGGAGCAACCTTATCTCACAGAACTTAGAGCACTTGTTTAAGTCAAACCTAGTAAGCGTACCTCTAGGAAACTTGGCAAGTAGGAACCGGTAGTCGAGCGCTTCCGTATCCGGTGAGCTAGGAGATAATAACGGAATAGTTGAGCGTACTAATTATTCTAGGGTTGTTAGTAACATGATAATGTGAAGAACATAGCTATCTATCAATTTGGTTTGTATTCCGTGGTCTAGAATGAACCTTTAATCAATTACATCTCATATTTGAATACATTTTACAATTTTCAGCATTTCTACAACAAAATCATCTTTGCTAAGAGTATTTGCATAACAACTTGAACTTCATACCTCCCTTGGGACGATCCTACTTACATTATACTACTTGCTAGTTAAAGAGAAGTAGAGAAATTTATTTTTGCGAGTTTGACACCTCGTCACCATGCGTTGTCTGGTAACCTTGGATGGCTAGGATTTTCTCCTGGGATTGAAGGGGGACCGTTGATTGTCGCACGCCTTCGTTTTGGTAGCCGCGTAGGGAAGGCCAGCATGGTGGCGCAGCTAGGTTAGCATACCGTTGGCATGGCATGGTTTGGTGTTGCCAAAATTAGGTTTTCGGGCCAAAGGTTACCATGCGTTGTCTGGTAACCTTGGATGGCTAAGATTTGCTCCTGGGATTGAAGGGGGACCGTTGATTGTCGCACGCCTTCGTTTTGGTGGCCGCGTAGGGAAGGCCAGCATGGTGGCGCAGCTAGGTTGGCATGGTTTGGTGTGGCCAAACTTAGGTTTTCGGGCCAAAGGTTACCATGCGTTGTCTGGTAACCTTGGATGGCTAGGATTTGTTCCTGGGACTGAAGGGGGACCGTTGATTGTCGCACGCCTTCGTTTTGGTAGCCGCGTAGGGAAGGCTAGCATGGTGGCGTGACTAGGTGCGTTTGGCATGGTGGGGCCAAGGGCTTAGCATTCCGTTGGCACATGGTGCGGCTAGCATGGCTAGGGCCAAGGCAAGGTGCGGTTTTGGCTTGGCATGGTGGGGCCAAGGGCTTGGCATACCGTTGGTACATGGTGCGGCTAGCATGGCTAGGGCAAGGCAAGGTGCGGTTTGGCTTGGCATGGTGGGGCCAAGGGTTTGGCATGCCGTTGGCACATGGCGCGGCTAGCATGGCTAGGGCCAAGGAAAGGTACGGTTTGGCTTGGCATGTGGGGCCAAGGGTTTGGTAGGTGCGGCTAGCATGGCTAGGGCCAAGGCAAGGTGTGGTTTGGCTTGGCATGTGGGGCCAAGGGTTTGGTAGGTGTGACTAGCATGGCTAGGGCCAAGGCAAGGTGCGGTTTGGCTTGACATGGTGGGGCCAAGGGTTTGGCATGCCGTTGGCACATGGCGCGGCTAGCATGGCTAGGGCCAAGGCAAGGTGCGGTTTGGCTTGGCATGTGGGGCCAAGGGTTTGGTAGGTGCGGCTAGCATGGCTAGGTCCAAGGCAAGGTGCGGTTTGGCTTAGCATGTGGGGCCAAGGGTTTGGCATGCCGTTGGCACATGGCGCGGTAGGTGTGGCTGGCATGGTTTGCCATTGGCATATGGGTGCGGCTAGCATGGTTGGCATACCTTGGCGCGGCGGGTGTAGCTGGCACGGTTTGCCATTGGCACAAGGGTGCGACTAGCATGGTTGGCACGCCTTGGCGCGGTGGGTGTGGCTGGCATGGTTTGCCATTGGCACAAGGGTGTGGCTAGCATGGTTGGCATGCCTTGGCGCGGTGGGTGTGGCTGACATGGTTTGCCATTGGTACAAGGGTGCGGCTAGCATGGTTGGCTTGCCTTGGCGCGGTGGGTGTGGCTGGCATGGTTTGCCATTGGCACAAGGGTGCGGCTAGCATGGTTGGCATGCCTCAGCGCGGTGGGTGTGGCTGGCATGGTTTGCCATTGGCACAATGGTGTGGCTAGCATGGTTGGCATGCCTTGGCGCGGTAGGATGTGGCTGGCATGATGAGCCATTGGCACGTGCGGTGTGAGAACTAGGGTTTTGGCCTGTCGAAACCCTAATTAGCATTAAAAAAAGGTACCCTGGTAATTTTCTCGCAGACAAATTAAAGGGTTCAATAAATGTGCTTGGTTTGGACATTATTACTCAAGTTCTGTGACGTCACTGTCTGACTAGGGTTTTACGACTTTACCCCTAAGTTAAAAGCCACCATCAACAGGTGTTTAATTACATTTATGTTATTGTTATTATCGCATGGACTGCTTAGTTAACTTACATTTTCTGTTTAGATTATCTATTAGAAATTTAGAATGCTTTGCAATTTCGACATGTATGGTTGAATTATGATTGACTTTTCGGAGTAAACCTGGCACAATACTTCCTTAGCTAATTTCCTTTTTAATCATTATGTGAAGAATTATTTTGTTGATTCTGGTATGACGTTGATGCTGCTGAAGTGCTTAGTGCTGAAAGTGAAAATTAAGAGTAATCTCTGCTAATTATTTGTTGCAAATATCATGAACTAATCATTAGTATACTGTGTAACTGTGTTCCTTTTAAGGTGCAAAATTACTAAACTACTACTAGTGTTGTTATTTGTTAAGTTTTTCAATTTTATTGATCCTTTCATTAAGTTTTTAAATTTTGGTGCGACATTGTGACTGTTGAATCTGTTGATTGAATTGAATCTAAATACCAAATGAATTAGATGAATGTTAGGTTGCATAGAAGGAGCTTTAGATGGCCTGGCCTGAAATAGACCAGAAATCAGAGGAAACTATGTCAAATTGATTTCTGGCGAGTTGACTAATTAACCAGAAACGGGCTAACCCGTGAACCCGCAAGTTTAACCCGTTACGGGCACGGGTTGAAGAAATGACCACCCGTGAAGAATATCGACCCGCGGGTTTTGACCCGTGTTAACCCGAACCCGTGTAACCCGCAACAAGCCAGCCCCGACCCGCCCGTTTGCCAGCTCTAGTTTGTCCTTTATTTTTTCGTTTATTTGTCATTTTGTGACAAAAAGGGGGAGAAATATATGGAGTAAACAAGTGATACTGGTATTGATTTATATTGATTGGTATCACTAAGGGAAAGGACATTGGTGCTTAAACGTTTATCTAACGAAAGAGTAAAAGCATAGACTAAGGGGGAGTAACATATCATATGATACTTGTATTTATATGGACTACAAAGGGAATAACAAAGACGTGCGGATTGAAAATCTACCTATCTTACCTTTAGGGGGAGTATTAGCTTTGTTATTATAATGTCAACATCGGTATTTATGGATTGAATGTATACATGTTATTGTGCTGTTGAATTCGAGAATCAAGCGTATGTATAATGAATTCTTGTAATTTGTTTATCCATATGATGTAAGAGTTTTGTCACTAAAATTTAAAAAGGGGGAGATTGTTAGAGCATAGCTCGGTTGAACCCACTAAGCGTTGGTATGTCAAGTTTGGTTGTCATATTTTAGTGAGCCAAAACTCATTTTAAGATTCGCTTGATTATGTACTAGAGTCAACTTCGTATATGTTAGCTTGAAAGTATTAGGATATGAGACATTACAAGTATTGCGAAGACTTGAAGAAGTGATGAAGTAAGGAGCTACAACGACAACATCATCCTTCCACTTGAGGTTAGTGATATCTGGCTTGAACTTTTTTATTCCCTAACGTATCTTTCAAGTCGTGCATATTGAAAACAAAACTGCGAAGCATGAATGATTATACTCTAGTTAGACATAGTTTTAAGGAATACAATACGAGGTTTATTGCTTAACCATTAAACTTTGTTTATAAGACATCGACATAATCATTTGAATGCTATTGTGATTATGTATGGGTATAAGGTGAAGATTTCATCCTAGGAAACAATGTTTTACATTTGTTTTAAGGAAGTAAATTCATGAACTTGTTTTGTGAATCGAAAGAGAAATCTCCAGGCATTATTGGTATTGTTATTCATTGCATATCTTTTGAACTACCAATATGTGTGATTAGTATAACCGCTCATGAGTTGTTTATGTTCTTGGTAAAACTATTCATAAAGGCCTGACTTTTGTATTGGTATGACTTTTATTAGTGAAACCGATCTTAAGTAATCACCTGAGATGGTATGATCGATTTAGTGTTATTCGTATGACCGACTCTGGGTAAAGGGGAACCGATCCTAGTAAGAGGTGCAACCTATCACAAAGGGGAATCGATCCTTGTATGAGGTGCAACAAGTTTTTAGCAGAAAGGGGAACCAATCCTATGGACATGTGCAACACGTTTTTAGGCAAAGGGGAACCGATCCTATGGACATGTGCAACAAGTACAAGTTAGATACCATATATATGTGGGGAACCGATCCTAGTACGTAGTCAACCGAATTTTTGGAAAGCTAGTGTGACTATGCACAATACTCACATGGAGGTAGAACCGAAACTTGTTTTGGTAGAACCGTTAAACCCATGATTGGTGATTGAGTGTTCTTGATCAATCACGTAGTTCTTGAAAGTCAGATGAACCAATTCTAAACTTGTTTGGAAGTGTGGAAAATCAGTTTCAAGATTGTAAGTATGAAAGAGGACTTACATATTAAGGACTTCGACATACTTTGAACATGTGCAGTAACACTAATCTTTAATTGTTCAAAGTTATTCCTTAATAGCTAAAGGAAGAAAATCCCGGATCGAATAAAGTAAATTGAGAATCTTTTATTTAAGGTTTTTAATTTTATTTTAGGACAATGAAAATTAGTAATGTGCATTTACTAGTTGGAGATTTTCCAAGAGATTTTCGGTCAATATTTGGACAAAGCATTTCCAGGAATTATGGAAACCGAATTTGGAATATATTGCATATCTTGAGAATATTTTCGGTTTTGGAAATTCCTTGGTGTCCAATCTTCTTTGGTCTATAAATACGAAAGTTTGCATTTCGAGCAAACTAATCCACATTTGAGACAAAACTATCTCGAACTTTCATGTAAAGACCCATTGATCTCGCCTTACCTCGCGTTAGTATTATTGCCCTCTGGGGATCATTTGCAAAATATGACAAGCCTAAGTCTCCTTGCGAAAACAAAGCCTTTGACATTTGACACCCCCTAATGGGAGCGTCCCCTTATCATCTCCCCGGTTGCCCCTTCAAGGAGGCGAAACATTCGGCCATACAAGACTAGCTCCTCCCATAGTCTTAACAACAAAGTTGTTTTTTGACCTCTTATCCCTTATACCTATATGGTTTATGGTTACGAGACTGCACCCTAAGTGGAGTTTTCTTGGAGTGCAACATATGCCAAGAACTTGCCAAGAATGGCGGTAGGTTCATCCATCCCGGGCACTGCGAAGCTCAACCGTGTACCTCGGCGCCTTGAGCATACTGTGACTCCCTAAAACAGTATAACCTACATATATAGTTGGGAATCCAAGGTACCTCTTCCGGATAGGCTTTCATGGGCCCCAATTTCCATGACTCGAGGCTTCGGGAGCGGTGTAACCTTCCCCTGAGCCATGTCGAGATACCCCCTTATAGCCTTTAGGTCTTACATTTGCCTCTTGAAATTTTATTCGCGAACTGTGTACGCCATAAAGGTTCGTCCCGTTCATTCATTCTTTTTAATCATTCTTCATGTTTGCTATTTTGTATCACGAGATACTGTGATTTATTCATTTAATCATTCCTTATTTCTTGTTGTTTTGTTAAGCCATGCATGACTTTTTGTTATTCTGTGTGTGAGATCTTGGCAATTCTCTCGACATTTTCTACATGATATGTGAAAAATTACTTCATCTTGATTCCTTTTTTTCTCTCATTAAGTAATATTTCTTTAGTGTTCCATGGTCTATCAATTTTGTCCCACATCTCTTCCTTGAGGGGTCCATCAATCTATATGCCCCTGTACCAACTACCTCTTTGATGATATAAGGTCCATCCCATTTTCTCGCTTGAAGCTTGCCTCCGTTCTCACGTTGATATATTGGGGTTTCTCGCAACACCAAGTCTCTGGTTGGAACTCACGTATTTTTACACGCTTATTTATAAGAGTCTTGATAATTCTCCATGTGTCGCAAAGGCTTTTTCGTTTTTCTTCCAATTCATCCAACTTGATTAGAATGTTGCCTGCGCTAAGATTTTCTCCCAGACCTCTTTTTTTGGTTGTCGGAATCACGAATCAGCTCCATAAGTTAGGCAAAAAGGGGACATTCCTGGCTTCTCTTCTAGTTGTATTTAGGCCCATACTGCATTGGGTACTTGTTCGCACCATCCCCCTTGTTGTGTCCTTCAACTTTTCTTGAGTATATCGGCAATTGTTTTGTTTATTTGCCTAGCCATTAGCTTGTGGATATAATGGGTGAGGAAATGCATTGGCTTGACAACTCTATATTTTGCCCTTCAAACTGCTTCCCATTATCAGATACCAATTGTGAGGGATCCCAATCTGCATATGATATTTTCAAAAATTAAAGACATCCTTATCACGAATGTGCTGGACCGCTTTCACCTTGCCCATTTTGTGAAATAATCCGTTGCGACAATTAAGTATCTCCTTTGTCAGTTCTGGTAAAAATGGTCCCACAATATCTAAACCCCATTTTCCAAAAGGCCACACACTTTTTGAAGAATTTAAGCGTGCTCCGGTGCATGTATCTTCTTCCCATGTCTTTGACAATCTTCGCAGCGTCGCTATTGCTCTCGCGTCCTCATGCATATATGGCCAATAATATCTTGCGTCTTTGCTTTATATGCCAAAGATCTTCCGCTATGATTTCCGGCATCCCCACTATGCAGCATCTTCAATGGTTTCTCCTTCTTTCCTTGTTAGACAGCCAGGCGAAGGTCCATCAAGAAGCATGATAAAACACGCCATCTCTTAATTCATAATTTGTTGCCGGCTCTTTAACTTGTGTGCTTCCAATCTATTTCTTGGTACCTCGCCTTTCATTACGCGTGAAGTTCTACTCTCAATCTTCCTCGTGACCTTGCATTTCATCTACCACCATCATTATATCTGCTTCTTGTCCTTCCTCTTTATTAATTGATAGCGTTTGTATTTTGATATTCCTCCATGATTGGGTCTATCATCATACTTGATATCTTGCAAGCCTATATCTCTCCTTGATATGTGTCTCCATTTTATTTTCGGTATCTCTTACTGACACTTCTACAATAAGGGATGGATCATTTGTAGCATACTTCTCATTTATGACGGATTGCCAATTGCGAGTGGCAAATCTTAAAGCATATTATAGCTTCATACTCCGTTTCATTATTAGTAGACTCAAATTCCAATCTAAAAAGCAAAAGCTAATTTATTGCCTTAAGGCGAAATCCCAACAATTCCACTCCTTTACCTTCTCCGTTGGATGATCCATCCACTAATATTTCCCACCGATTTGGCTCAGTTAACAAATCTTTTGGATCTCCATGCTCTTCTTCTACATCCATCATTTCATCCTTGCTTCCTCTTCTTCTCCAAAATTCCGCTTGAGAAAGTCTGCGGACGACTGTGATTTGGTTGAAGATAATATTTCATATTTGAGTTTATAATGGCTTATTTAGCGTTCCATCTTTCAACTCTTCACACGATCTTTTGAATTTTCATCAGCGACTTCGATTGGTACCTTCGTTACCACTCTAATAATATGTGCTTGAAAATATATAGTTAAACAGCCATAGAAAGAGTTAACTTTTCAATCTTGAATAAAGTTTCTTTGATATAATAAATTGGTTTTTCTCTCCTGCGTCCAATGATGCTACAAGGCATGCGATGTCGTCGCGAGGTATATTGATAATTGCATAATAGATATATCCATTAAATGCTCTTTGATCCCTTGTAAAGCCTTTTCATTCATTAGTCCATTTAAATTTTAGGCCCTTTTTTGAACATTGAAAAAGTGTTTACATTTATCAGGATGACCTTGAGGAAAATGAACCTTCTAAGCGATGCTAGTAACCATTGACTTTTGAACATCCTTCTTTACTGTCGCTGGTGTCGGCATATCGCGAATAGCTTTTACTTTCTCGAGGTCAACATGTATTCCTTCTTTTGATATAATGTAACCCAAGAACTTCTTGTAACTCCGAAGGTACATGGATTGACTTTGATGTTGAGCGCGCATCTGTTCAAAAATTTCTCTCAAGTCTTGCCGTGATCTTCGCCTTTTACTTTTCACTAGCATGTCATCTCGTATACCTCTAGTGTTTTGTGTATCCACTCTGCGAATACATTTTCTACCATCCTTTGATACGTTGCTCCGGCATTTACGCAAACCAAGCGGCATTTTGAGTATAATCCTCTTGAGCGATGTGTTCCTGGTCTTCCTCAATCACGTAGTTCTTAAACTATTGTGGGAAGTAATCGTCTTTAGGGCAAGATGAACCATTCCCTTGTTCTTCTTTGGAACTAAACTTGTTTGGTCTAATAAGTGTGGAAATGATATCTTTGTTGCTATCTTTCTAATTCTTTGCTTAAATGGCTTCACATTTTTATCAATTTTCAAGATTGTAAGTATGAAAGAGGACTTAGTTTACATATTCGGTTCTCCCAAGGGTTGGTCCTTTTGGGATCATCTTCTCCTCAGAGATCATGGAGTATGCCTTTTCCTTCCTTTGCTCTTATTGAACATTCTTCTTCTTTCTTGTGCCCGTCTTTTTAGGTATTTTGATATGTTCTTTCGCTTGTTTATTTGTTCCTCGCAACATTTTACTTCATTTTGATAATAATCTTTAAGGTTGGTGTGTTGATGAAGCGTTAAAGTTATGGTCTTCCTTAATATGGTGCTAAAGGAAGAAAATCCCCCCGGATACGAAAACCGCTAAAATCAATAAAGTAAATTGAGAATCTTTTATTTAAGGTTTTTAATTTTATTTTAGGACAATGAAAATTAGTAATGTGCATTTACTAGTTGGAGATTTTCCAAGAGATTTTCTTTTCAGTGGTCAATATTTGGACAAAGCCTAATTAATCCATTTCAAGAACATTTATTGATTGAATTAGTGTTTGGAAACCTTAGAAGTTAAAACACTCTTAAATTTGGAATATATTGCATATCTTGAGAATATTTTACAACTATTCGGACACTTTTTGATTCCATGAAATTCCTTGGTGTCCAATCTTCTTTGGTCTATAAATGAGAATCTTTTATTTAAGGTTTTAATTTTATTTTAGGACAATGAAAAAGTTTGCATTTGGAGCAAACTAGCATTTCCACAAGAATTTGGAATATATTGCATAGACAATTCCTTGGTGTCAAAACTGCATCTCCCACGGAGACACAAAACTATCTCGGTTGTGCTGCATCGGTGAAGCCGCCTATTCGGAGAGGAGAGTAACCTAATTAGGCGAAGTCTCTTACGACCGCTCAGTTTAAAGACTTCTTTAGGATTGAGAAGCTATATTAGTACCGTTGGTGGGAAAATAGATAATTACGGTTTATTTTTTGTTTTCGATTGATTTGATTGACTAACGGTGGTTGAACTTTGATTGCACCTAGTTTATTTATGCTTGAGAATCTTCTCTTCTGATATAAGATTCACTCAAACTACATCGAAGTTTCGACGAGGATCTTTAGACTGTTTGTAGATCTAAAGACGTCTTGTGATAATCCATTGTTAACAGACTCTGTTATGTACGTGATTGATCACAAGAGATTCAAGTTGTTTGTGTGCAGGTGTTTATTGAAGATCTAAGAAGATTTAAAGACAAAGAAGACTTTGAAGATTTATGATTTGGGTTCATAATCCTTGGTGTGCACAATACTTGTTTCGGTAAAAGAGGATCCAACTATAATCGGTTTATCCTTGTGATAGATTAGAATGATTAGTTGTGTAGATCGACATCAATACAATTCTTTGTGATTAAAAGTATTGATTGCAAAATCTTAACTATTACTTTGGTAGTTGATAATAAGATAGATCTAAGAACCTGACAAAGGAGTTTATTGAGATAAACAGAAGAGCCTTTTGTCGAACCCACATCAATTGGTTGAAAAGAGTTAATAACAAACAGATTCGTTGTTCCTTTAATGTTTGGAATACGAACCAAAGGAATTGTTCCAAGTACGTGACTTATTACAGGTCGGAGGCGTGGGAATACAGACGGAACTAGGTGAACTATAAGTTTAGTTGCTTGGTCTCAACTATACGAAGTTGGTTTGATTTTGTATAACGGATTAATCCTGAGAGTATTCAATTCTTGACAAGGTCACGGGGTTTTCTGCATTTGCGGTTTCCTCGTTAACAAAATCTTGTTGTGTCATTTACTTTTATTTTCCGTAATTATAATTGCTGTTATTATAATTTAAAGTAAATTACAAAAACGTTAATTCCTATTTACCTGATAAGTAATCCTATTATGTTTGGTTAAGTCCGAACCTTTTATCAAGTAAACATACTTCGTCGTTGTATTATCCCGATCTCGTATCCATATACGATCAAACGAAGTGTCAACCGATTAGTTGTACTGTCTCGACTCAGTTCATAGACAATCACTTTCGGAGAAAGGACTTATAGGTGGAAAAGTTTTAGATTGAGGTATATTTGGGTACCCTCGTCTTTTCAATTGGTATCAGAGCAGGCAAACATGAAAAGATCTAATAATCTGTGTTTGATGTGATCTAACCTATAAGACATGAGTCAAAGTAAAGTTAAGCGAGAGCGAAAACTAAAGAAAGTCTAAGTTAACGTATCGCAAGACGTTGAAAGTTTAGATTTTAAGAAATATTTAAAGGGGGCTTCTTCGTCAAGTTCTACCTTCTCTTCTGAGAATAAGTCTGAATGTTCTCAAGACGAGATTAAGTTAAGTCCTGTATTCATTATCAATGATTCAGACTGTGAAAGAAATCTTCTTGATGACGAGAAAAACATTGATTCATCGAAAATAGAAACATTTCATCAAAACGAATTAAGCGAAAAATTTCTCTCATGTTCAACTGAACTAATTATTGCATTAGAAAGAGAAAGAAAGCATCTAGACGATATAAATTTTCTCGCAAAATTTGTGATTGATCAACTTGTCATTGGTCTTGACTCCTCAAAGTCTGAATTTGTTTCTCTAAAAAGAGAAGCTTCATTAGAGATTCATTCTCTGAAAGAAAGGCTTAACAATTGCCTTGAGGAAGAAAAGAAAACTGATTCTATATATATTCAGAATCTTGAGGAAAAAGCAAGTGCTAGTCTTTCTCGAGCGGAACTTTTAGAGAAAGACCGTGATGCTACTCTTGAAAAAGTACATTTGTTAGAATAGAAACTTGCTGATTATGATGCAAGGATTAACTCTCCACAAAAGAGTTTTGAATAGAAAGAAGGTGAATATCTCTCCCGACAAAAACACCTTGAGGCTGATCTAGCTATTGCTCTTGATAAAATCAAGATGTTGGAAGAAGAAAATTTGGACCTTAAAAAGTTCCATGCTAGCTCAAACAATTTAACCTCAATGTTAGAAGCAAGTAGAAATCATCATGATACACGAGGATTTGGCTATAAGGGAATAGATACTTCAAATATTAACAAAGAGGTAAAATTTGTTAAAGCTAAAAATTCTTCTAAACCAGAGGCTTCCACCGATGCAAAAAATGCTCGTATTTCATGTAAAGAAGTAAAACCAGTCAAGCCTTAAAATCATGTTCAATCATTCTCTTCAAGTACGACAATCAAAGAGAGCATTTCTGCTAATTTCAATGAAGCAACTAAGTTTAACAAACATAAGAAGAAGAAGAGGAAAAATCGTCAAGCTCCAATGCAAGAGGATCCACAAAAAGGTAACATTAAAACTCACACTTCGTATGCTACTAAGCATTGTAGTTATTGTGGTAATAAAGGGCATGTGGAATGGGGATGCAATATTCGTAAGTTAAAAGACACACTTTCTTTTGTATCAAACGAATTGGCTAAAATTGCTCCCCAAAGGAACTCAGATCGGTATTGTCCTAAGTTTAGGAAAAAGAATTATTATAATGATAGTTCAAATTTTGCATATCACTCGACAAGGCCGTTTCATAAAAGACCCAATTATAGAAAGAGAGATGACTTTTTAAATGCAAAAACAAGATCAGATGTTCCAAATTGGAGAAAGGGTATTTCGCAAAATATTCAAAAGGACAATGATCCTAATGGTGTGAAGGAGGTAAGGCTAAATAAATCTGTGGAATCTAGATCCAGAAAACGCAACAATTCTGGTATTTGCTTCTTGTGCAAGCAAAAAGGGCATTTTCAAAGGCAATGTCCTGATACTAAACAGAGAGAGACTGTTTAAAACCGGAAAATCAAGATCTAAGTGTAGATCAAAGATCTCTTACTTGGAACAAAGTGGATTTTTAAGAACAAATCAGAAAAATTTGGAACAGTTGTTCGAAACAAAGCCAGACTCGTTGTACAAGGATATTCGCAAAATGAAGGTATTGACTTTGATGAAACTTTTGCTCATGTTGCTCGTTTAGAATCAATTAGACTTTTACTTGCTTATTCCTGTAATCTTAAAATAAAACTTTTTCAAATGGATATTAAATCTACATTTCTCAATGAGGATTTAAAAGAAGAAGTTTTTTTTGCTCAACCAAAAGGATTTGAAGATCCATTATTTCCAGATCATGTCAAACTCAAAAAGGCTTTATATGGACTAAAACAAGCCCCAAGAGCTTGGTATGATAAGTTGACTTCCTTTTTACTTCAAAAAGGATTTTCTAGAGGTAGTGCTGATAAGACTCTTTTCACCAAGTGGAATGGAAAAATGTTCTTGTAGCTCAAATTTATGTAGATGATATCATTTACGGGTCCACCTCAAAATCTCTAACAGATGAATTCCTAAATCTTATAAGTGGAGAATTCGAAATGAGTAATGTTGGAGAATTATCATATTTTCTTGGTTTGCAAATACATCAACAAAAGGACAATATTTTTCTTTCCCAAGAAAAATATGCAAGGAATTTGGTTGAAAATTTTGAGCTAAGAGGGGCAACACCTATGGCAACCCCAATGCCAACGACTGGAATACTTCAGTCCAGTCCAGGAGAAAAATCGATTAATCAAAAATTATACCTATCCATGATAGGAAGCTTGTTATACTTAACTGCAACAAGGCCAGACATTGCTTTCAGTGTAGGATGTTGTGACAGGTTTCAAGCAAATCCTAAAGAATCACATCTTAAAGCTGTAAAATGAATCATAAGATACGTTAATGGTACACTGGAATATGGCCTATCATATTATATGGATACAAATAACAGTCTTGTTGCCTATTCAGATGCTGACTTGGAAGGATGTGTAGAAGATAAAAAAAGCACTTCTGGTGGGTGTTTCTATGTTGGTCAAAACCTTGTGTCTTGGCATAGCAAGAAACAAAACTCACAGTGTTTATCGACCTGGGAAGCAGAATATATTGCTGCCCGTACATGTTATACCCAACTCCTGTGGATAAAACAAATGCTCATTGACTATGGCATAAATATTCCAACCATGAGTATTCTTTGTGATAACTCAAGTGCCATTCGTCTAACATAAAATCCCGTAGAACATTCTCGTACTAAACACACAGATATTAGATATCATTTTATCAGGGAATCGTATGAGAATGGAATTATCAAACTAGAATATTTTCCCTCTGAACGTCAACTAGCTGATATTCTCACTAAGCCATTAGATAGGGCAACCTTTGAAAATCTAAGGAGATCTATTGGCATTGTTAAGGTACACTAGTACCTTATGGTTCGGGTTTTCAACTTTTGCTATTTGCATTAGTTAAAACCGACAACCTTTCTCTGGTAAAGGTTGTTGTTGTTGTTGTTATTTTTTTCTTGCGAGAGGGGGGAGAGTTCTAACTTGAACTTGGGCTTAATGATATATCTTTATAGGGAGAAGAGGATGCGAAATTTAAGGTAACAAATTTGTTAGTTAATCGTTTTTCTGTTTAAGAAAAGCTTGAGTTTATTGCATATATTTTGCTTTTGCTTAACAAAATTCGGTACAATTGATGTTTATTCCATTATGTGTGTATGGATGGATGTGTGTGTATGTGTGTGTGTGATTCAATTGTTTCCGGTTAAGAAAAACTGGTTTGATATCTTTCTTTGTTGTTTGGTATCAATGGTTTTAGACTTAACGAAATTTCGGTGCAATTGCGGTGCTTTAATGTCTATGTTTGTTTCAATTGCTTCCGTTTAAGAAAAATAATTATGTAAGTCAACTTATTTGGTTTGTATGTATTGTTTATGGCTTAACAAAATACGGGATCATTTGTTTAGTCCAATTCGATTCAGGATAAGAGAAACTAAGTTAATTCTGATCTTAGTTAGACTTATCAAAGTAAAGGATTCGGTTATTCAAGTCTAATCGAATGCCTTGACAAGAAATATTAGTTAACTAACCTAGTATGTGTCTTGTCTAAAGTGTAAGGTCTAAGTTATTGTCTAAATAATTAGTGACTGATGAGAAAAATAAAGTTAATTCTGATCTTTATTTTGGTCTTATCGAAACAAGCGATTGTACTTGTGCAATCGGTTTAACAAGGGAACTAAGTTTTCTTAGTCAATTTGTTAAACTATTAGGGAAAATTGCTTCAGGCAATTGTTTCCTTAATAACATATTAAAACCAAATTACTTTTAGTTTCAGTTTTGATATTGGTTATCTAAAGTGGTATGTAAAACCCTCGTGCTTAACTCTTATAGGTTGTACAATTCTTTTAGATTGTAAGATCCTTTCAGTTTTTGGTATTTGCTCGGACCTTTGTCATTTTGTGACAAAAAGGAAGAGAAATATATGGAGTAAACAAGTGATTTGTAATCACTTAGGAAAGCACAATTGTGCTTAAACGTTATATCTAACGAAAGAGTAAAGCATTGACTAAGGGGGAGAAACATATCATATGATGATTGTAGTTATTTGGACTACAAAGGGAAATAACAAATATGTGCGGATTGAAAATCTACCTATCTTACCTTTAGGGGGAGTATTAGCCTTATTATTTATATGTCAACGGCGACATTTACAGATTGAATATATGCAGGGTATTGTATTGTTGAAACTTGGAATCAAGCGTATGTATAATGAATTTTTGTAATGTAGGATCAGAATATCGCAACATCAAGACCCTTGCGAAATTCATAAACGACACACTGCGAAGATATCACAGATAAGTAATATAAATGACGCAACAGATGAAGACATCATGAACACAAGAAAGATGTGAAGACCTGGCGAGATTTAGGAGCGTTGCGAGATTTTACATTTGAATACTTGTGAGCGTGTCGCAAGCCAGATCCGAAAATAAAGGACAACTTAGTTGTCACCCACTATGTAATGTCCTATATAAAGGACCGAGTAGGCTTATGAGAAGGGGAGATCTTTTTCGAGTGTTGGGCAAGTTATTAAGAGAGAGAAAGTTTAGAGCGGTTGTAAATTCTTTAGCTTATTTCCTTTTCATCTTGTAACATTTGTGAGTTTAATCAATAAAGAATACAATTGTTCATCTTAAAATGACTTGATTGTGTGAATTCTTGTGAGGGGTGTAGTGTGGGATTTCCTGCTACTACATATGGCTCTAGAAACAGGGATTGAAGATTAAAGATTAGAGATTGTTGTTAAGATTGTTCAAATCAAGAAGACGATGAAACAAATTGATAAATCGGTTAAAGTAGAGAAAATCAAAATCAAGGAATGTAATAGAAAGTTAGAATGTAATTTGATTACAAAACCAATGATTAATGAATTCCATGAAAATATCAGAGGGAGAATACATAAACGAGATTTTGAAGGAAAGAAAATCGTGACAACGGAGAAAGCGTCACCCTTGAAAGATTGGGAAAAACAGAAGATTACATTCACAACAGCAGAGATACCAAGAGAAAATTTAAGCCACACATCTCCTTTGGTAATCACGGTAACCACACAGAAAGAAAAGGAAAGGAAAAAGCAAAAGCTGTGGAAGAATGGGCGGTAAACAGAACTCTAATTGATACAGGGAGTTCGGCGAATATAATATTTTACCATGCATACAGAAGAATGGGATACAAAGATGAAGAGATGCCCCCTTCAACTTATCATATTCATGGATTTGGCGAATCTATAACAAAACCAAAAGGAGAAATAGAGGTGCGAATTTTGCTGGGGGAAATTGAAACACAAGTGGCACTATGCGTGGTGGATATGGAATCACCGTACAACATGCTGTTGGAAGGCCATGGATACATGCGATTAAAGCTGTAGCATCAACATTACATCAATGCATCAAATTTCCTATGCAAAGTGGGATTGGTGAAATTAGAGGGGAAACTGATAAAGCGAGATTATGTTATCAAATTGAAGTAAAACAATATGAAGGACGTGCAAAGAAGCAAAAATATCGCAGAAAAATGGCGAAGGAAGCAAAGAAATAAGAGGAATTTAGAGCTTATATGATAAGAGCAGAGGAAGGAAAAGGGATACCCAGCGAAATTTCGGGAGAAGAAACTGAGCCAGCGAAAGAGATAAAAGAACCTACACCTATGGGAGAACCTGAGGCCAGTTACACTGCGGCGGAACCAACAAAGGAAGTGAATGTTGGAACCGAAGAAGAACCCAAAATGCTAAAAATTGGGACAAAGATGGAGGCAGATGAAGAAGAAAGAACTATCAGTCTGTTGCGAAAATTTAAAGATATTTTCGCATGGAACATGGATGAGGTGCCTGGAATAGACCCGTCTGTGGCATTTCATAGGTTGGAAATTGACAAAAATATAAGGCCATTCAAACAAAGAATCAGAAAAATCGCAACAACATATTATCCTCAAATAGAAGAAGAGTTGCAGAAGATGCTTGATGCAGGAATTATAAGACAAGCAAAATACCCGGAGTGGATAGCAAATATGGTCATAGTTCCAAAGAAGAAAAAGGGGATAAGAATTTGTATAGATTTTACTGACCTAAATAAAGCTTGTCCGAAGGATAGTTTTCCGTTGCCAGATATTCCACAAATGGTCGAATCAGCAGCTGGAAATGATAGAATATATTCTTTAGACGGATATAAAGGATACAATCAAATACCTCTCATTTGAAGAAGATCGGGAGCATCTTGCTTTTTTTCGCTCCAAGAGGGTTATATTGTTACACAAAAATGCCATTTGGTTTGCGAAATGCTGGAGCAACATACCAAAGGATGGTAGAAAAGGTGTTTGCGAAATGGATACACAAAATATTGGAAGTGTATGTAGACGACATGTTAATAAAAAGTAAAGAAGCAAAAAAATCATGTCCAAGATCTGAAGGAAATTTTTGAACAAATGAGACATTTTAACATCAAGGTAAATCCAGAAAAATGTATCTTTGGGGTTGTATCGGGAAATTTTTTAGGTTACATCGTATCAAAAGAAGGAATACAAGTTGATCCAGAGAAAGTACAAGCAGTTCGCGACATGCCAACACCAGCGACGGTAAAAGATGTACATAAGTTAAATGGACACTTAGCTTCGCTGGGAAGGCTCATTTCGCGATCATCAGACAAATGTAAACATTTTTATAATATACTCAAAAAGGGGGCAAAGTTTATATGGACAGACGATTGCGAGAAAGCTTTACAAGGAATAAAAGAACATCTGACGAATATATCTATTTCGCAAAAGGAGAAACCGGAGTTGGATGGGAGAAGAATTATTAATCTATCTTGCGACAACTTCGCATGCGTTAAGTGCTGTGTTATTGCGAGTAGACGCAGGAGTTGAAAAACCAATCTATTACATTAGCAAAACCTTAAATGCTGCAGAGAAAAATTATTCAAAGATTGAAAAACTAATTTTGGCATTAGTTTATGCAGCATTTAAACTTCGAATATATTTTCAGACGCATGAAATAAGGGTACTGACAAAAATACCAATCGAGTCAGTAATGAAAAATTCAAAAAGATCAGACAGAGTTGAGAGATGGAATGCCTGAGATAGGACATTTCAAAATCAAATATAAAATACTATCTTCACCAAAATCGCAAGTTGTTGCGTGAGACTTCTTAGCGAGAATTTCCCTTAGAAGATGATGAAGCGAGTGGAACAAATGATGGATATAGAAGAAGAACATGGAAATCCAAGAGATCTATTAACAGAGCCAAATAGATGGGAAATATTGGTGGATGGATCATCAAATGGGGAAGGTAATGGAGTTGGAATTGTTTTGATTTCGCCAGAGGGCAACAAAATGGCTTTTTCCTTCAGATTGGAGTTTGCATCCACCAATAATGAGACAAAATATGAGGCTGTGATACATGCCTTGAAGTTCGCAATAGAAATGAAGTTGGAAAATTTAAGAATCACCAGCGATTCGCAATTAGTCATTTATCAAATAAAAGGAGAATACACTACAAATGAATCATCCATGAAGAAATACAAAAAACTTGTTGAGGAGTTGTCAGCGAGCATCCCAAAAATTAAATGGAGACACATATCAAGAAAAGATAATAGACTCGCAGATGCTTTTGCTTTTATCTCAAGTATGATGACAGACCCAGCTGCGAGATGCATAAAGATACAAACACTTTTATCACCATCAATCAATAAGGAAGAAGAAGAAGAGGTAGATGTAATGATAATAGAAGATGGAGAACAAATACCTAGTATTGAAGATTGGAGAGCAGAACTTTATGCATACCTGAAAAGAGGAGAAACACCAAGGAATAGATTGGAGACGCACAAATTAAAAAGCCGTGCGACAAATTATGAACTAAGGGATGGGATATTGTACAGGAGATCCTTTAATGGACCTTAACTCAGATGTTTAACACGAAAAGAAGGAGAAGAAGTACTAAAGATGTTACATAGTGGGGATGCTGGCAATCACAGCGGCGGAAGATCTTTGGCATACAAAGCGAAGATGCAAGGTTATTATTGGCCATTTATGCATGAGGATGCGAAGCAAATATCAAGGCGTTGCGAAGATTTCCAAAGGCACATAAAGAAAATACATGCACCTGGAGCACCATTAACGTCTTCAACAAGTGTATGGCCTTTTGGAATTCTTACCAGGAACCGGGCAAAGAAGATATCTGATTGTCGCTACAGACTATTTCACAAAATGGGCTGAAGTAAAGGCAGTACAACACATTCGCGACAAAGATATTTTTACATTCATATTTGAGAATATCATATGCAGATTTGGAATCCCCACAGTTGGTATCCGACAATGGGAAACAGTTTGAGGGACGAGAATATAGAATCATTTATTTAATGCATTTAAGATAAAATGTGGGAAGTCAACTCCTTTATACCCTCAAAGCCAACGGACAAAGGAAGCAACAAATAAAACAATCGCAGATATATTGAAGAAGAAATTATAAGGGCATAATAGAGCATGGTGTGAACAGTGCATAATGCGGTATGGGCTTACAATACAACCAGGCGAGAAGCTACGGGAATGTCACCTTTCTGTTTAACATACGGAGTTGAGGCTGTACTACCAACAAAAGTTATTATTCCAACAACAAAGAGAGAAGCTTGGGAGAAAAATCTTAGTGCGGGTAATATTTTAACCAAACTAGATGAATTAGAAGAAAAAAGAGAAAGAGCTCTACAACATATGGAGAATTACCAGCGAAGATTAGCCAGAGAATATAATAAACGTGTTAAGACATGCGAATTTCAACCAGGTGATTTGGTACTGAGAGAAACACCAATATATCAGCGAGAAAGTGGTGGCAAGATTGCGAAAAAATGGGATGAACCTTATATCATTAAGGATATAGCTGGAACAGGGGCATATAGATTGATGGATCCTGAGGGTAAAGATGTGGGCCAAAGACTGGATAGACCATGGAACAGGTTATACTTGAAGAGATATTACCCGTAAAAGATTTTGGGGAAAGATTAGACTGCGAAATGATGTATGATCGAAGCAAAATGAATTTATATGAAAATATTGTGAAAGAATTACTGCGAGATTGTACAAAATAAAGAAATAACATGCGAAAATTTCGCACAGATAATGACAAGAGATAATCAAAGATCAATGACATATCAGAAAGGGGCGAACCTGCTATGGCGTACACCCTAGTTCGCGAAATCAAAATTTTGCAAGAGGCAAATGTAAGACCTAAAGTGTGTCATGAAAGGGGGTACATGTTAACATGACTCAGGGAAAAGGTTACACCACCCCTGGAACCTGAGTCATGGAGATTTGGGGTCAATAAAGCCCATCCAGGAGAGGTACCTTGGATTTTAAATCTAAGCTTATGACTTAGATTGGACGACCGAGGGTCTCTTCTAAGGAGTCAGCATTTGATCAAGGCGCCGAGGTACATGGTTGAACCAAGAGTTCCTGGGGCATTTGAAGTGTCTCGGCCATTCTTGGCAAGTCTTGGCATATGTTGCACTCGGCCCGAAGAAAACTCCACTTAGGGTGCAGTCTCGTAACCATAAGCCCTATAGGCAAAAGGGATAAGAGGCTGCGAAAACAACAGTTGTTGTTAAGACCGGATGGGGGAGCTAGCCTTGTATGGCAGAAGTACACCTCCTTGAAGGGGCAACCAGGGGGAAGATAAGGGCGGCACCCTCCATTAGGGAGCTGATAAGTGTCTTAAGACACAAATGTCATGAGACTTTTTACTCACATGAGTATCAAGGCTTGTCATATTTGTGCAACAATCCTGAAGAGGAAATAATACAAAAGAGAAGATAAGACGAGATCAATGGGTCATTACATGCAAATGTAAAGACGTCCTGCGATTTCGTCGCAAGACGGCAATGTCATGGGGCTTTATTTTCGCAAGAATTTTTAGGCATGTCATATTGTCGCAACAAAAATTTCAAAGAAAAGGTTAAGGCAAGATCAATGGGTTTTTGCATGCAAATGCAAAGACGTCCTGCGATTTTGTCGAAATGACAAGAGGTGGCGCAATAAGACCTTTAACTAGGAATGTAGTAGCAGGAAATCCCACACTACACCCCTCACAAGAATTCACACAATCAAGTCATTTTAAGATGAACAATTGTATTCTTTATTGATTACTAGATCTTAACCCGTGCCGTAACGGCACGGGATGTTTTGTCTCTAATACGATATTGTTCACATTCCTCTTGCTTCATTTTATTCGTGAGTAATTATTTTGATATTCAAATAGGTTTTGGGAAACAAAATGGGTTACCTAATCTTTTTATTTTTTACTTAAGCATGTTATTCCAATTTATTATCTGGACGGAGTAATAATGTTGTGCCAACATGAAAATAAAATAAAAAATACAGTAAATAAAAATTTTCCCCATTTATTGTTCCATCATACCATAATTTCAAACTTCAAAAAGAATATTTCATCTAACAGTACATATACCTAAACTGCCAATCCAACTCCATGATGTTTATGAATACATTTGTTCCAAAATTATTGATAACTAAGGCTCTAAGGAGTGAAGCAAAAACCCATAATATTTTCCCTACTATAGATAAACACTATTTATTTATTTTTTGCAAATGTGAGAGTTATAAAAATGAAGAACCCTTGGCTATTGGAAAATTTGAGATATACACATGTGAGTTGAAAAAATAAACTTATAATAGTAAATCAAAACATGTGTAAGATTCTTTCTCAATCATATTGATAACATAAAATTGAAGAAATTCGTGGATAAAAAGATTTCACACTAACTATGCTAAGTAGTGCATGAATGACGTTCTCACATCTAGTGTTACTCAAGTAATTTGGAGTTTTAAAGAGCATAGTCATATTGATATTTGTATCTACATAAATTCAACTAACCTTCCGAAGAAAAATTATTAGTTTCAAGGTAGAGCCGACACAAACTTCTGTCTCCTTCAATGTATACACCACACATTGGGTTTAATCGGCCTTGAGATTAAACAAATACCCCAACATTAGTCACATAATGTCTACAAATGCGGGATCGAAACAAAGTGCTAACGGGAAAAATGAGAGACTAACATCAGTTCTACAAAGAAAATACCCTATATGTATCAAAGTTTGTTAACCAAACATGTATTCAAATTAAAAAGTCATCAACTTAACACAAAAATATAAAAGAACCCAAGTTGAATCAATACTTGCATAAACAAAACTTATAAGAGAATTTTGTAATTATTAAATACCTTTAAAATCACTATTAGAGATTTAATTGCATGCCTCGTTAAAAACTACGGTAGAACGAAATCACCAGATTAATCAGAGAAATTTCACTTGGATATGTAGCAATTCGGAGAAGTTTACACTTTGGTGGTGATGCGTTCCATCTAAGTGTTGTTCGATTGATTATTTTTTTTAGAAGGTTTCGGTTTTCATTGGAGAAACCGAGAGGGAGCGTTTCATTATATTCATTATCATTCGAAATCCAAGACCAACTCGCCCTACGCTTACGGGATCTCAATACAACCTTAGATTTATCTATTGACGGAGAAACCTTGATACTAAATATGTAGTTTTTAGTGTTATTTATTATATAACGTGACATCCAAATGTTTTTTTCTTCTTCTTAATTTTCATGTATTTTAACCGAGTTTATATTAGCATTAAGACGATCAACCACATTTCTAATTTATAGTGTTATCCTTTTGTAGCAGCACATAATTAACATAGTCAATTACTACTCATCAAAACCGACCAGTACCACAAACCACCAGATATCACTTCTTTCTCCACCACCACCATTTTCCATCCCTCGTAGAATATTGGGCACACTTATAACTTTTAATCCCACACGTCATGTATAAAGTTTAGATTTAACAAACTTAGGTCGTCAATTAATTTATTCAACTATATGTTTTTTGTTAATACTCGAAAATCATGCGTATTTAACGGTTACCAAAGATAGCAGTGGTACCAAAAACAACCATTTTGTCTTATATGATTTGGTATCATCCCAAAAGTATTTGTTATCCGCCTTTTTTGATCGTGTCAAAAACAACCAACTATACTTTTCACAATACAATGTTACCCGTCATGTAAAAAAAATTTATTATTTTTGATTCAAAAAGAAAAAACCAATACGACCGCCATTAAAACCATCCAGCGCCACTATTTCTTCCACCAAAACTAATGTTACCACCTCCACCACTTAGTAACACCTTCCACCGCTTCCACCACTTACTTCTTCCTCTACTACCACCACCACCACTAATATCTATTGAAATAATTTTTGTCAAAATTATTATTTATTGATGGAGATATGTATTAATATTAATTAAGGGATATTTATGATGTAAAATTAATAAATCATTTATCATGAGAAATTAATGAGACATCAATTAATAAAACACTTATACTAATTAATATTTAAGTTGAACAAACCATAACCATAGATTTATCTTCTCTCTAGACAAATCACTTATACTAATTAATAAAACACTTATACTAATTAATTTTTAAGTTTAACAAACAACCACTGTTGATTTATCTTTTCTATCAATTCCAAACAAGGTGGAACAATGGTTAGAGGCCACTCTTATGACACAATATGTCATGAGTTCGAACCTCCCCGTTATAATTTTGAAATTCCATATCTTGACTTGAGTATTCATTTTTAATTCATAATATTGGAATGAACACCACGTGTGCGACTTGTAGGGTGTGGCACGGAGAACCACATCCTTTGATTTATCTTTGCCAAGGATAAATCCTGACCACCACTCAGATAGGCAAAGTTAGCTAAACTCTGCTTTATACTATTGATACTCACAGATGTTACAAGATGGAAAGGAAATAAGCTAAAGAATTTACAACCACTCTAAACTTTCTCTCTCTTAATAACTTGCCCAACACTCGAAAAATATCTCCCTCCTCTTTTAAGCCTATTCGGCTCTTTATATAGGACATTACATAATGGATGACAGCTAAGCTGTCCTTTATTTTCGGATCTGACTTGCGACATTCTCGCGAGTGTACAATTGTTAAATCTCGCAACACTCCTAAATATCGCTAGGTCTTCACATCTTTCTCGTGTTCAAGCTGTCGTCATCCGTTGCGTCATTTATATTACTTATCTGCGATATCTTCGCAGTGTGTCGTTTATGAATTTTGCAAGGGTCTTGGCGTTGCGATATTCCGATCCTACATCTTGCCTCTTCTCATGTCTTTTCTGCGAAGCAGAGAATGTCATGAGAACTAATACTTTCAAAATGCCGCAGCTGTTTATTTTTTCATAGTTTTCTATATTGACATGATTCTGTATTTTTACGCAGAATTTATTACACGTATCTCTTCCTCCATCTATTTCTTGACACGTCTTTTTCAACTGCTTTTTCTCAACCGTTCATGTCTACTCTTCGCATTAAATGTGTTTGCCTTTTCGAGAAACCTTCTCTCTATATATACTTTTCTTACTCCTCTCTTCTTCTTTTTTAATTTCCTTCTTGTTTTTTCTGCAACTTTTCTTCAACATCTCTCCGTAACTTCCGTTTCTGCTACTGTAAATCTTTTCCTTTCCACTTCTTTTGATCTTCAGTTTCTCTTCATTCCCATACTTTGAAAATGCCTCCAGTTGGTCATAAATAAGAAGCTTCTCTGGACAATGTGCAAAAGGATTTCAAAGATAAAGGTTTCACGTTGACCACCATTCCCAATCAAGAATCTAAATCCATTCTTTCTGCCAAACTGTTTTCTGATCATCGTTGTAATGATCAGGAAATTATAGTTTCGCTAGGTCAGATTCTCGCTGGTCTTCCCATTCCTCTCTATGACCCTGATCTTCCCCTATTTTATGAAATTCTTGCTCATGAGAAATTCTCGCGAGCCATCTACCAACTGAGCGGGGATTGTATCCGCTTAATGCTTGAGTTCGCCAATCGTGGTGCTGGTAAGGGATCTCTTTACCCGAAAGAAGTCAGAGATCCTAAATTTGTGGACTTAGAGATATTCGCCGAAAAATATACGGTGGAAAGCTTCTTCGAAAACTATGAAGTAATAAACATGAAGAATGATAAAACTCGCTGGGGTGCTCGCTTGAAGAGAAAAGAGAATGTTGCCAGCGATAAAATACTCATGCAGGATATCGACTGGCATTCTGGCAAGAACACGTTCCTTGTCATTCTAAAGACGACAGATGGTGCGTCTTTCCGTTGGTTTTGAAAGGACCTTACATTTCAGGTTCACATGTGCTCCCTGCAAATCTCGCCAACTATCAACCTTGGTCTTTAACTGGCCTGAAAAGGCAAAAGAGGTATACTTCCTAAATTTCGCTCAATTTATAATCTTCATTCCTTTTTTATACCTATTAATCTTGCGAAATTTTCAGATTATCAAGTTGAGAAGGAGCTACAAAAGAAATGCTAAGGAAAGTACCCTAGCAGCACTCCGTTCGATCACGGATGAAGTAAGAAATACTTTTCTTTATTATTTTTAACAATATTGTTGCCTCTGTTTCTTATCTTCATTCGTGTGCGAAGGTTGATGCTGAAGTTGCTGAAGAAGAAGAAAATCCTAATGTTGCGAAGGCCAAGAGCAAGAGTAAATGTTCTCTTCGCAGGGAAAAGTCTACTGCCCCACCTTCAAAGAAGCGAAAGATTCATTCCCCTTCTCCTTCAAATCCTCAATCCAGCGAAAGCTCTGATGAAGATAATGATGATATTGATACTTCTCTCGCAAAGGAGAATTCTCCAACTGAATCTTCTATGGCACAATTGTCTAGCATCTTCTCTGACTCCATGCAAGGAATTGGAGATGATCGTCTCTCTAGCACGTGGAAAGCTCTCGCGAGTATCTGTGATGCTCCTTTACTAGAGGATGATGATTCTCTTCATGGGGTCTCCAGATCAGTGACTCCCAGCTTTCTAAATTCGCTTGGTATCTTGGTATGTCTCTGTTCCTTTATTTCTTCATAATTTCGATTTTAAGTTATATCTTGATAATTTCTTTACTTTCCTTTATAGTCCGGGCGAGCTTCCTTTGCTGTTGCCTCAGATCTTGAGAAAAGGCGCATTATTCTCGAAAAGAAGAATCTTCAATTTCGCAAGAAAAATGAAGAATTGGAAGCTGAAGCTGCTGTTTTTCGCAAGAGAAATGAAGAATTCAAAACTGAAGTTGCTACCCTTCGCGAGAAAACCAAGCAATTAGAAGCTGATTCCTCCACTCATAAGAATAAGATTTCTAGTTTTCAGAGTGCAAACCAACAGCTTTATGGTATGAGATTTTTCTCTTTTCCTTTGTTTTGTTCTCTCATTATCTTCCCTTATCTGACTTACCATTTTCGCAGACGTTTATAACCTTTCTGATGAAGCCATTCTTCTTCACTCATTCCCCGATCCTATGGATAACAATGCCCTCCTTGATCACCTCAACGATTCTTTGAATAGTTTTTCAAATAACAAAATTAAATCTCTTCCTCTAAACGAACTTCAATCCAAATTTCGCCTCTTAGAAATTGATCATAGATCTAGTTTAGGCTTAGCCAACCAATTTAAACGTCTATATCTTAGTTCTAAAGAGAAAATTAATACTTTAAGGAAGAAAATCAGTGATCTCATAGATGACAAAGATCGCATTACTAGTCAAGGTGCTCAAGCATTAGCGAAATTCCAAAAAACTCTTCTTGAAGTTCAAATTGAACGGGATGAATCCATCCACGAAAATGCTATTCTTAGCGAAAGAGAGAATCAAATTCGCTCCCTTCTTCTCATAAACAATGACGATGAATTCGCTTGGGCTGCGAAGTTTCTAGATGATGCCAGAAATAATTTAGGTGTTAACGTTAGTCTTCAAGCTGAGCATACGGCCTTGATTAGGGATATGATTTCTGACAAAGAAGGTTGTTGATCATTCTTCTTTATTTAATTATTTGTTTTTTATGAAGTTGTCATTAAATTGCTGATTTATTGTCATATGTTCGCAGAGGCTGAAGAGAGATTTCGCAAAAGAATTGAAGAACTTGAATCTGAGAAGGAGCAGCTCGCAAAGGATCTTTCTTCTCGAAATGATAAGTATTCTAGATTGAAGAGGCAATTACAAATTACAGTTGCGAATTTCAAGAATGATGCTACTCTTTTTCGCAATCAGACTATTAAGATGGTCTGCGATGACAACAACATTCCTCATTCTTCATACCCTTGCCTCTTTGATGAAATCCCTAAGAATGTGCCTTCTTTGGATATATCTGACAGCGAAGCTAGCGAAGAAGAGGAATCTGATGAAGATGAAGAAGTAGAAGGATCTGATGAAGATGAAGAAAATGAAGAAGAAGAATCAAACAAGAAATAATTCTATTTTCTTCTTTCTCTTTTTGTAATATCTATACATTCTTTCTTTTAATCTTCTATTTTTGTAATCTTTTGCTGTGATTTTCTTGGATCTTCAGATAAAAGCTCTACTTTTGTTGTTCCTTTCTGCACATGTTAAAAGACAAATTTTTTTTTTTGCAATACAGTTAATCAATATATTATCAACCTTTCATTTTATGAGCGCGTAAATCTATCATATGAAGACAAATAACATGTTTTTATTCTATACATTCCCATACTTGCCTCTGGTATTTGCATTAAAATGAGAGATTAAGCAAGTTACTTTCGAATAGTGATATGTGTTCATGCCTCAATCTCGCAGCTGTTGCTGCTGAATTTTCGCAAGTAAGGAAACCTTGGTTTCTTCCAAGATTTCCTTTTTTCTTTTTCTCTTATGTGGTCTTATTTTGCCTTCCTAGTTAAAGGTCTTATTGTGCCACCCCTTGTCATTGCGACAAAATCGCAGGAAGTATTTACACTTTCATGTAATGACCCATTGATCTTTCCTTATCATTTTTGCCTCTGCAGGATATTTTTGTTGCGACAATATGACAGGCCTAAAAATTCTTGCGAATAGAAAGCCCCATGACATTGCCGTCTTGCGACGAAATCGCAGGACGTCCTTACATTTTCATGTACTGACCCATTGATCTCGTCTTATCTTTATCTTTTGTATTATTGCCTCTTCAGGATTGTCGCACAAATATGACAAGCCTAAATTTCCTTGCGGAAATAAAGCCTCATGACATTTGCGTCTTAAGACACTTATCAGCTCCCTAATGGAGGGTGCCGCCCTTATCTTCCCCCTGGTTGCCCCTTCAAGGAGACGTACTTCTGCCATACAAGGCTAGCTCCTCCCATCGGTCTTGACAACAACCAGTTGTTTTCGCAGCCTCTTATCCCTTTTGCCTATTGGGCTTATGGTTACGAGACTGCACCCTAAGTGGAGTTTTCTTCAGGCCGAAAGATAAGCCAAGACTTGCCAAGAATGGCCGAGACACTTTCAAATGCCCCAGGCACTCTTGGCTCAACCGTGTACCTCGGCGCCTTGGTCAAATGCTGACTCCTTAGAAGAGACCCTCGGTCGTCCAATCTAAGTCATAAGCTTAGATTGAAAATACAATGTACCTCCCCTGGATGGGCTTTATTGACCCCAATTCTCCATAACTCAGGTTCCAGGGGCGGTGTAACCTTTTCCCTGAGCCATGCAATAGGTACTCCCTTCTATGACGCACTTTAGGTCTTACATTTGCCTCTTGCAAAATTTTGATTTCGCGAACTAGGGTGTACGCCATAGTTGGTTCGCCTCTGTCTGATTAATTTGTTGATTCTTCTGCATATAAATTCTTTTGTAATTTCGCAATCACATCTTTATATTTCATAAAATATATTCTCTTCTTATGCATATCAACTTCCTTTCGCAACCTCATCTCTGCTATTCATAAGAAAGATTTTTTTTTTTTTTTTTTAATGATCAAACCCATCATACATTTTTCTTTCACCTTCCAATTTCTTCTTCGACAATCAACAAGTACATTCATTCTTTAAGTCTCTTATTTCTGCTACTTTCTGCCTCTGCATTTTTGAGTTTTCCTGTAATTTTCTTGTCTGTTGCGAAACCTTCGCCACTACTTATCTTCATCATATATTTGTTTCGCAGCATTTCTTCTTCTCTCTTTTCTATTACATCTACCATCAATCTTTCACCTTTTTATTTTTCTTTGATGTTGTGTTTCCAATTCTTCTTCTTCGCAAGATTCTATATCAATTTCATAACACTTCTTTTCTTCAACCCAATCTCCCTTTATGATGCCAACACCAGTGGGATGAGGGAACTTGATACATTGATGGAAAGTCGATGCCACACCTAAGATCTCATGTAACCAAGGTCGTACAATCAGTGCGTTGTATGGTGATTCCACATCAACTACACGGAATAAAATTTCAGAAGATAATCCTTTCAGTGGAATTCGCATATGAACTTCTCCTTTTGGCTTATTTGCAGTACCGTTAAAACCATAGATTTTGTACGTTGAAGGTATTAGATCTTCATCTTTCCCTCCCATAGTTTTATAAGTATGATAAAAAAGAATATTCACGGAACTTCCAGTATCGATCAAAATTCTGTTGATTGCCCATGAATTCTCAACTTCATCATCTTCATCCTCGCTAGGTTTTGGGTTGATCTCCAATCTTACCACCAATGGATTATCGTGCATTTCTCCACCCTCAGGTACTTCTTCTGCGGTAAAAGAGATAGTCTGCTTTTGCCATTCTTCCAGTGGCGATGTCTTCGCAATGTTCATTATTTCTCGATCATCGGCATCTCTTGCGAAAACCCTGCTGAGAGTGTTATCGTGAAAATCTTCAATCGTCTTGTATGAGTGTACGATAGAGTTACAAAACAGATTCTTTGCCTTTACGACAACTTCAATCACAAATGTTTCTCTTTCTTTTGCTGTGTTTGGCTTGTGAATATCTGGAGGAGGTGGTAATGCTTGAGTTTGTGTTTGTCCTACTAGAAAATGATTTAATTTTCCCTGATCTATCATCCTGAGAATGATTCTCTTTATATTTCTGCAGACATTTGTTGTATGTCCATGGAAATGATGATAAGAGCAAAATTCATTACTTCTGTAGCTTGGAGGTGGTTGACTCCCCATGTTCCATGGAGCGGGAATGTTTTCCATTAGGATTATAGCTTCCCATATCTTCTCCACACTAGCATTCAAAGGTGGCATTTTGATTTCTTCCCATATTATCTTATGACTTCGCTGTCCTCTGTGATAGTTTTGTCTCTAACCTCCATAAGTTCCTTGCGGCTGATGACCTCCATAAGTTTCTTGCGGCTGATCAAGTCTTTGGATTTTGTTATTTCCACCACGGCTGTAGAGGTTTCTCTCTCTCGAATTCTTCTTGATCACGACTCCCCATAGCTACTATCTTTTGCTGACTATCTCCCATTATCATCTCTTGTTGCCCTTGCGAGGTGCTTGCCACTGTATTTATTAACTTGGGTAACAAGCTTGCATTCGCTGCTCTTGAACTTGTGTTCGCAATGGGGTATGATTCCATCTCATTTTGCTTTTCCTCGCGAGCAATATATTCCTCCTGAAGTTCTCGCAACTCAGTCATTGTGATTGTATTCTTGATTCTGAAAATTTGAATGTATAACAGGTTGGTTGCGAACATAACATTGATGAATGACAGAATGAGATATATTTCATCCACACGACCAGCCATATCACTACACATTGTCTTCCATCTCACAGTTAGGTGCTTCAAACTTTCGCCAACCCTTTGCTTCATCCCAAATACATCTTCAATGCCAGGTCGCGAGGAATTGTTACTTATATATGCTCCTAAAAATATAGCTTGCAAGTGGTTGAAAGATGTATAGTATTCTTTGGAAAACCCTCAAACCATTTTAACGCCTCTCCTGTTAAACTTGATGCGAAATAATTGCATAATATTGCATCATGGTTCTCCCATTGTAGCATACATCTCACATAAGCTTTGATGGGTTGGACTGCACAAGTTGTTCCATCAAAAATGCTGGTTAACGCAGGTAAATTGCATTTTGGGGGTATTCCTCCTAATTGTACTTCTTGTGTGAATGGAGTTTTTGCAGCTTCCTCAATGGCTTCATCCAATTGTCTCTTACCTCCTCCTCTTTTATTATTTATCATTCCTCTCATTCCGCTAACTCTCTCAAAATTTGTTCATTTATACCAGAATTTGGATCGATTGGTCTTTTCAACTCCGCCTCTCTTCTCCTGCGTTCATCTCTGTTTTGACTTTCTTGTTCATCATTTTCCTCTCGTCTTTCTCTGCGATCTTCTCTTTCACTTCTTTCATTAATTTGCACACCGTTATATCTCTCATTTTCTCCTCTTTGCTGCCTTTCAGTTCTCCTTTGTACTCTATCATATTCTTCATTGATATTAGCGTTATTGCGATTTCGCTCACGCCTCCTTTCCCGATTATCATGGTTATTCTGTCGAATTGCCTCTTGTAGCTCTTGTTCTTCCACTTCTGCTCTTAGCCTTTCTCTCTCGTGAGCTAAATGTGTTTGTTCAGTATAGTGTCTTTCAATTTCATCCTCAATTACTCGTTCATTTCTTTGTATTTCTCTCCCATGTAATATTCTCCTTCCTTCTTCCTAATTTTCTTCGATATCTTGATTATTTCGCCCCTGACAGTGTCTATTTCCCTGAATTCTATCATTTTGCCCGTTTTGAAGAATTTCAGCACGTTGAATATAACGATCTTCCAATATTTCTCTTCCTTCGCGACGTTCTTCGCCTGGATTTTGTATTCCTTCTCGAGTTTCTTCATTAGCATTTTCTATAGGCAAATGTTGTCTTATTTCTTCTCTAACTGATCTTGAACTTGATCTTGTAGTGCTTCTTGACCTTCTATTTTGTAATCTCATATTTTCCATCCTCAATTCATGATTTTGCCTTGTCAAATTTGCACGTTCTTCTGCTTCTAACCGCCTTTCTTCATGTATTGTTTGCCTCAGTCTCTAATGCTGCAATCTCTTCATTTTCATGAATTATTCCTCCAATTACTTCTTGGTCTCTCTCCTCTTGTCCATTGCCTCCTAATTGCTGCTCTTCTCCCATTTCATCTACAAAATCTGATCGCCAAGTATGTACACTCACTCTATCATAATCCATAGCTCTATTTTGTATTGGTGGTGTACATTGAATTGGCGGTTGAATTTGATTTTTTCTATTGTTCCTTGTATTCATTCTTGAAGATTCCCCCATCTCGTCTCTCCCTTCTCCAACAAATCTCTTACTCCTTCTAACAGTTGTTGGTTGTTTGATGCATGTCTTCTTCTAGCCATTTTTCAATCTTAATGAATTGTTGAAAATTATATGAAATTCCTTCCCTATTACTCCAAATTCTTTCAAATCACAATATCAATCTTCAATCAGTCCCTGTTTCTGGCGCCATATGTAGTAGCAGGAAATCCCACACTACACCCCTCACAAGAATTCACACAATCAAGTCATTTTAAGATGAACAATTGTATTCTTTATTGATTAAACTCACAGATGTTACAAGATGGAAAGGAAATAAGCTAAAGAATTTACAACCGCTCTAAACTTTCTCTCTCTTAATAACTTGCCCAACACTCGAAAAAGATCTCCCTCCTCTTTTAAGCCTATTCGGCTCTTTATATAGGACATTACATAGTGGATGACAGCTAAGCTGTCCTTTATTTTCGGATCTGACTTGCGACATTCTCGCGAGTGCACAAATGTTAAATCTCGCAACACTCCTAAATCTCGCTAGGTCTTCACATCTTTCTCGTGTTCAAGCTGTCGTCATCCGTTGCGTCATTTATATTACTTATCTGCGATATCTTCGCAGTGTGTCATTTATGAATTTCGCAAGGGTCTTGGCGTTGCGATATTCTGATCCTACAAGGAAGGAAAAATAAGACCACATGATTCAACAAAAGATTTATAAAAACTAATTATTATTTATGCAGGTCATCCATCGCAAGAAAGATAATGAGAGGCAGTATGGGAATTATTCAACAATGGACATTATCTTTCTCGCAAATAAACACAATAATAAAGGAGTAAGTGCACCTCAAAGATGACTGAAATGCACCATATGCAAGAAGTTATAAAGGTGAAGAAGTTCAAAGAAATAAAATTACAAAAGAAGTTCAATTCTCAACATCAATTTTTTCGCAAGAAGGAGATAATGGACATCCTTCACTAATTTTATCACTCTCGCTAGCTTTCTCGATTTCGCTGGCTTTTTCAACTTCTCCGGTCCTTCCTTCATTTTGGTTTATTCCAATTTCTCCTTTATCTGGATTATTATCAACACCTTCATCATTTGGAGGAACCTCTTCTTCATTTGCGAAATCTTTGCCACTTTCATAATGATAATCGCTGTCAGGAGTACCAGGGACTTCATCATCATCTACTTCCAAAGGCTCGACAGATACAAGGGAAAGAGCTTTGGATAATAAAATTTCATTCACAAGAACTGCAGCTCTAAGATGAACTTGGAGAAGAAGTGCCTTATGGTGATTCCTACTTTGGATATCTTTGGAGTAAGAAAGATAATCAAATCTTCTTTCTGACCGATCGCGAGAACGAGCAAGAGTAGCGGCAAGTAATGCATTCTCTTTGCGAATCTTGGCATAGTTAGATTCCAAAGTAGAAAGGGAGGAGCGAAGATTTTTCTCAGATTCCGCAAAAACAAAGAATAAAGGAAATCATTTAGGCGAAGAGTTCGCAAGGAAGACATAGTAAAAAGACTTAACAAAGAAAAAATGGTTGAGGCAGTCAAATTTTATGACTACCTTCCTTTTGCGAGATAATATGTTGAGTTAAAGCCAAGCAACTATTTTCCAAGTGATCCATGGCATTGTCAAACTTATCACCCACCAAGCCTTTCAGTCGAGATCGCAAATTCTTTTCATTAGAAATGAGTAAGGTGTTTTGCTTCGCAAGAGAAGTGTAGGATTCTTCTAGCTTAGAGTATTGATCTTTAAGTTGATTTGCCTTTATGCTTAGAGTTATTCTACCTTGAATAAGTTTATCTCTCTCGGCAGAGGATGATTCTATTACTTCTTTGAGTTTATTTCTCAATAAGCAGAGGGACCGTTCTTGATCATTACATACTTTTTGGCAAATGTTAAGTTCTTGCGAAGAGATATCCACCTTATTTAAAAGGATTCGCTTTTCCTGAGATAGGGTTTCATTCTCATCTGATAAAGTTTCCAACTCCAGATTAGCTTTAGTCAAAAAGTAAGAGAGGCGAGATAATTCATTACATAATAAGTTTTGCTTCTGGACTAATTGAGCATTCTCCTTGGTAAGATTATCTATTTGATCAACAGAGTACGTATGAAGATTATCTAATTGGTTATATTGATCCATCCAAGCATCTCTATCCATTCGGGCTTCTTCGGCGACGGATTCAAACTGATATATCTCCATTTTTCGTCTCTGGTTTAGAGCTTAAAGGGCGAACAGAATTTTTTTTAAAAAAAAAAAAATTCTTACCTTTTAGTTCCTCATTCTTCTTGCGAAGATTGTCACGATCCAGCGAAACATTCTGAAGTTTTTTATTCTCAAAATGGAGAGTGTCACATTTCAATGTCAAAGCTTAGAGATTATTTTTCAGATCTTCAACTTCCTTTTTTAAGGATGTTTGCGAAACCATTCTGTCAGAGCCAAAATATTTACTTAAAATCTCGCAAACACCAAATCTGATAGGATCAGTGGAAGCTTTCTTGACATCATCCAGAAGGTCTGATAAAACCTTGAAAGCAATATCCATCCCTTCCAAATTTTCTTTAGTAAAAGGGAGAGATTCGGATGATGAAGCGACGATGGCAGAAGGTGGGAGAGTTGAATCATCTTTCGCCATAGATATGTCATCGGAAGATGAGATTTGATGAAGGTTAATGACTGGGGTTGAGGCAATGTTAAGAGAAGAGGCATTGACAGTAGAAGAAGAGAAGGGTTCATTCGCAACAGGGTTATTGTGAGGAATTTCATTTATAGAAAGATTAGTTACAGGGGATGAATCTGCAGTGACATTTTCGCAAATAAGAAGAGGAGATTCCGCTTACGAAGATGTCGCAGGAGGTGTTGAAAGCTTAAACAAAGGAAATGGAACAGATATTTCAACATTTTTAGGATGGCGAGGTCTTTTGGGGGGGCCTCTCGACATTTGCATCACCCTGCGAATCACAAGTCATATAAGAAACAGGGGCAACAATATTGTTATTAAAAGAATAAGTGTTTCTTAATACTTTGCTATTCGCAGGCTTTCTTTTGTTCAAAACGAGTTTTTGCTGCGAACTCTTGGGAACATTAGGGTTTTGGATCGTAAACTTGGTGCTAGAAGTGTTTTTCCTGAAACAGAAACAGTATGGGAATTATCTAAAGATGAGCAATATCAAATAAAATAATTTCAGTAGAGAAAATCAATTTTAAGAAGATCAGTTTCAGCAAAATAAACAAACCTTGATGGCTCCATAAGAACAGCAGCTGAAAGATAGAGAGGATTTACGGAAAGATGAACAGTGAAAAAGTTGCAGACGACAAAAAGAGAATTTACAAATGAAGAAGACGAAGTAAAAGAAAGAAGACATTCTTATGATGGATCTCTTCTTAAATAGACAAAAGATGATGACCGGTTAGCATTTAATGTGCCGGTGAATAGGGGAAAATTTAACACGTGTAAACGGTTATGCTTAATTCACGGAATCTTGTCGGCAGAAAGAAATGAACAACTGCGGCATTTTGAAAGTATTAGTTCTCATGACATTCTCTCCTTCGCAGAGAAGACATGAGAAGAGGCAAGATGTAGGATCAGAATATCGCAACATCAAGACCCTTGCAAAATCCATAAACGACACACTGCGAAGATATCACAGATAAGTAATATAAATGACGCAACGGATGACGACAGCCTGAACACGAGAAAGATGTGAAGACCTAGCGAGATTTAGGAGCGTTGCGAGATTTTACATTTGAATACTTGCGAGCGTGTCGCAAGCCAGATCCGAAAATAAAGGACAGCTTAGCTATCACCCACTATGTAATGTCCTATATAAAGGACCGAGTAAGCTTATGAGAAGGGGAGATCTTTTTCGAGTGTTGGGAAAGTTATTAAGAGAGAGAAAGTTTAGAGCGGTTGTAAATTCTTTAGCTTATTTCCTTTTCATCTTGTAACATTTGTGAGTTTAATCAATAAAGAATACAATTGTTCATCTTAAAATGACTTGATTGTGTGAATTCTTGTGAGGGGTGTAGTGTGGGATTTCCTGCTACTACATGTAATTTGTTTATCCATATGATTGTAAGATTTTTGTCACTAAAATTGACAAAGGGGGAGATTGTTAGAGCATAGCTCGGTTGAACCCACCAAGTGTTGGTATGTCAAGTTTGATTGTCATATTTTAGTGAATCAAAACTCAATTAAAGAGTCGCTTGATTATGTACTAGAGACAACTTCGTATCGGTTAGGCTAGAAAGATTAGGATAATGAGACATACAAGTATTACTCGAAGACTTGAAGAATGTGAAGAAGTAACAAGCTACATTGACGACATCATCCTTCCTTTTGAGGTTAGTAATATTTTGACTTGAACTGTTTCATTCCCAACATATCTTTCAAGTCGTGCTATATTGAAAACATAACTGCGAAGCTGTGAATGATTATACTCTAGTAGACATAGTGTTAAGGAATTACAATACGAAGTATAACGCTTATCTTTTGAACTTCGTCTATAAGACATCGACATAATCGTATGAATGCTATTGTGATTATGTGTATGGGTATGGGTGAAGATTTCGTCCTAGGAAACAATGTTTACATTCGTTTAAAGGAAGTACATTCATGAACTTGTTATGTGAATCGAAATGGAAATCACTAGGCTTATTGGTATATTTATTCATCGCATATCTTTGGATTACCAATATGTGTGAGTTAGTAAAACCGATCATAACTTGTTATGTATCTTGGTAAAACTAGTCACAATGCCTGACTTATGTATTGGTATGACTTTTATTAGTGTAACCGATCCAAAGTAATCACCTAAGATGATATGATCGATATTTGTAATTGGTGTGACCGATCCTAGTAATTGGTGTGACCGATCCTAGTAATTGGTATGACCGATTACAAAAGAATGTGTAATCGATCCTTGTAATTAGTGTAACCGGTCCTGGTAATTGGTACCGATCCTAGTAACTGGTGTGACCGATCACAAGTAATACCATGAGAATATGGTAACCGGTCCTGGTAATTGACGTGACCAATTTGGTAACTGATGTAACCGGTCCCAGTAATCATATTAAGGTAGAACCGATCCTTGTGTTTGGTAGAACCGTAAACCCATGATTAGTTTGTTGATCTGATCAATCACATAGTTCTTGGAAATTAGATGAACCAGTTATAAACTTGTTTGGAACTGTGGTATGATCGGTTCCAAGATTGTACATATGAAAAAGGATTTACAAAGAAATAAGATGTCGACATACTTTGAACATGTTCAGTAACTCTTATCTTTTACTGTTCAAAGATGTTCCTTAATAATTCAAGGAGATCCCAGACCGAAATAAGTTGAGAATCTTTTAATTAAGGTTGATAATTTTATATGCTTTTAATTACCAGCAATTAAAATGCATATCTCTAGAAAATAAAAATTGGTAATGTGCATTTACTAATTGGAGATTTTCTAGTAGGATTTCGGTTAATATTGGACAGACATTTCTAGGAATTATGAAAACTGAATTTGGAAATATATTGCATATCTTGAGAATATTTTCGGTTTTGGAAATTCCTTGGTGTCCAAACTTCCTTGGTCTATAAATACCCAAGTTTGCATTTCGAGTAAACTATCCTAAGAGCCAGCAAAACTACCTTGTTGTGTTGTTACTGGTGGATCCGTCTATTCGGAGAGGAAAGTACCCTAATTAGGCGAAATCTCTTACGACCGCTTGTTTAAAGACTTATGTGTGATCAAGAAGCTCTACGAGTACCGTTGGTGGGAAACTAGATAATTGCAGTATTATTAGTTTTCGATTTGATTTGATTAGCTAATGGTTATTGAACTTTGATTGCACCTAGTTTGTTTATTCTTGAGAATCTTCTCTTCTGATATAAAATTCACTCAAACTAGATCGAAGTGTCGACGGGATCTTTAGAATTGTTTGTAGATCTAAAGACGTCTTGTGATAATCCATTGTTAATAGACTGCGTTATGTGCATGATTGATCACAAGAGATTCAAGTTGTGGTGTGCAGGGTGTTTATTGAAGATTTAAGAAGATTTAAAGACGAAGAAGATTTCTTATTTGGTTTCATAATCTTCGGTGTGAACAAAACTTGATCGGCTGGGATCCAACTATAATCGGTTTATCCTTGATAGATTTGATTGATTAGTTGCATAGATCGGCATCAATATTTAGCATCTTGATAGATCCTATTATTGATTGCATAATCTAAACTCTGCTACTTTGGTAGTTGTTGGATAGATTGATATAAACCCGACAAAGGAGTTTATTGGATTAAACAGAAGAGCCTTTGTCTAATCATATCACTGAGATTGAATAGAGTTATTACCGAACAGATTTGTTGTTCCTTTACTGTTTGGAATACGATCCAAAGGAATTGTTCCAGTGCGTGCACTTATTGAATGTCGGAAGAGCATGGATACTGAAGAAACTAGGTGAACTATAGGTTTAGTTGCTTGGACTCAACTATACGAAGTTAGTTTGATTTTGTATAGCGGCTTAATTCTGAGAGTATTCAATTCTGGACTAGGTCCCGGGTTTTTCTGCATTTGCGGTTTCCTCGTTAACCAAATCTTGATATGTCATTTACTTTTGTTTCCGCAATTATAATTGTTGTTATTATAATTTAAAGTCAATTACACAAACGTTAACTCCGTATTACTTGATAGTGATCCTATAGAGTTTGGTTAAGTCCGAACCTATTATCAAGTAATCACACTTTCGGTATTGTCTCGATCTCGTATCCGTAGACGATCACACAAAGTGTGAATACCGATTCGTTGTATTGTCTCGACTCAGTCCGTAGACAATCACTTTCGGTAAGAGGACTGGATTAGTGCATATTTTCCAAATAAGTTTTGTTATTAAGGCCTAATTAACAATTTCTAAATTTCTAAAGGCAGGACCACCCAAATATTATGAGACACAGAGACTTAGCTAAGAAATAAAACAAATTCCCCTATTACCTTTATGACCCCACCAAGAATTTCTTTGCAGAGAATCAAGTTTGGTAATGATATTTTGAGGTATTTTAAAGCATCCCATCTGATGAGTGGGACGAGAATTCAAAAATTATTTAACCATAGAGAAGTACTACACCAATTGTTCAATCTAGCTTCAAAAGATTGGGCAATGTGATTAAAGAACTTATGTTTGTTCATTCTTAAAAGAAGTGGAGCACCTAAATAGGTATCAGAATCAGTGACCCTACTCATATTAAGAGCTCCAGCTAAGGAATTACAAGCACCAGGATTCACATTATTACTAAAGTAAACACATGATTTTTGGAAGTTAAGAAGCTGACCTGAATGTATACCAAAATCTTTTATAATGTCCAAAATACCATGAACATTTTCCATATTAGCTTTAGTGAAAATAAGGATATCAACAGACATTAAATGAGAGATAGAGGTGTTGATGGTGGATTTTCGTTTAAGGTTAAATTTGTAAGTAACCAGAAAATCATGCGCTGACATCTTGTAAAAGATAAAGCCGTTTATAAGTGACGGATACTCCTCACTTAATTCACCAAGAATGGAGCATGTAGCAACAATCCCATTCTCGTGAATACATGAAATTCCTCCAAAGTTGGAGCATGTAGCAACAATCCCTTCCCCGTGAATTTCATATCAGCCTTGTATTTCTGTACTCATTATCGTGCGGCATGACAGTCGAGTGTTACTCTTACAGAGTAACACGAACCTCCAAACACTATAATGAAACCATGTACGAAATACCCGTACACAGCTGATTCTCGGTGTGTTATACTAGCCCGAGCCCTCTCGGTGTGTTATACTAGCCCGATTGAGCCCCTCTCGGTGTGTTATACTAGCCCGATTGAGCATTCGAAGACCGACCATATCGGTCCCGGGATATGATCCGATCGCAGATCATCCAACTCCACAAGCATGATTGGACGACCCCAGATCAATTCCATCACCCCCAAGCAGGTATGGAATACACACGGCCGACCCCGCATGGTCGACCATTGGCCTTTGCTTGCCAAGAAACCGTCCATACCAAGCATTATGGGCGGAAAACCCTAAATTAGGGTTTGCGGCATATTACATGTGCCGCAAAACGGTCTCAACCATCCATCTTCGCAGTATAGATGGAGGTGTAGATGTAGACTCAAAGGGCCCGGAGCATGTCGACACAATCACCATGTGACCGCCTACACACTTGACCAATCGGTCAAAACCAACCATGGTTGGTTACAACACATTCGCCCGCCTGAAAGAGCATGGTCGCACGGCTTTGCAAGCCAAAATTAGGGTTCAAGCCATCACGCGCGTCCATCTTCTCCGGCACGAATGGAGGGTCACAGATCAAATCGAGCAGGTCCCCGGCCATACCAAAGCATGACCACCGTGGGCCCATCTACCCCCTCATGTGATCGGCCAAGGCATATCATGCCTGGCCAATCCAAAACACCCGCTCAAACATGCATGGTTACACTTCCCAAATTGCAAATCGATCTCGACCACTCAACTTCACCGGACGAATTGGGTGGCTTAGATCGCGTTTTCATGGGACGGTGAGACATGGGCGTGAACATCAGCCTATCATCTTCACGCCAAACCAACCGGCCAAGACCGACCAAGCTAGGTCGTCTTGGAAAACGCTCCGGAAAAGAGTATGGCGCGCGGCTTCTTGCGGTATCAAACTCTTATCGCAAAATCGATCTCGACCACTCCTCTGCTTGGTCAAATTGAGTGGCCCAGATCGCGCTTTCATGAGGGAACGGAATACAGGCGCCTACACCATCATGCCGTCAACACGCATGTATGGTCGGTCCTCTCCAAAATCCTTCCCATGCTTGGTTCTGACCAAGCTGAAGAGTGATGCTTGCGCACCTCTTTAAAAAACCTAATATTCATTAACGGCCGCAGATGAGTGTCTCAAGGCTCATCTCATCCGTCCAACTTCACCAGACTTGGTTATACAACCCCGGTCGGGAGTCAATTGGTCGAGTAAGGCGTCATTACCCATCACCTTACCACACCACAATAAAGACTGCGCATAAAATACACACGATACTTCACAAGTATCGACTTTTCGAATAACGCATTATTCAATTCAGCGATTACATGCTATCTTTCGTGGATCCACGATCCACATTCCAGACATCAATCATGTCACAAACCGGGGGATACTTATCGGGGTATTGGTCGGCGGTTTACGGCGTGCGGCGTGCAACGCGCCATCACAAGAACGTGTTAGGAAGTCATGGGCGGTTAGAGATGAACAGGAGAAGTGGGCAAGACCGGTCGTGTATCACCGACACACAACTCCACTACTCCATCATTCCACTACCTCCACTTCCCACGAGAAACGTGAATGAGGCTCAATGACTTGTATAAATAGGTTCTCCGCCCTATTTCAAAAAAAAAAAAAGAGACAGAACAACACAAGTTCGCACGACGTAAAACCAAGTGTTAATACAAAAACCGTATTCAAACACTCGAGCCTCGCTTGCATCAACCGTAAGCTTGCTCATCTTTTCTGTTACAAGTCATAAGCAAGCCAACACCTTCACAATCTCAACACCTTCTTCGCTTCCCTCCCTAAGATCAACCCCATCTCCTTCACTTTGTGACCGAAACAAGTCTGGAACGGCCATTTCTTGGTTTAGGCCGGACTTGCACAGATTGATCTCTCGAATCTACAAGCACTCACCGCGCAATGCATTTGTTGAAGGTTTAGATTCATTCCTCATCCACACCCCAAATTACCAAATTCTGCAGGAGTAGTTTTCACCCATCAACAAGAGGGAGCTCTTCTAGCAGCCTTAACTTTATTAATTTCTGCAATAAGAAAACATCTAGAAAGATATTCCGTTGCAATGATAAAAAGATAAGGAGATAATGGATCTCCTTGTCTTAAACCTCTAGAAAGGTGATAGTTCTGACAAGGAGAGCCATTTAGAAGATTACTCACACTTGTAGTTGAGAGACACTGATTAATGAGATTACAAAAATCATCACAAAAACCAAAGTTTTTCATTATATTTATGAGGAAACTTCATTCTAATCTATCAAAAGCCTTAGAAAGGTCCAGTTTAAGAGCCATGGTGCCACGATATCCTTCTTTCTGTTTTATAGTGTGTATCATTTCATGAGCCACTATTATGTTTTCATGGATTGACCTACTAGGAACAAATGCAGCTTAATATGGAGAAATCATCTTCTTTAAGGATTGACTTAATTTTATTTGCTAGAATTTTCGATATGATTTTATAAGATGTATTACAAGGCCAATTGGTCTGAAATCAGAGGGAGATTTGGGATCCTTACATTTATTTAAACTCCTAGGCATGAAACCTGAATCAGAAAACCTTTGGACCACATCACTCATCTCATTACCAACATATCTCCACCGAGTTTGATAGAAACCTGCTTGGAATCCATCTGGACCTGGTGAACTCCAAGCAGACATGCTCTTCACAACAAATTCAATTTCCTCCCTAGTAGGAGTACTTATTAATCTTCCATTATCAGCATAATAGAGAATAGTAGGTATGCAATCAAAAGAAGTTTCATCAAAAACAGAATTATTGGTACAACTAACAGAATAAATTTGATCAGTTAAAAGTTGACTGATACTATCTCTATCATTATACCACTTGCTTGTATTATCACACAAAGCATCAATATTATTTATATATCTTCTCCTATTAACAAGAGAATGGAAATATTCAGTGTTATAGTCCATGTCAGTGAGAAATTTATCCCTAGATTTTTCCTTATAGAATTCAGATTGAATGTTATACCATTTTTCAGTTTCTTTAGTGAGATGTACTATTCTATTATGCTGATTATTGTTGGTATGTCTATCTTGAACACATTTCAGTTCATCTTGAAGTTTGTTAATGTTTTCTTGAATATCACCAAATTCCATTATATTCCACTGAGACCGAGTTGTTCTAGTAAACCGTATTTTTGTTGAAATTTACCATGAACATTTATATTCCAAGCCAAATCCATTTGATTCACAAAAAAATTATGCTTAATCCAAGTACAAAAAAATTTAAAAGGTTTCCACAAATGTTTAGGTATAGGATCAGTCAAAAGCAGAATATGACAATGATCTGAAGCTATATGGTTTAAATGCAAAACTTTAGCAGTAGGAAAGTGAAGAAACCAATCATTATTTCCTAGTCCTAAATCAAGTCTAGCCTTTCTACTACTAGTCCCATATTTATTACCAGACCAGGTATAATTTCTTCCCTCATAGACAATATCATCTAAACCAGAGTCCCTAACCTTGTTTCAGACCCAGTGATCTAAACTATTAGTATCTCCATCAATATGGAAATTGAGATCTCCCAGAACTAATCATGGTTGACTTACATCTTTACTTAAATCATTCAAAAAATTCCATTGAAGTTTTTCTGGATTAGGATAAGTAGATCCATACATGAAAGAAATGAGGACTTCTGGAGTTTGAGGATGAATCTTAACTAGAGCATGAATAATGTTATCTGTAGCACTAACAATTTCACATGTAATACCATCTTTCCACATAAGAATAATGCCACCTTCTAAACCAACTCTACTAATATAGTCATAGTTGTGATAATTTAGAAATTAAGCAACAAAAAATATTTTATCAATATGCACTTTAATTTCAGACAGAAAGATGAAATCTGAGTTCTGAATTTTGATTAAATTATGAAGTTTGGTTTGTAATTTTGTTTCTTAACCCTGGACGTTCCATGCTAAGAACTTCATTTCAAAATAGTAAATAAAATAGCCAAATGTATTTAGACAGTGAAAATTATAAGAAAATAGACCAGAAAAAACAGAATCAAAGAAAAAATGAAAATGAATGCAAGATTTTTTAAATTGAAATTTTAGAGGCTTATGGATTTGTAGATGGTGGATTTTCGACGAAGGCTAAAATCGTAAACCCATACTTATATGTATTCCTGATCCAGCAATCAGATGAATATTGAGGCTCATGTCTCTTATTGAAAGCATGAAAGATCATGCTATGAGAATCTCTGACTGAGATTACTGTCTCTCAGAGTATATATATAGATATGTAGTCTCTCAGCTGAGGCAACAGCATATCTCAAGAATACTGAGCAATTTCAGTAATTACTTCTATATAGAATCGAAAGATTAGACGGCTCTTAGACAGCTTGCCTGCTAGTATAGAGCAATAACGTCTTCGAGGATGTAACAATGTTTTCCCTGACTATATGAAAGAAATATGACGCTTCAACAAGCCCATATCACTCAATTCCGAATAATTAACGCTCCTAGACGATCGTACTAGTATAGAGCCATTAATTAATTATTCTCAAAATCAATAGATTCAAATCCCTCGGAAAATATTCAATATTTTCATAATATTTCGTTACTTCAATTTATGGTTCTTCCAAAGAGAATTCCATGGGTTAGTAATAAATATTCAACACACGAGCATCTGAGTTACCTTCGGGTAAGCCACCAAAATGGTGTAAATGTATTCGACAAATAATGCATTAACAAACACCTGAATGAACAAACAAGTATTTCAAAATACGACGAGACGATGAACCAATGGAAATAGGAAAGAAAATAATAAAATAATAGTCAAGGCGCTAGGGGACTCGGCTCACCGCCCGGCCCGGTCATGTCGTGACCGGCCCCACGCCCAAATTCTATATTTTATCATATTTTATTATTTTCCTTGATCTCATGAAAATCCTTTCATTTGAACAAATATCCTTCGTTTTGAGGAAACTCCTCAGTTTCATGGTGTTTCCTTCACACTGAGGAAATAATATAAAATTAGGGAAAATATTGTGTGGCCGTGATTATTGGCCAACCGGCCATGCCTTTATCCCGGCCGGCCCCACACCTCATGGTTCCTCATTATTTTATTATTATTTCCCTAATCTCATGAAAACTCCTTAATCTCATGATAATTCCTTGATCCCATGAAAAATAATATAAAATTAGGGAAACTCGTGGGACCGGGCCATAGCCGGCCGGTCATGCCCTAGCTGGCCCCACATGCCCTATTTTATGATTATTATTATATTTTTCATGTTTCCTTAACCCCATGAAATTCCTTGATTTCATGATGTTTCCTTCAAATTATGGGAAAATACACAAAAAAATACATAAAATTAAGGAAACTTGTGGGACCGGGCCCAAGCTGGCCGGTCATTTCCTAGCCGGTCCCACAAACCCCTTATTTTATTATTATTGTTATATTTCCTTGATTTTATGAAATTCCTTGATTTCATGATATTTCCTTCAAATTATGAAAATTCTTTCAAAATTATGAAAATCCCTTCAAATCATGAAATAATACATAAAATAAGGGAAAACTCACGGGACCGGGCCCTAGCCGGCCAACCATGCTCAAGCCGGTCCCACACGTCCTTATTTTATTATTATTAATATTTTTGTTTCCTTCATCTCATGGAAACTCTTTGATTTCAACAAAACTCCTTGGTTTCAACAAACTCTTTGGTTTTATCATATTTCCCTAAAATCATGAATATATTATAAAAAATTAGGGAAAACACCGTGGGACCAGGCTCCTTGGCCGGCCGGCCATGCCTTGGCCATAGCCGGTCCCACACTTCATGACTCCCTCATTTTTTTATTATTTTCCTTCATCTCATGAAGGTTTTGACGGTTTCAGCAAAAAACCTGGTTTCTTCATATTTTCTCAAAATGTTGCTCAAACGCACGCCAGAAAATATCAAAATTCTCAGAATTGAGATACGGACACTTTAGTGACGTGAGCATGTTACCTTGACTGACCAAGGTTGGCTCTTTGGCTTGCAAGAAGCCGGTCCCACGTATTCTCATGATTTGACCTAATTTGCAAAATTGCACGTATTAGGTCCAAAACTCTTCCAAACAACTTGGAACTTCATGGAACGATCATCATTTGATCTCGTAAACACCCAGGACCGGTTTCGTGACCCCTTGGTAGGTCCCTCATCTCTTCATAATTAATTGGGTTTTATCACCTAAGGTTCAACATTATTTTAATAAATGATTAAACCAGCATTTAATCGTCCTTTCATCAACAAATTAACTGGTCTTCAGGAGATCTTGATATTTGCTCACGTAAGCATCCGGGCACTTGATAGGTATAGAATACACCGTATTTACTATCTAGAGTTTATGCTTTCTTTGCTATTTTTCGTGTGAATTATGTATCTTATGTTTGCTTTTGAGTTTTATAGGTGCAATGGAGTCACCGAGAACAAAAGGAGAAGAAATCACCCATTTGAAGCGAATCAGAGTTTCGGAATCTGTTAACTGAGTTGAACTGTCAGTCTCGCAGAACCGACAGTTAAATGGAAAATGTTGTCATTCCCAGGTGGCTTGTTTTAATCCACAAGGTGCCTATATCAATTCTGGTTCTTACTCAACCCCGATTTCAGAGTTTCTCAATCATTTCTTATCACTATCTTCTCAAAAATCAAGAGAAGGATTTGTTTGGCTGCTGTGAGAGTTCAATGGAGAAAAGAACCACAGATCGTTTAATTTCTGGGTTCGATTTATGAGGAATAGCTCGGGCACAGATGCAGTTGGAGAAGCTCAGGGAGAAGATTCAAGCTGAGAAGAGGGGTTTCTGATGAGTTAGGAGTTTGGATTTGGCTGCCATGGATGACTTGAAGTTGGTGTCGATTTGAGTCTGAGATTGACATGGAGTTGATGTTCTCACGTGAACAAGCCATGAAACTAGAATCAGTAGCTCAACTGATTCTGAATTAGAAGATGGGGATTGAGTTAGGGTTTAGTGAGATTGAAAGTTTAGATGTATGTTAGGGTTTGAAATCAGGAGAAGAATTGGAACTTTGGGTTTGAGTCGAATTTGAAGTTGGACAAGAAAGAAGTTAAGGGTTGAAGCTCTTTTGAATCATCGAGATGGAGATATGGTTAATCTGAAATTTCAGAAACTAGGGTTGTTGGTTGAATTACAGGGAGGAGTTCTTGCTGTTGATAGATTTAAAGTCAAGGAAGACGGGTGCATTTGTTTGATTAAGGCTTGTCTTTGATAAGGGACGGATTATTCTTGTGGTTGGGTATGAGATGGAGAAGTTGATGAATGCAAGAAGGGTTATAGGTTTTGTTGGTTTCTAGAGTTGCAGTGAGCTAAATTGGTTTCTTCTTGAGTTGCGAGAGAATGAGCTGTGAATTTGAGATGGTTTTGAGTTGATGCTGCAGTGAAGGTGTTGAGCTGCAATGAGGAAACTGGTGGCCTGAGCAGACTGTAGGTGGTGGTATTTGATGTTGCTGTTGAACAACAGGTCTGGATTGTTAAGAATCTGTATTGATATGGCTGGTTCTTGAACACAGTGAAAATAGTGATGGAGTTGGTGTAGGTATGGCTGTGCTGCAAAAGAAAAGAAGAGAAGAAATCTGAAATCTGAAGTCTTGGATGAAGGATGAGATGGGTCTGTGGTGATTAAACTGGTTACAGAGAAGGCGGTACTGGTGCTGGCTATGTGCAAGTTGTAGTGATGGTTTGTGTTGATGTTGTTGGCGTTGCCACATATAACAATGTTGCAGGGACTTGGTTCAGAAGCTGGGACAGTTAAGGACTTGATTCATGGAGATTGTGAACTGCATTCCAGCTGTGTGTGTGATGGAGAATGAACTGTGGATTTTGAAGCAAGGAAGCTCAGATAATTTGAGATGGGTTCGATTCAGAGATTACAGTCGGTAAAGATGCGATTCGGTGGTGTTTGCACAAGCGAGAGAAGATGTTGGTTCTCTTTGTTATTTGTAAATATATGTTTTGGAATCGCAGGTAATGGCATTACAAGTGCGGTGGCTGTGAGTTGAGCGTGCTTGAGTTGTTGGTGGTGCTCGCAGTTGTGTGGAGATGAAAAGAATATGGAAGCGGCGACACTGGAACTGAGCAGACTATTGAGTGCAGTGTGACTATGTGAAGTTGCAGTGGCAGGGTGTGTTTAAGATTGCAGTGTCAAGGGCTAAGACAGTGTTGTTATTTGCTGGTGGTGTTTATAGCCAAGAAATGGTGCTCTGCAACAGACTGAGGCTGCAGCTGCAGAAGTCATGGGTGCATATGTGACTGAGAAGAGTGGCAAGAATGTGAGCTGGGATTACAGGTAATGGAAGTGGTGAAACTGTTGTTTGCTTGAGGAGTTTGAGGTTGCAGGGCCATAATGGCTGGATAGGCAGCTCTGAAGCACAAGGATGGTGCATCATTTAGGGTGTGGCTCATGCAAGATAGCTTAGGCCTGAGCAATAGTGGGTTAGCATGGCAAGATGGTTTGGCCTGACCTGACTCACCCTGACTTTCCCTGACTCGGTCTAACTCGGTCTGGTCGAGTTGACCCGGGATGACCAGTTGATCCGACCGAGTTGACTCGCTGAACCGGTGACCGGGCGGACTTTGCCGGTCACCTGAGCTACTTTCCGGTGCCGGATTCCAGCCAATTTCCGGCCACAATACCAGATTTCCGGCGACCACTTTTGGGACATATTTTCTACATGGGTTTATCTCTCTTATGGGCTTGGTGGATTTTCATCTAATGGACTTTGAAGACTAGACCTAATTTTAGAAGTTGGAGAAAAGCTATAAAAGGGAAAGTCTTCTACAACATATAATATATCTTATTCGTGGAATTTTGGGAGAGCCGTTTTGTTTACGCTTCTAGGGTTTGCTTTTGTTCATCTTCTTCTTCTTTTCAATTAATATTATTATGATGAACTCCATAGCTATGAGTAGCTAAACATATTATTGGTTATGGGATAAAAGTTGATTTCTCAACATGTTTTTGATTCAATGAATTAGTTTTGTCTCAGTAATTTATTGTTTGTGATTAACAATTAATAGTGTTATAAGATTTGAATACTTGTTAGGTTGAGTCCGGAATCAATCCGATTTGCGTTCATCTCTAGAGCTATATTAGGGTTTTCAATACGAAAAAGTTGTTTATCCCTGATTCTAAGTAGCATAATTGTGGGTAGTGCTTGTAGTGATATATCCTACTAGTCACAAGTGAATCATAACTTTTGTTAAAACGTTTTACACATTCGTTTGCATTGATTAGTCTTATTCCATAGAACTTATTGCTTTTAGGGAGTTAAACTTAATTGTGCTTTTACACTTTAGGTTGCTTTCTAGGAAGAATTCACATATGCATCTTTTAATGTGGTTGTGATGAAAACAGGGAATTAACGGGTTATACTTGCGATCAAGGTATCCTAGGACTTTTAGTAAATACGAGATTAAAATACCAATTCTAATCATTGATGAAAATACATGTTTGTGAATGATAATATCCCGTGACCAATATCTTCTCCTTATTGATTATTCCAACTATTTGTTTTGCTTTATTTTATTTTGACTTTAGTATTTCGTTTAAACAACAAACATCCCCCCTTGGTTACCTTAGAAACTGAAAATTGCATAACAACAATTGCCTCTCTGTGGATACGAACTCTTCCTTACCTTGTGCTTCATTTAAATTTAGTGAGTAAGAAAGTGAAATTATTTTTGATGGATTGACAACCGATCAAATTTTGGCGCCGCTGCCGGGGAGGCATACGGCTTGTTATTAAGTTTTTAGTTTCTTTTTACAATTTCTTCTTTTATCTTTGTTTTTCGGTTCTTGTCTTGTTTATCACTTGTTTGGGAGAATTGTTTTCAGGTACCTAATCCCTGGCTTCTAAAGATTGGAATTATCCAAGGTGCGGGATAGCTACTCGAAGAGGCACAATACTCCAACCAAGTCAAGACGCAACAGAAAATCTAGAGTCAAAAGTGGAAGGAGAAGTACAAATAGAAGGAGAACAAGAGGTTCTAATCGTAGACGAACCACACGTTGAGGAAGAAGAAGCAATGGGTGATGCAAATCGTTCACTCAAGGACTTAGCTTCTCATAGGCTTGATACACAACAGGGGTGTATTCAAACGAACTCTACTTTTGAGATAAAGCCGGGGTTGCTTAGAGAATTACCAAAATTCCATGGCATGGTGAATGAAGATCCAAACAAACATCTTTTGGACTTCCACACCATTGTCACGGCTATGCTTCCAGCGAATCTTGAGGCGGATGGTGCAATGTTGAAAGTTTTCCGTTTCTCTTTAATGGATAGTGCTAAGGATTGGTTGTACTATTTACCTCCCGGAAGTGTCACAACATGGAATGGGTTGAAGAAACTCTTTTTGGAGAGATATTTTCCTACATCAAAGGCTACTCAAATTCGCAAGGAGATTTGTGGGATGAAGCAAAACGTGGGAGAATCCTTATATGAATGTTGGGAAAGGTACAAGAGATTGGTTGCAAGCTGCCCTCACCACCAATTCAGTGACGCTATGATCATCCAATACTTCTATGAAGGACTCCAATCAAGTGATAGGAATCTTATTGACGCTGCGGGTGGTGGCGCACTAGTTAGCAAGACGGTGGCACAAGCTAGAGAGTTGATTGAAAACATGGCAGCGAACTCACAACAATTCTTAAGTCGTGGTTCGGATGTGATTCTAAGAAGGGTGAGTGAAGTGAGCGAGGTGGAGGAACTTCGTCAACAAATGGGTAACATGACAGCAATGTTGCAACAAGTTGCATCCGCGGTTATACCAAATTCTCCTCAATCTTATGAAGACGAGCAAGCTAATGCGATCTTTCCAAATCAACCAAGACGGTATGATCCCTACTCCAACACTTACAATCCGGGATGGAGAGATCACCCCAATTTTAGCTATGCTAACAAGCAAGGTGCAATTCAACAACCTACTTTCAACCGTCCAAGTGGATTTCAACCGCAACAACAACAATTTCAGCAACCTCAAACACAACAATCAATGCAAAATCAAGGTTCGGATATCGATTCAAAGCTTCAAACAATGATGCAAGGCATTTCCACCATGTTCAAAGAAAGTCAACAAGAAACTAAGAGTGCTATTAAGGAGTTGAAAACACAAATGGGCTCCATGGCTATTGAGTTGAACCAATTGAAGGCGCAAAATAGTGGGAAACTCCCTTCTCAACCTATTAACCCAAAAGAGGGTGTCAATGCTATTACGTTGAGAAGCGGTACACAACTTGTGCAACCCGAGGTTACTGATTCGGGCAAGGTGGACACACCCAAGGAACCTGTTTTGGAGGAGAAGAATGAGGATTCTCCCTAAACTTCTGAGGTACCTATTCCTAACGCTAAAACTCCGGTTTCTACTTATGTTCCTCCTCTACCTTTTCCTCGCAGATTTGCAAGTTCTAAGAAGGCGGAACTAGAAAAGGAGATTTTAGACGTTCTAAAGAAGATCCATGTGAACATACCACTCATTGATGCTATCAAGCAAGTTCCAAAGTATGCAAAAGTGTTGAAGGACTTGTGTACCAACAAACAAAGGCTCAAAGGTAATGAAGTGCTTAGTGTGGGGGAGAATGCTTCGGCAATCTTGCAACACAAACTCCCACTTAAGTGCAAGGATCCCGTAGTTTTGACATTCCCGTCACAATTGGTAACACTACATTTAACAAAGCTATGTTGGATTTAGGTGCATCCGTTAATGTTATGCCTGCGTCAATGTATAATTCACTTGATCTTGGTCCTCTTAAAAAGGCTAAAATTGTATTGCAATTAGCCGATCGCTCTAATGTCTACCCAATGGGTATTGTTGAGGATGTTAAGTGCAGGTTAATCAACTTGTATTTCCAGCGGACTTTTGTGTGTTAGAGATGGATGAAGGTTCACGGACTCGTCTCTTCCATTGCTACTTGGGCGTCCCTTCATGAAAACGGCGAAAACCATAATTGATGTGGATAAGGGAACGTTGACCATGGAGTTTGATGGAGAAACAATACGTTTCAACATTTTCGAGACGATGAGATATCCTAGTGATGTCCACTCTTGTTTCTTTATTGATGTTATGGATACATTGGCACAATAAATGTTTGAATTAAACGGTGATGATGCTTTGGAAACCGTGTTAACTACATCCATGGATAATGGTGTAGAGTGTGGTAATGAAGTCAAAGAAGCCCTTGGTGATCTTTCACTCCAAGGATGCCCGGAAACTCATAATATCTCTTTTATTTCTTTACCATGCAGTGATGAAAAGCTTGTACCTTCAATTATTAAATCTCCGATTTTAGAATTGAAACCTCTTCCCGACCACCTTAAGTACTTGTACTTGGGTGATAATGAAGAGTTACCGGTGATTGTTTCTAACAAGCTTAATGACTTACAAGAGCAAAAACTTCTAAGGGTGCTAAGGAAGTACAAGACGGCCATAGGATGGACAATTGCCGATATCAAGGGTATAAGCCCTGCCGTTTGTATGCACAAAATTCGTTTGGAGGATGATGCAAAGCCTACAAGGGAAGCGCAACGCCGTTTGAATCCTCCCATGATGGAAGTTGTGAAAAAGGAGATACTCAAGATTTTGGACGTGGGTGTTATCTACCCCATATCCGATAGCAAGTGGGTAAGCCCAGTACAAGTAGTACCAAAGAAATCAGGTGTGACAGTGGTGGAGAATGATAAGAACGAACTTGTCCCAACTCGTGTGCAAACCGGTTGGAGGGTTTGTATTGATTATAGAAAATTGAATGCCACCACTAGAAAAGATCACTTTCCTTTACCTTTTATTGATCAAATGCTTGAACGTTTAGCTGGACACTCTTACTATTGCTTTCTTGATGGCTATTCAAAGTTATAATCAGATTGTGATAGCACCGGAGGACCAAGAGAAAACCACTTTCACTTGTCCTTTCGGTACTTTTGCTTATAGAAGGATGCCTTTTGGCTTATGCAATGCTCCAGCTACTTTTCAAAGGTGTATGGTAAGCATCTTTTCGGAATATGTTGAAAACATTATCGAAGTGTTCATGGATGACTTTAGTGTCTTTGGTGATTCTTTTGACCTTTGCTTGAACAACTTGTCTCTAATCCTTGAACGATGTGTTGAAACAAATCTTGTGCTAAATTGGGAGAAGTGCCATTTCATGGTAACTCATGGCATAGTTTTAGGCCATATAATATCTTCTAAAGGCTTGGAAGTTGATAAATCTAAGATAGACCTTATTCGTGCTCTAACCCCTCCCACTACGGTGAGGGAGATACGTTCTTTTCTTGGTCATGCAGGTTTTTATCGTAGGTTCATCAAGGACTTTTCCAAGATAGCATCACCACTTTGTAACTTATTGCAAAAAGATGTGGTTTTTAACTTTGACGAGAAGTGTATGGAGGCATTCAATCGTTTGAAAGAACTTTTGATTTCAGCCCCTATCATTAAACCACCGGATTGGAGCAAACCTTTTGAGCTCATGTGTGATGCAAGTGACTATGCGGTTGGTGCGGTGCTTGGGCAACGTGTGGGGAAGCTTCCTCATGCTATTTATTATGCTTCTAGAACGTTAAATGAGGCCCAACAAAACTACACAACCACTGAAAAAGAGTTATTAGCCATTGTTTTTGCTTTGGAAAAGTTTCGCTCTTATCTAATTGGTACAAAAGTTGTTGTCTTTTCTGATCATGCAGCACTTAGATACTTGCTTACAAAGAAAGAGGCGAAACCGAGGCTCATACGATGGATATTACTCTTGCAAGAGTTTGATATTGAAATAAAAGACAAGAAAGGAATTGAGAACACCGTTGCGGATCACTTGAGCCGACTTGCTGTGGACAAGGAGACTATTCCGTTGCGTGAGAGTTTCCCGGATGAGAAACTTTTCTCAATTGCCTTTGGAGAACCATGGTATGCCGATATTGTCAATTACTTAGTTTCTAAACAAATCCCAAAGAACTTGTCTCATCTTTGAGAGGGACAAACTTAAGAGGTTAGGGAACCAATACATATGGGATGATCCATACTTATGGAAACATGGTAGTGACCAAGTAATACGAAGGTGCGTGCCCGAATCTGAATTTAACTCTATCTTGTCTTTTTGTCACTCTTATGCTTGCGGAGGACATTTTGGGAGTAAGAGAACCGCACACAAGGTACTTGAAAGTGGTTTTTATTGGCCAACTTTGTTTAAGGATGCACATATATTTTGTACAACTTGTGATAGGTGCCAAAGAACCGGCAATCTAGGTGCCCGAAATCAAATGCCACAAACTTATATTCAATTTATTGAAGTTTTTGATGTATGGGGTATTGATTTTATGGGGCCTTTTGTCAACTCCCATGGGAATTTTTATATCTTACTTGCTGTTGATTATGTCTCGAAATGGGTGGAAGCTAAGGCCACCCCTACTAATGATTCTAAAGTGGTTTCAGATTTTGTGCAAGCTAATATTTTTGCAAGGTTTGGGATTCCAAGAGCCATAATTAGCGATGGGGGTTCTCACTTCAAAAACAGGATTTTACAAAGCTTGTTGTCGAAGTACAATGTGTCGCATAAGATTGCAACACCTTATCATCCCCAAACCAATGGACAAGCCGAGGTGTCTAACCGGGAGGTGAAATCCATTCTAGAAAAGATGGTAAATCCAACAAGGAAAGATTGGAGCATGCGACTTAATGATGCTTTATGGGCGTATAGGACCGCATATAAAACACCTATTGGGATGTCTCCTTTTAGGCTTGTGTATGGTAAACCTTGTCACTTACCCGTGGAAATTGAGCATAAGGCGTTTTGGGCTATTAAACAATGCAACATGGAGATGGATGGGGCTGGAAAGCAAAGGAAGTTACAACTCCAAGAGCTAGAGGAGCTTCGCAATGATGCATTTGAAAGTTCACGGATTTACAAAGAAAAGACGAAAGCATTCCATGATAACATGATTTCTAGGAAACAATTTTGCATTGGGCAGAAAGTGCTTTTGTTTAATTCTCGCTTGCATTTATTTCCGGGTAAATTAAGGTCACGATGGATCGGACCTTTTATTGTTACTAATGTGTTTTCTTATAGTGCAGTGGAAATTCGTAGCATAGCTACAGGGAAAGAACTTAAAGTTAATGGGCACCGTTTGAAACCATATTATGAGAATTTCACTTCCGAAGTGGTGGAAGGAGTTAACTTTGTGGATGTGCTCCCTCTGGAGGAGTCATAGAAAGCACGGAGATAGTCGGGCTGACGACTTTAAACCAAGCGCTAATTGGGAGGCAACCCAAAGGATGAGTATTTCTTGTCTTGTATTTATTTCTTTTCTTGTTTTTAGTTTTTCTTGTTTTGTTTTTACTTTATTTTTTCTGATTTCTTGTTAGGATTTCCCACCTTGACTTACTTTGGATGATTCAATTTACATTGAGGACAATGTAAAGTTTAAGTGTGGGGGAGTGGTTTTGCGTTGTAAATTTTTGCAATTTTTCAACTTTTTTGTGAACTAGTGAATAAGAAAACTCCAACTTGTAGTTAGTTTAGAGTCACATAGTATACATGTCGCTAATATTACATCGAGAATCTCACAATAGTGACTGAACTTAAAGATGACAGAGAACATGATCGGGTTTCTTAATTGTATGAGAGTTAAAGTTGGATTTAACCATGCCAGTGGAAAATAAGGTGCAGACTGAATTCGGTATTAGAACAGTGATCCCGTAGTGGAGACTACCCATGTTACATAATGTGAGGCACCGACCTTCAATTCTTTGTACCTGTCTAAATTTGTGCTTTTAGAGTGTGTGTCACCGTACGTAAATTCCGGGCAGAATGGTGAGTTGTCTAACCTCCCACCATAGAAGCACTATTTTGATCTCTTGAGTGCTATTTTTATCAACCATGTTGGTGACATCGAATTGCTAACTTACATACCACTTGTAATCTTGTTCGCAGTTAGCACCATCCACCTTATCTCTCTCTACACCAACAGGTCCATAGAAACACCATCATCATCAACAAGAGGAGCATCACAAATTCGAAGGAAAGTTGAACACGTTCGAGGTTTACAAGCAACAATACAGAAATGGGCAGATTTCAGATTTGAGTAAAGCAACAAAACAGGGAGCAGAATTTTTATAAGTTGAAGACTATTATACAAGAGTGGAAATTATTAAGGATGAGAATTCGAGAAGTCTATGATATCAAGACATATAAGTTGTGAAGATTCAAGCGGTAAAGTACTTACACCATGGCATTGTACTTACATTTTTTTATTTTATTTGTATTTTTCTTTCTCTTGTCTAAAAAAAATAAAAAATAAAAAAATAAAGACAAGAGAAAATTTTTAGGTTTGATAATAGTTTTTATTATTTTGTTTTATTTCTTATGTCAAAAAAAAAAAAAAAAAAAATTAATAAAAAAAAAAAACGAAAATTGAAAAAAAAAAAAAAAAAATTATTTTGGGTTTGTATAGTTTGTTTTTAGTTTTGTATTCTTTCAATAAAGCCTATGGAAAGAAGGAATATCTATAATGAAGTTTCAAGCGACAAGAAATTAGAGGAAAGAATTACATTGTCAAGATTCTACGAAGTTCGAGAGTTATCATCAAGAGTTGAAGACCGAAGACGAAGATGAAGACACCGATAGAAGACCGAAGACGTTTCTATGGATGCTGTGAGAGTGGTGCTAGCTGCACGCCGAACGGATAACGAGGTAAGTAAGCATATTCTCACCTTCGTTAAATGGTTGATTTCCTTTCGAAGAGATCGTCAGAAATGGGTTTTCAAAAATATATAAAAGATGTGGGTTTTCAAAACCTTCGGAGGGTTTTTACCTTCCTACCATTCAACGTGTCGCAGGATTCTCTCTTCATTCCTACCTGGACACATGTGTGACCCATAAAAAGCTGTTTATTATTGAGAGCAATATCATAAAACCCTTTCTTGTGAGGCAGAGTCGAGACTTTTGATCACTCCGAACCCGAATTTTTGTCGAGAAGGGATGGTTATCTCTCTCTCAACTTTTAAGAATGAGATTGTGTTCATTTATGTGTCTAACTTCTTATGACTAGTGTGCAGAATCTCTATGTCTTCTTAACGCGTTGGATACTATCATTTCGGAGAACTAGTAAGTTGGAAAAGTAGGTTTTGTGGGTATATCTCTAGTAAACCCTCACGAGACTATAACTCGTCCACTAGGGACACCTAGGGGTTTAAAGGCTTGTTATTTATGCTAAAAGTGACCGTAGCCTCGAAGACACGGAGTTGTATGTATTCTTTAGAATAAGTTTTGTTTTGTTTGATTTGCTCGAGGACTAGCAAAGTCTAAGTGTGGGGGAATCTGATAGGTGTAGAATACACCGTATTTACTATCTAGAGTTTATGCTTTCTTTGCTATTTTTCGTGTGAATTATGTATCTTATGTTTGCTTTTGAGTTTTATAGGTGCAATGGAGTCACCGAGAACAAAAGGAGAAGAAATCACCCATTTGAAGCGGATCGAGTTTGAATCTTAACCGAGTTGAATATCAGTCTCGCAGAACCGACAGTTAAATGGAAAATGTTGTCATTCCCAGGTGGCCTGTTTTAATCCACAAGGTGCCTATATCAATTCTGGTTCTTACTCAACCCCGATTTCAGAGTTTCTCAATCATTTCTTATCACTATCTTCTCAAAAATCAAGAGAAGGATTTGTGTGGCTGCTGTGAGAGTTCAATGGAGAAAAGAACCACGGATCGTTTAATTTCTGGGTTCGATTTATGAGGAATAGCTCGAGCACAGATGCAGTTGGAGAAGCTCAGGGAGAAGATTCAAGCTGAGAAGAGGGGTTTCTGATGAGTTAGGAGTTTGGATTTGGCTGCCATGGATGACTTGAAGTTGGTGTCGATTTGAGTCTGAGATTGACATGGAGTTGATGTTCTCACGTGAACAAGCCATGAAACTAGAATCTGTAGCTCAACTGATTCTGAATTAGAAGATGGGGATTGAGTTAGGGTTTAGTGAGATTGAAAGTTTAGATGTATGTTAGGGTTTGAAATCAGGAGAAGAATTGGAACTTTGGGTTTGAGTCGAATTTGAAGTTGGACAAGAAAGAAGTTAAGGGTTGAAGCTCTTTTGAATCATCGAGATGGAGATATGGTTGATCCAAATTTGAAACTAGGGTTGTTGGTTGAATTACAGGGAGGAGTTCTTGCTGTTGATAGATTTAAAGTCAAGGAAGACGGGTCTGGTTGTTTGATTAAGGCTTGTGCTGATAAGGGACGGATTGTTACTGTGGTTGGGTATGAGATGGAGAAGTTGATGAATGCAAGAAGGGTTATAGGTTTTGTTGGTTTCTAGAGTTGCAGTGAGCTAAATTGGTTTGCTGCTGAGTTGCAGAGAATGAGCTGTGAATTTGAGATGGTTTTGAGTTGATGCTGCAGTGAAGGTGTTGAGCTGCAATGAGGAAACTGGTGGCCTGAGCAGACTGTAGGTGGTGGTATTTGATGTTGCTGTTGAACAACAGGTCTGGATTGTTAAGAATCTGTATTGATATGGCTGGTTCTTGAACACAGTGAAAATAGTGATGGAGTTGGTGTAGGTATGGTTTGTCTTTGCAAAAGAAAAGAAGAGAAGAAATCAAATCAAGTCTTGGATGAAGGATGAGATGGGTCTCGTGGTGATTAAACCGGTTCGAGAGAAGGTGATCTGGTGCTGGCTATGTGCAAGTTGTAGTGATGGTTTGTGTTGATGTTGTTGGCGTTGCCACATATAACAATATTGCAGGGACTTGGTTAAGAAGCTGGGACAGTTAAGGACTTGATTCATGGAGATTGTGAACTGCATTCCAGCTGTGTGTGTGATGGAGAAGGAACTGTGGATTTTGAAGCAAGGAAGCTCAGATAATTTGAGATGGGTTCGATTCAGAGATTACAGTCGGTAAAGATGCGATTCGGTGGTGTTTGCACAAGCAGAGAAGATGTTGGTTGCTGCTGTTATTTGTAAATATATGTTTTGGAATCGCAGGTAATGGCATTACAAGTGCAATGGCTGTGAGTTGAGACTGTGCTTGAGTTGTTGGTGGTGCTCGCAGTTGTGTGGAGATGAAAAGAATATGGAAGCGGCGACACTGGAACTGAGCAGACGATTGAGTGCAGTGTGACTGTGTGAAGTTGCAGTGGCAGGGTGTGTTTAAGATTGCAGTGTCAAGGGCTAAGACAGTGTTGTTATTTGTTGGTGGTGTTTATAGCCAAGAAATGGTGCTCTGCAACAGACTGAGGCTGCAGCTGCAGAAGTCATGGGTGCAGCTGTGACTGAGAAGAGTGGCAAGAATGTGAGCTGGGATTACAGGTAATGGCAGTGGTGAAACTGTTGTTTGCTTGAGGAATTTGAGGTTGCAGGGCCATAATGGCTGGATAGGCAGCTCTGAAGCACAAGGATGGTGCATCATTTAGGGTGTGGCTCATGGAAGATAGCTTAGGCTTGAGCAATAGTGGGTTAGCATGGCAAGATGGTTTGGCCTGACCTGACTTTCGACCGACTCGGTCTAACTCGGCCCAGTCGAGTTGACCGGGCTGACAGATTGATCCGACCGAGTTGACTCGCTGAACCGGTGACCGGGCGGACTTTGCCGGTCACCTGAGCTACTTTCCGGTGCCGGATTCCGGCCAATTTCCGGCCACAATACCAGATTTCCGTCGACCACTTTTGGGACATATTTTCTACATGGGTTTCTCTCTCTTATGGGCTTGGTGGATTTTCATCTAATGGACTTTGAAGACTAGACCTAATTTTAGAAGTTGGAGAAAAGCTATAAAAGGGAAAGTCTTCTACAACATATAATATATCTTATTCTTGGAATTTTGGGAGAGCCGTTTTGTTTACGCTTCTAGGGATTGCTTTTGTTCATCTTCTTCTTCTTTTCAATTAATATTATTATGATGAACTCCATAGCTATGAGTAGCTAAACATATTATTGGTTATGGGATAAAAGTTGATTTCTCAACATGTTTTTGATTCAATGAATTAGTTTTGTCTCAGTAATTTATTGTTTGTGATTCACAATTAATAGTGTTATAAGATTTGAATACTTGTTAGGTTGAGTCCGGAATCAATCCGATTTGCGTTCATCTCTAGAGCTATATTAGGGTTTTCAATACGAAAAAGTTGTTTATCCCTGATTCTAAGTAGCATAATTGTGGGTAGTGCTTGTAGTGATATATCCTACTAGTCACAAGTGAATCATAACTTTTGTTAAAACGTTTAGTGCTTTTACACATTCGTTTGCATTGATTAGTCTTATTCCATAGAACTTATTGCTTTTAGGGAGTTAAACTTAATTGTGCTTTTACACTTTAGGTTGCTTTCTAGGAAGAATTCACATATGCATCTTTTAATGTGGTTGTGATGAAAACAGGAATCAACGGGTTATACTTGCGATCAAGGTATCCTAGGACTTTTAGTAAATACGAGATTAAAATACCAATTCTAATCATTGATGAAAATACATGTTTGTGAATGATAATATCCCGTGACCAATATCTTCTCCTTATTGATTATTCCAACTATTTGCTTTGCTTTATTTTATTTTGACTTTAGTATTTCTTTTAAACAACAAACATCCCCCCTTGGTTACCTTAGAAACTGAAAATTGCATAACAACAATTGCCTCTCTGTGGATACGAACTCTTCCTTACCTTGTGCTTCATTTAAATTTAGTGAGTAAGAAAGTGAAATTATTTTTGACGGATTGACAACCGATCAGCACTACATGGTCGACCCATAATCCCATGTAGCCGGTCCCTCCTTTTTTGTGGTTAATTCTCAATAAACCATCAATAAATCATCAATTGATCAAATTAGGGTTTTGAGTCCAAGGTTAATGATTCCATATTCAAACTCTAATAATTTTACGTTGATCCCGTGATCAACATTTTATTTAATATTTTATTTGGTCATGCTACCATAATTCATCAAACGAGCAATATTTGCTTAGATGAGCAATACTTGCTCAAATCAAAGAATATTGGTTCAACTATCAATATTCAACAATTCGTCGAATGAGCAATATTTGCTCACGTTAACTTATTCACACATCATATCTCTGTCTCAACTTACATGTTCAATTCATGAGTCTCAGAACATTTCCAAACCACGTTCGACTCAACAATACAAGGACTCATCGTCCCATGAAGTCATGAAGTCAACAACTGACTAACTAAATACACGTCTGCCCTGTAGACTCCACACTTACACGAGACATCAATCGTGTCACATGGGGGATATTAACTAGGGTTTTGGTCTGGCGGTCTATGGCACGTGTGTTCATACACACGATGAGAATGTGAGCAAGTCGTGTAATCAGTTGAAGGAGTTAACAAAGTAGTGGATGGAAAATCAACCAAGTCTCCGCACGATGAGCAACTGGTTCCAAACATGATTTCCATTTCCCACTCTTCGATTCCATCAACTGTCACACTTCATGGGATCATGGTGTCTATAATTCCAGCAATATAAATAAATCTCTGAATCATGATTGAAACAAGGGGAATCTCAGGTCAAACCGACAACACGAGATTAACAATCCAACTCTCAACAGAGCAAATTCAATCATTCAGAATTTATCTTATTTCCAGAATACACAACACACCTACAATCTTCGATCACCATTGATTTCACACATTTCTCAGCTTCCCTCCTGCTGCAGAGCCCATCCTCTCTTGTGACCGAATTTACTGGAACGACCATTGTCTTGGTTTAGGCCGGAGTACTACAGATTGATCTCTCGAATTCAACGCACTCCCTTCTTGCAGTGCATCTGTGTGAGGTTAAGCATTTCAATCGGTTCAAGGGATCTCCTCCGTGCGATCATCTCCTCAATTCCGTAAAAACCAGCAAATCGTTTTTCCCCATCTACAGGATTACCTTAGTCTCCCCATCTTTGCTTGTAGAATGTTTAATCTTTTTTAAAACTTGGATGTTATCTTCGGGAGTCAGTTCCATTGGTGTGGATTCATTTGATTGATCGAAAACTTGATTGGTGATGATAAAATCATATTGATTGAGTTCAGAACTAGGATGAAAGGATCTTTGTCTTTTTCCTAGTCTAGCTTCAGGTTCAGTCTCAGACTGAGTAACATATTTGTTAGAGCACTGCTCGATTGAACCGCAAGCGTTGCTATTGTAGTTGCAGGAAATCCTACACTACACACCTCACTCGAATTTGCTTAATCAATCCATTTGAAGATGAATAATAATGTGTTTTATTAATTGTTTTCTTGAAAGGTTTACAAAGAAATGTAGAACAGAGCTAAAGAAATCACAATCACTCTTAATTTTCTCTCTCCTAATGACTTGCTTCAGCATTCAAAAAAGACCTCCCCCTACAACAGACTTACTCAACCCTTTATATAGGGTATTACATAATGGATGACAGCTATTAAGTCGTCCTTTATTTTCGGAATCGACTCGCGAATCCTCGCGAATGTGTAACTGTTTGTCCTCGCGACACTCCTAAACCTCGCCAAATCTTCACACTTTCCTCATGTTCTGACTGTCGTCATCTATTACGTCATTTAGTTACCTCCATGCGACTCCTTCGCGACGCAGTCATTTATTAATCTCGCGAAGTATTGGTGTTGCGATATTCTGATCCTACATCTTGCCTCTTTTTCCTTGAATATTGCTTGGAGAGCTATTTTTAAGGAAAAATTTGCCACTGCGGTGATCTTTGTTGATGAAGGAACAAGCGAAAGAATAAAGGACTTGAAAAGTACGTACTTGCCTCTATTCTTTTGCGAAGTTCCGAAGCTTTGCGAAGTTCCGAAGCTTTGCGAAGTGAGCAAGAAGTACTATCTCTTAAAGTATGCGAAGCATGAAGTATATAAGAAATCTCTTCAATTTCCCACAGAAATCTCCTTAATTTGACTCCTTAAATGTAGGAATAACCGTTTACACGTGTCTAAAATTACTCTTTTTACCGGTATATTTAATGTTATCCGGTCATCCTTTTTTCTTCTATTTAAAGGGAAACTTCTGTGAAAAACACTCTTTCTCTTCTTCTCTATCTTCCTCATCGTCCCGCAACTATTTCCTGCTGTTCATCTTCATCATCTTCTTTTTATTATCTTTCTGTTATTGTTTTCATGGCATCCAGGTTCGTTTATTTCATTGATTTTGACTATTCTCTTGATTAATCTTCCTCATTCAAATTACTTCATCTTGATTCTATTCTTCTTTTGATGTTTCTTTCGCCATTTTTGTTTCAGCAAGAATAAACCCAGTTCTAAGTTTACCGTGGTGAACCCTAACATCCCTACTGGTTCTCAACCAAAATCTTCTTCGCAACTGAAGTCTCTCGCTTCCAAAAAACAGCCTGCGAGTAGTAAGGTATTTTAGAAATATTTACTCCTTTAATAGCAATTTTATTGCCTCTGTTTCTTAATTGATTTATTATTCGCAGGATGATAAGAATGATGATAGATCTCCCAAAAGGTTTCGCCATAATAAACCCGATGCTTCGTTGCTGCTCCTCTTGTTTCCTTTTCGGGATTCAAGCATTCTACTTTCCCTACAGTATCTTCACAAGGCAAATCTCCTACTGTAGCGACTTCTTCGCAAGATAAACCCATTTCTTCTTCTCAAGATAATGTACCATTCCCTACGATATCATCGCAGGATAAATCAATCCCTGAACTTCCTGTGAATGAAATTCTTCAGACATGCCTCTTCCCACTTTTACTTTTACCTCGCCCCCACCTATTGATCGAGTTTCTCCAATTGGCGGTCTTATAACCATGGGTGACTCAACTTTTCCTTCTTCCTCTACTATTTCTTCTTCCTCAAAATCTATCTCTCTTAGCAAAGAAAATTTGGAAGGGATGGATATAGCTTTTAGAATTTTATCAGATACCATGAATGATGTTAAAAAAGCCTCCACCGATCCCACCAGATCTAGTGTTTTCGAATCTTTGGGTAAATACTTTGGTTCCGATACAATATCGCGAGTATCCTTAGAACAAGAAATTAAGACTTTGAAGAATAATCTTCATAATACTTTGTTGGATCGCGATAACCTTCGCAAGAAAAATGAAGAATTAAAAGGTATCTCTCCTCCCCCCCCTTTTTCCTTCTTTTTTTTTTTTTTTTTTTTAAAAAAAACTTGGTTCGCCTCTCAAGTTTTGCACCGTAAACGTAAGATGGAGATATATCAACTGGAATCTATTGTAGAAGAAACTCGAATGGAAAGAGACGCTGGATGGAGCAATATAATCGTTTAGATAATCTCCATACATTTTCTATGGATCAAATAAATAATCTTTCTCAAGAAAACATCCGCTTAGTTCAAAATCAAGAATTATTAAGTAATGAAGTGTCGCGTCTCTCATATGCTTTGAATAAATCTAATTTGGAGTTGGAAACCTTATCAGATGAAAATGGAACTTTATCTCAAGAGAAGCGAGCTTTATTGGATAAGGTGGCGATATCCTCGCAACAACTTGATGCTTTTAAAAAAGCATTGAATGAGCAAGAACAAATCTATCCGCCTACTTGAAAAATAAACTTGAAGATACTACCACCGAAAGAGATAAACTTATTCAGAATAGAATAAATCTAAGTGTTAAAACAAACCAACTCAAGGATGATTATACCAAGTTAAAAGAATCCCATTCTTCCCTTGCGAAGCAAAATAAGTTATTGATTTCTAACGAAAAGAGCTTGCGTTCGCGGTTAAAAGGTCTTGTTGGTGATGGTTTTGATAATGCCATGGAAAATTTGGGGAATAATTGCTTGGCCCTTACTCAATATCTTATCTCATGAGAAGGAAGGTAGTCATAAGATTTGACTGCCTTTTCCATTATTTTTCTTCTCTAATTTTATATACCACTTTCCATTTTATAATTTTAATGTTTTTCTTTACTCTTGCAGAGTCTGAGAATAATCTTCACTCTTCTCTATCTACTTTGAAAGCGGCGCATGCTAAAATTCGTAAGGAAAATGCAACGCTAGTTGCTTCTCTTGCCTAATCTCGCGACCGAGCCAGAAGGAGGTTTAATTACCTTAATCATTTTAAAGATATCCAGAGTAGAAATCAACAGAAAGCACTTCTTCGTCAATTTCATCCCAAAGCAGAAGTTCTTGTGAATAATATTTTACTTTCTAAATCTCTTGATCCTGTCTATTTTGAACCATTGGAAGTTGAAGATGATGAAGTACCCAATTCTCCCGACATTGATTATGATTATGAAAGCTGCGAAGACCTCGCTAATAATGAAGTTATCAATAAGGATCCTTGCGAGAAAATCTCTGATGAAAACCCTTCAACTGGCGAGGGTGAAGCTGACAAGATTGTTGAAGAATCTTTACCATCTCCTTCAGCTGAGAATATTGATATAGAGAATTAAGTTTCTTTGTAATCTTGTTGAACTTTTCTTTTTGATTGTAATAGATTAAGTCCGGTGTTGGATGAATTAGTTTCTCTTTTTGTCTTATTATAAGAACTCATTTCGCCACCTTATCAAGCAATTCCTTTATTTTCTATTAAGTCTTTTATTGTAATCTTTCTCGCGATGAAAAGATCTCGATTGCCTATATTCAAAATGTTTAAAGATCTTTCTTGAATGCTGTTATTGCGACAAGATCGCAGGACGTCTTTACATTTTCATGTATTGACCCATTGGTCTTGCCTTATCATTATTTGTGTGGTCTTATTTTGCCTTCCTAAGTAAAGGTCTTATTTTGCCACCCCTCATTGCGACAAGATCGCAGGACGTCTTTACACTTTCATGTAATGACCCATTGACCTTGTCTTATCATCTCTTAAGTATTTTTGCCTCTGCAGGACATTATATTTGCGACAATATGACAGGTTTAAACGTTCTTGCGACCATAAAATCCGGGATATTGTCGTCTTTTGCGACGAAATCGCAGGACGTTCTTACACTTTCATGTAAAAACCCATTGATCTCGTCTTACCCTCGCGTTAGTATTATTGCCTCTGCGCAGGATCATTGCACAAATATGACAAGCCTAAATTCTCTTGCGAAAATGAAGCCGCGTGACATTTGCGTCTTTTGACACTTATCAGCTCCCTAATGGAGGGTGCCGCCCTTATCTTCTCCCTGGTTGCCCCTTCAAGGAGGCGTACATCGGCCATACAAGACTAGCTCCTCCCATCCGGTCTTAACAACAGCGGTTGTTTTCGTGAGCCTCTTATCCCTTATACCTATAGGGCTTATGGTTACGAGGCTGCACCCTAAGTGGAGTTTTCTTGGCCGAGTGCGGCATGTGCCAAGACTTGTCAAAAGTGGTAAGGAAGTTCCATGCTCCCCGCACTCTTGACTCAACCGTGTACCTCGGCGCCTTGGTCATACACCGACTCCTTGGAAGAGACCCTCGGGCGTCCAACGTGGTATAACCTTATATATATAGTTGGAAATCCAAGGTATCTCCCGGATAAGCTTTCATGGGCCCCAAATCTCCATGACCCAGGTTTCAGGAGCGGTGTAACCTTCCACCTGAGCCATGTTAAGAGATACCCCCTTATATGACGCACTTTAGGTCTTACATTTGCCTCTTGCGAAATATCATTCGCGAACTAAGGTGTACGCCATAAAGGTTCGTCCCATTCACTCACTCATTCATATTTGTTAATTCATTCAAGCATTCATTCTTTGCGAAGCTATCGCACAATCTTGCTTTATTTCCTTTGATCTCGCAATCTATCTCGTTGCAAAAACATTATATCTGATTCATTCCATTTCTCCCATCTTCTATGGGTAATACTTCTTAAGATATAACCTATTCCATGGCCTATTTAGTTTTTGTCCTACATCTTTGCCTTCAGGATCCATTAATCTATATGCCCCTGTTCTAACTATCTCCTTGATGATATAAGGTCCATCCCATTTTCTTGCCAGTTTGCCACCATTTTCTCGCTGATATATAGGTGTTTCTCGCAGCACCAAGTCACCCGGTGAAATTCACGTATCTTGACAAGCTTGTTATATTCTCTGGCCAATCTTCTTTGATAATTTTCCATATGTTGTAGTGCTTTCTCTCTTCTTTCTTCTAGTTCATCTAACTTGATTAAGATGTTACCCGCACTGAGATTTTTCTCCCAAGCTTCTTTCTTTGTAGTTGGAATCTTAACCTCTGTCGGGAGTACAGCTTCAACTCCATATGTTAAACAAAAAGGGGACATGCCTGTAGCTTCTCTTCTAGTTGTATTATAAGCCCATACCGCATTGGGTACTTGTTCGCACCATCCTTTATTGTATCCTTCTAACTTTTTCTTTAATATGTCTGCGATTGTTTTATTTGTTGCTTCTGCTTGACCATTAGCCTGCGGGTATAGAGGAGTTGATTTCCCACATCGTATCTGAAATGCATTAAGCAGCAATTCTATATTTTGTCCTTGAATTTGCTTCCCATTGTCGGATACCAACGTCTTTGGAATCCCAAATCTGCATATAATGTTCTCAAATATGAAAGTAAAAACATCCTTATCGCGAATATGTTGTACCGCTTTCACCTCGCCCATTTTGTGAAATAATATGTTGCGACGATTAAATATCTTCTCTGTCCGTTCTGGTAAAAATGGTCCTACAATGTCTAAACCCCATTTTCCAAATGGCCGGACACTTGTTGAAGAATTTAACGGAGCTCTGGTGCATGTATTTTCTTCCCATGCCTTTGGCAATCCTCGCAACGCCTTGACACTTGTTTTGCGTCCTCATGCATATATGGCCAATAATAACCCTGCATTTTTGCTTTATATGCTAAAGATCTTCCACCATTTGTGATTACCAGCATCCCCACTATGCAACATCTTCAATATGATTTCCCCTTCCTTTCTTGTTAAACATCTAAGTGAAGGCCCGTTAAAAGATCGTCGGTATAACACTCCATCTCTTAATTCATAATTTGTTGCACGGCTTTTTAATTTATGTGTTTCCAATCTATTTCTTGGTGTTTCTCCTGTCAGCAAATATGCATGAAGCTCTGCTCTCCAATCTTCTTCGAAGAGTGTTTGTGTTCCGTCTTCTACTACCATTACATCGGTTTCTTGTTCTTCTTCTTTGTCAATTAACGGCATCAAAAGTGTTTGTATTTTAATATTTCTCGCAACTGGATCTGTCATCATACTTGATATGAAGGCAAAAGCGTCTGCAAGCCTATTATTTCTCCTTGATATATGTCTCCACTTTATTCTTGGTATCTGCGTCGACAACTCGTCAACAAGTTTCTTATATTTTTGTAAAGAAAATTCGTTTATGGCATATTCTTCTTTTATCTGGCGAATTGCCAATTGTGAATCACTAGTAATCCTTACATTCTCCAGCTTCATTTCTATTGCAAATCGCAAAGCATGTATTATAGCTTCATATTCTGTTTCATTATTTGTTGATGCAAACTCCAATCTGAAAGAAAGAGCTATTTTATTACCCTCTGGCGATATCACAACAATTCATATTCCATTTCCTTCTCCATTTGATGATCCATCTACTAATATTTCCCACCTATTTGGTTCCGTTAACAAATCTTTCGGATCTCCATGTTCTTCCTCTACATCCATCATTTCTTCTACTGATTCATCCTCTTCTAAAGGAAATTCTGCTAGAAAGTCTGCGACAACCTGTGATTTTGGCGAAGATAGTATTTCATATTTGAGTTTGCAATGACTTATTTGAGCATTCAATCTCTCAACTCTTCCCGACCTCTTTGAATTCTTCATCACAGATTCTATTGGTATTCTTGTCACCACCTTGACAACATGCGCTTGAAAATATATACGAAGCTTAAATGTTGCATAAACTAATGCCAAGATTAGTTTTTCAATTTTTGAGTAATTCCTTTCTGCAGCGTTGAAAGTTTTGTTGATGTAATAAATTGGTTTTTCTACTCCCGCGTCCACTCGCAGTAACACTGCACTTAACGCATGCGAGGTTGTCGCAAGATAGATCAACAATTCTTCTCCTTCTTCTGCTTTTTGCAAAATTGATATATCCATTAAATGTTCCTTTATTCCTTGCAAAGCTTTCTCGCACTCATCTGTCCATTTAAACTTCGACCCCTTTCTAAGGATATTGAAAAGTGCTTGCATTTGTCAGATGATCGCGAGATGAACCTCCCTAGCGAAGCTAACAACCCATTTAGCTTTTGAACATCTTTTATTGTCGCCGGTGTTGGCATATCGCGAACTGCTTGTACTTTTTCTGGGTCGACTTGAATTCCTTCTTTGGATACAATATACCCTAAAATTTTTCCAGGCGACTCCAAAGGTGCATTTTTCTGGGTTTACTTTGATATTAAATTGCCTCATTTGTTCAAAAATTTCTTTCAAATCTTGTACGTGGTCTTTTGCTTTTCTACTTTTTATTAACATATCATCTACGTATACCTCCAATGTTTTGTGTATCCATCTCGCAAACACCTTCTCCACCATTCTTTGGTATGTCGCACCGGCATTTCAGACCAAACGACATTTTTGTATAACAAGACAATCCTCTTGGAGCAAAAAAAGCGGTATGTTCTTGGTCTTCTTCGGCGAGAGGAATTTGATTGTAACCCTTATATCCATCAAGAGATGATATCCTTTCGTTTCCTGCCACTGCTTCAACCAATTGCGGGATATCTGGTAATGGGAAACTATCTTTAGGACAAGCTTTATTTAGATCAGTAAAGTCTATACAAATTCTTATTCCTTTTTTCTTTTTTGGGACTATAACCATATTTGCTATCCATTCGGGATATTTTGCTTGTCTAATAATTCCGCGTCCAACATTTTCTCGCAATTCTTCTTCTATTTGAGGATGATATCTTTGTCGCGATCTTTCTAATTCTTTGTTTAAATGGTTTTACATTCTTGTCAATTTCCAATTTATGGCAAGCCACTGATGGATCTATACCAGGCATTTCATCCATATCCCATGCGAAAATATCTTTGTAATCTCGCAACAACTCAACAGTTCTTTTCTCTTCATCCGCTTCCATTTTAGTCCCAATTTTTAAGATTTTAGGCTCCTCCTCGGTTCCAACATTCACTTCTTTTGTTTGTTCTGCTGCGACATAGCTAGACTTCGGTTCTCCCATAGGAGTTGGTCCTCTCATTTCCTTCGCGAACTCACTCCCTTTTTCCATGATTTCGCCAGGTATTCATTTTCCCTCTTTTGCTCTTATCATGTAAATTCTAAACTCTTCTTCTTTCTTAGCTGCTTTTATCATCTTTCTGCGATCTTTTCGCTTCTTCACTTGCCCTTCATAATGCTTTACCTCGATTTGATGATATATTCTTCCTTTATCAATATCTCCTCTGATCTCACCAACTCCACTCGGCATAGGAAATTTGATGCACTGATGGAGTGTTGACGCTACCGCCTTAATTGCATGTACCCAAGGTCTCCCTAACAATATGTGGTACGGCGATTCCATATCCACTACACTTAATGTTACTTGTGTTTCAATTTCTCCGAGTAAAATTCGTAATTTTATCTCCCTTTAGGTATCTTGTTATAGATTTTCCAAAACCATGAATATAATATCTTGGAGAACTCATTTCTTCATCTTTATATCCTAATTTTTTGTAGGTATGGTAAAACATGATACTCACCAAACTCCCTGTATCCACCAAAGTTCTATTTATTTCCCATTCTTCCGTTGCTTTTGCCGATTCTTCCCTTTTTCTGCTTGCATTTATCGTGATCACTAGTGGAGATATATGATTCAAATTTTCTCTAGGTACTTCTGCGGTTGTGAATGTTATTTTCTGTTTTTCCCATTCCTTCAAAGACGATGTCTTCTCCTCATCTATAATCTTCTTTCCTTCAAAATCTCGTTTATGTATCCTTCCTCTAATATTTTCGTGGAATTCATTAACCATTGCTTTTGTAATTGAATTGTATTCCATATCTTCATTATGTTCCTTGCTTCTTAACTCTTCTATCTCATCTGATTTAACATTTTCTTTTCTCATTTTCTTGATTTAAACGATTTTAATTGTACTCTTCGATCTTCAATCTTGTTCAATCCCTGTTTCTAGCGCATATGTAGTTGCAGGAAATCCTACACTACACACCTCACTCGAATTTGCTTAATCAATCCATTTGAAGATGAATAATAATGTGTTTTATTAATTGTTTTCTTGAAAGGTTTACAAAGAAATGTAGAACAGAGCTAAAGAAATCACAATCACTCTTAATTTTCTCTCTCCTAATGACTTGCTTCACCATTCAAAAAAGACCTCCCCCTACAACAGACTTACTCAACCCTTTATATAGGGTATTATATAATGGATGACAGCTAAGCTGTCCTTTATTTTCGGAATCGACTCGCGAATCCTCGCGAATGTGTAACTGTTTGTCCTCGCGACACTCCTAAACCTCGCCAAATCTTCACACTTTCCTCATGTTCTGACTGTCGTCATCTATTACGTCATTTATTTACCTCCATGCGACTCCTTCGCGACGCAGTCATTTATTAATCTCGCGAAGTATTGGTGTTGCGATATTCTGATCCTACAGCTATCTCAAGCTTGTTTGTCAAATTTAGTTGATCAACACTATATACTTGATTTCTATTCTACTTATAGCTATATCTTGGGTTAGGATATAAGTGTGTAGTTGAGCTTTAGACTTCACGACGTTCACCAATTGAAGAAGAATTTACTGAAGAGCTTGGAGGAACTTCATCAACAAAAGGTATGTGGAGACTAAAACTTATCTATCACTCAGAAGTTAATTCTATTCTATCTTCTAAAGAGACTAAGTCGTATAGCTATATAGACTTATACATTATACACAATTGAAATTTTGAGCCGAGTTTATCTCGTTTATCTATTTCTTCAAATACATGTTGGAAGCTTTTAGCTTTAGATAAGGTTCATCATCTACTTGACGAGTTTATTTGTAGACAATTTATTTGTTGGAAACTAAATATTAAGTCAATATGATTATGTGAAAATTACCTTGAACATCTAACATGATTTGTGTGAGACAGTCATTTGATGTTAACTTGGGAGGTTTTGTATTGATCGATTAATCACTTGAAAATTACTTGAAGCTAGTGGTATGTGTAAGATTACCATTGTTGTCTTCTAAGGATGTTTTAATCATTAAATGAGAGTTTTAAAACGACTACCAATGCCTCAATATAACACAACATGTAAACTTTGTAAGTGCAATGTGTAGCTCTAGTTTAGGTCCGGAATTCTTGTTTGCGAACGGGTTTACCTGTGAGAATGTCCGGAGTTGTTGTTCGCGTACTCTGTTTGCGAACGGCTAGATAAGGCTAAGTCCAGAACTGTTGTTCCCGTATTCTGTTTGCGAACGACACAACAAAGCCAAAGTCCGGAACTGTTGTTCGCGTACTCAGTTTGCGAACACAGTGGTTAGGTTCTAAAATCGCTAAGCATGTTTTTCATACTCATGAACTCATGTTCGTTTGCGAACTCAGTTTGCGAACTAAAGTCCCTGGAACTTTAATGATATAAGGTATGTGAACTAGTTTTACAAACCGTGGCATTATGTTCATGAGTTGGTTCTTGTATAAGTACTTTGTACTTTGTACAATTACAAACCAAACCGAATATGTTTCAACCGTTCATGTATATTTCTATGAGATAAAGAACAATTGAACAACTCTTTGAAACACATTTAGATTCATTTGCTTATTATTTATGGGTGAAAACTACTTTTCGGTCACAAAGTGAAGTTTTGGTGATATTTGGAAGAAGGTGTTGGATGAGAAATGAGTCTAAACCTTAAACAAATGCACTTGGTTTCTGTCTCGTCTGGACTTGTGTTGTTTCTCCTTGGTGTTTGGAAAATAGGGAGGAGAACCTATTTATACAAGTCATTCGAGCCTTATTCACGTCTCTCGTGGGAAGTGGGGGAAGTGGAGTGATGGAGTAGTGGAGTTGTGTGTTGGTGTTACACGACCAGTCTTACCCACTTCTCTTGTCATCTCCAACCGTCCATGACTTCCTGACACGTTCTTGTGATGGCGCGTTGCACGCCGCACGCCTGTGTAAACCGCGGACCAATACCCCGATATGTATCCCCGGTTTGTGACATGATCGATGTCTCGAGTGTGTGGATCGTGGGACCCACAGAAATTGCATGTAATGCTAGATTAGATAACTAAGTTATTTAGGAAGTCGATACTTGTGAAGTATCATGTGTATTCTATGCAGGTACTGCATCATGGTGTGGTAGAGTGATGGGTGGTGATTACCATGACGCCTCGCGACCAATTAACTCCCGACTGTGGTTGTATAACCAAGCGGTGAAGTTGGACGGACGAGATGATCTTTGAGACACTCATCTGCGGCCAGATTGATGGAATTAGGGTTTTGAAGAGGTGCGCAGGCATCATTCTTCATCTTGGTCGAATCCAAGCTTGGGAGACGATTTTGGCCAGGCCGATCGTACATGCGTGTAGACGGCATGACGATGTAGGCGCCCATACCCCATTACTTCACAAAAGTATGATCTGGGCCACTCAATTCGTCCGGTGAAGTTGAGTGGTCGAGATCAATTTGTGACAGAAAACTTGTGCCGCAAGATCCGCACATCACGCCATCTTCAGGCGCGCGTTCCAAGACAACCAATTCTTGGTCGGTCTTGGCCGTTCGGTCTGGAGTGTAGGTGATAGGATGGTGTTCACGCCTATACCTGACTGTCCCATGAAAATGTGATCTAAGCCACTCAAATCGTCCAGGTGAAGTTGAGTGGTCGAGATCGGTTGCGATTTGGGAAGTGTGACCACGCTAGTTTGGACGCGCGTTTTGGGATAGCCAGGCATGATATGCCTTGTCCGATCAGGTGAGGGGGAGAGACAGTCCCACGGTGGTCATCTTTGGTATGACCGGACACGCTTAATCTAATCTGGGACCCTCCATTCGTTAGGAGAAGATGGACGCTCGTGATGCTCGAAACCCTAATTTTGGCTTTCACGGAAGTGTAACCATACTCTGTTCGGGCGTACGAATTGGGATGACCAACCATGGTTGGTCCTGACCTATTGGTCAGGTATGTAGGCGGTCCCACGGTGATTGTGTTGACATGCTCTGGGCCCTTTGAATTTACATCTACACCCTCCATCTATACCTGCGAAGATGGATGGTTGAGACTGTTTTGCGACACATGTAATATGCCGCAAACCCTAATTTAGGGTTTTCCGTCCATACCGCTCTGGTTTGGACGTTTTTGGCAAGCTATGCCAATCTTTTGGGGAGGCCGACCATGCGGGGTCCGCGTTGGTTCGGCAGTGAATATTCCATACCGCTTGGGGTTATGGAATTGATCTGGGCCATCCAATCATCTTTGGTGAGGTTGGATGAACGAGATCATATCCAGACCGATACGGACAGTCCGGATGCTCAATCGGGCTAGTATAACACACCGAGAGTTCTCAATCGGGCTAGTATAACACACCGAGAGTTGCAGCCTGTACGGGTATTTCGTACATGCTTTCATTATAATGCTTGGAGGTTCGTGTTGCTCTGTGGATAGCAACACTCAGTCGTCATGCCGCACTGATAATGAGTACAGGAAATACAAGGCTGCTCACGCATTAATTAATAATGCTATAAATTCACAGGGTATATGGGATTGTTGCTACATGCTCCAACCTGGATGAATTTCATGTATTTAATTTACAAAATGGGATTGTTGCCACATGCTCCATTCTAGGTGAATTAGTAAAGTGATGAAGTATTCAACACTTATTAATGGCTTTATCTTTTACAAGATGTTAGCGCATAATTTTCTGTTTTTTTTTTTTACAATTTTAACCTTAAATGAAAATCCACCATCAACATTAAGTCCCCTGCCTAGCACATAATGGTTACACTATTGTGGGGTAGGCATGAGATGGTGACATACATATGTGAGAAAGACAGGATAAAGGAAGTTTACCCGGAAGAGTATTGACCGCTAGTTGTCCATGCCGTTGTGCTTGTATGGAATCCTTTGGTGGGACCGGTTTCCTTCTTTGGGTATTTGAATCAAAAGAGGAAACCAAATAAAAGAGGAATCCTTGTTCTATTGGGATTCTTCTAATTTTTGTCTATAAAAGAGACCAACCCCCCTTTCTTTTTCTCACGAATTTTTTTTTTTGTTTGGCTGCTCCCGTCCGCGACTACCACTGCTCCCGCCGACCTGTTGCTGCCGCCAGAGTCGCCGCCGTCGCCGTCCGTCCGAGGTAAGTTTCGGTTTTTTTTTTTTTTTTTTTTTTAGGAAAAACCCTAATTTCTTAGGTAAAAATCTTTTGATAGATACATCATGCCCAGCTTCCATCAAGATTGATAGTAAAACCGCCCATTTTGCTAGAATTGTTTAGTTCCGCGGGCCCATGAATATGCCGTTTTTGCTTCTTCTTCCATCGTTGCATGCAAAACCTAGTTTCTTAGGTTGTAGCTTGGAGAGAAATTTGTCTTGAATTTCATGAACACAATTCTCATGAGAAAACCGTGTTATAATACGTGTATACGAATGCGGTCCCACCATGTGCGTTTGATCCGAACGTGGGTCCCACCCATACATGCTTGACTGAAAGTCGACCTCATACTAGCCTTGTGCCCGGACATGAAGCTTGAGTAATACCAGACTTGAAACCAATACCGAACTTGAAACTTATACCGGACTTGAAACCAATACCGGACTTGAAGCTTATACCGGACTTGAAACTTGAGCCGGTGCTTGGACCCAATCCCAGTCTTGTGCATTCCAACGTGAATGCAGTTCGCACTCGTTTTTTTTTTTTTATACAAGGATTGACTCCTGTATTTATTGTAGAATAGAGAAAAGAACTCCTGTCGATATGTCTTTTGGAGATAATGCTGGTGCCAAGTCGGGAAGTGTTGACAACTTCGAAGATATGCCGAACATTGCTGATGAGTTGTTCACCTTGTCTTTTCCAAACATTAGGAAACATCCCTCTCACAGGATAGTCCTACTTTCCGATTCAGAAAATATAGAAGTTGATCCATCTTCTTCTTCGGCACTTGTGATGAGGTTCTGTCTTCAAAGAAATGAATATCCGCCATCTCCTATCGACTTCAAGACTTGTCATACTCCACTGGCCTCTTATGAAGGATGGATGAGGCGCATGTTGAATAATAAGAACATTAAAGCCAATTTGACCAAAGCGCAAATCCTCGATGCAGTCATGGCATCTGCTACTCTTGAAATTAATAAAGATGCTGCAGGCTTGATTACTTTTATTTCTCGGTGGCGCCCTTCTACTCATACAGCTATATTTAGATGGGGAGAGATGACTATTACTCTGGAAAGCGTAGCTGCATTGATGAACCTGCCTGTTGCTGGGAATCTTTATTATGAGCTTTCTGACACGGAACAACGTGATCATGACACTATACTCCGAAAGGTGGCAGAGGGTCGACGATCCGGACAAGGAGGATAAAAAGATACAAGATTCTTTTACACCTGGTGGGTATCGGAATGGTCTCCTGTAAACCTAGAGCCGAATCAGGAGTTGGAAAACGAGCTCGGTGTGATTGCATTCCTGTCTTTGTGGTTATCTAGAGATATATATGACGACGGTTCTGGAAAGAAAACCATAAGGGGTGTTCTGGTTAAGATTGCTATAAAGCTAGCAAAAGGCGAAGTTCTTCCCTTAGGTGCCTTGTTCCTTGGATCATTGTATTCTCATCTGGACGCCTTAGCAATGGATATGCACGTTTCCAACGGGTACAAGAAGGTGGAGTCGTATGTCCACTTCGCTTTTCTTCAGGCATTCTTGTGGGAACATTTCAAAATTTATGCTCCTGCTCCTGCAACTTCGCTCGGCAATTTGTATGGTGGCTCAAGAATACTTCGTTGGCAGAGGAGGCGTCCCGGAACCGATGTGAAACTCGTGGATATCTTTGATAATGTGTCTTCTGTAAATTTCTTCCCATGGGGGCCGATCCACCCTTCCATTGTTCAGCCAAAGACTTTTGCTATCGCTTCTGACGGTCCTGATGCTGCGTTGCATACCGATGCCGAGACTATGAAATTTGGAGAACTTATTTATCTGCACAGCTGTATTCCGGGATATATCCCGTCTCTATTCAATGAAACTCTTACTGTGACTCCGTACAACATCGACAGGGCTGCTCGTCAAATGGGAATTGACCAGGGTGTTCCCTTTATTCGTCCTTCGGAGGCTTTGAAAGAAATTCTCCCGGTTATCTTTGATGCTGACATATTCTTTGCATCGTAGAGTCTTCCCTTCTGGCCTATTGGGAGAAACTCAGTGGTAACCGACAAGTATAAGGAATTTTGGAGGAAGCAACTGTTGGCTTTCCAAGAATTCTCGGAGGATGTTGTGACAGATTCCCGTGGTGAGCCATCTTCTGACGTCCTGAAGGAGCATTTCCGGTTGACGCCACTTCCAGCCAAACAGACCAGAGCTGAGGATTAAAGTCCCCAAGCAGGAGAGAGATCTAAGAGGCAGGCATGTGGTTCGGTGATCCTCAATTCCTCCAATATGCAGGTATTTAAATCTCTTTCTGTTGATTCCTTCATTTCTCCAGAGTAAATTATTCTAAGAGTGATCCTTGCTTGAAATCAGGGAATTCCGAAAGAGAATGTCTTCACAAGGTTGGCACGCATTCAGAATGAGAAGGCTGGTAATGTTGGCCTTCATGTTGAGAAGTCTGGCGGTACTGATCTTCACGCTGAGAAGTCTGACGGTACTGATCTTCATGCTGAGAAGTCTGGAGAAACCGCTCATTTTCCCGACCATGACAGAGATGATGCAAGCTCGGTTGGACAAGGTGCCTCCCTAAGTGATCTTGTTGATGGGGCCGTGATGGAAATTAGCACCCAGAGCGAAGTAGATATCGGGAGGAATGTAAGAGAGGCAACATCCGCTATTGTTGAGGTGGCTCCCCTTGAAGAACGTTTCGAAAGCGGAGGTTCCAATCAATAAGGTTGTCGTGGCGACTTCTTCTGAAAGACCTCCTGAAACTGACAAGGCTCCTGTGACTGGTGAAGTATTGGTAGCGCAACCTGGAGCTTTGTTCGATCCTCCTTTCATTGTTATCCAGGTCATGTGTTGGTCGGAGGATTCAGTGTGCCGGCTCGGTTCAAAGAGTTGTACACGGCGATATGGGAGAAACACGGCCACATTGCTACCACTACGAAGCTCAAAAGTCGTCTTGCATTGGTCAACCGCGTTCAGTAGGCTTTATTTTCTATCCATGGGATGAGCGTCACAACTGGTCGAACAGTTTCTGAGGAGATGATTGAAGACTGGAAGTGCCATCGAGATGTGTTTGTGCAGTACGACTTCAATGCTCCTTGGTTCCTCAAAGGGTTCTCCGAGATTCGGGAGCTCCAGAAATTACAAGATGAGGCCCCTTCGCGAGAATGTGTTACTCGCCGGGAAGAAGAGGTCGAAAAGTTGTCTCGAGGAGTTGAAGGCTAGGCAGCTGTACTTCAAAGGATGAAAGTCGCTCTTGCCCAGAAGGACGAGTTTTTGCTGAAGGACTTTCCTTGAAGGACTCGTGCCATATGCTTGTCTCTTCTTTTAGATGTTTTTCTTTTTGAGTGATAGTGAGGATTTCCTTTCGTAATTTGACTTCCGGTTTTGAATTAATAGGTAATTGAATTGGTTTATTTTGAGATAGTTTTGTGAATAACTTTTCGAAAGAGGTTATTTTAAATGGAATTTGCATCTTGGTCATGAATGGTTGCACATGTCATATGAAATTGCAAATGTCGCATAAAAGGAAGTATGAATGGAAACAAACATGGCATTTGATCATTGAGCCTCTTTCTCTATGTGCGGGATGCCAAGTCCCAGTGAATTCTAAAACTATCTTTCTTGCAAAATTGTTGAGTAGAACTTACTTGCTTTTGAAGCCTTACTTGTATCAAACCGAAGTATCCTCTCTAAGGAAATCGTCCGCATTAATTTCTCAGAAAATGAGAGTTATCCCTTTGAACCAAGCTTCTCCTGAACAATGCGCTTCAAAGCATTGCATTCACTGGTGGGATGGTGAAGGAACCGGTGTAAATGACAGTACCTTGGGTCCATTACTTTTTGATCAGTGGGTGGACGCCATACCGGAGGTATCTCTACCTCTCTGTTTCGCACCCACGCCTCCAACAACTCCAAAATCTTCTTCATTGGGAAGGGAAAGTGTAGGTACTCTGAGTCTATATTTTCCTGCGTTAGTGGGCGTTGTGATGTCTCTACGTGGAGTGCCATCATATCTGCGAATCGCTTGCCTGGGTAAAGGGATGTGGAAGGTGTCGTAATATCACTGCTGAGTGATCAAATTGAGCGCTCCCATCCTCTGTATTCACGTATTTCTTGATTGATCTCCCCTTCCTCAAGAATTTCTTCGCTTGGTTAAAATGTCGATGCGGATTGGACAGTCTTCCGGGCTTCAACAAGAGTCTTGAGATATAAATCTTCTAGCAGGGCTCCGTAGGCTGCAGGCTCCCTTTCCTTATTTGGCAGACGTTGTAGTACTCCGGACAAGTCCTTTCCTCTGTGGAGTTGCCTTGAGTCTTCATTGTTGGACGGACCATGTTGTTCATCTTTCCTGAGTCTCCTGCGATTACGCGCTCTTTTCGCTTTTCCACTGGTAAAGGTGTGACCCCTGGCTAAGGATCCAGCGTTTCTCGCACTGGATGAGTAAATGTTTGTCGACCCTCCTTGTAATTGTGCTGTTATATCATTCAAAAGGTGGAATGTTTCGCTCTGTCTTCTAGCGATACCATCTTGATTTGCCAAGACATCTTCCAGCATTCTAGCTATACTTCCCATGGTATCTGAACCACATGTGGTTTCCTGGTGAGGATACATCGCGAGATGAAAACCGAAAAATTGAGAATTCAATTTTTTGCAACCGAGAGATCAAGCTCCCACTGTGGTCTCCAATTGTTTATGGGTGAAAACTATTTCTGCCGGTTTTGGTAATTTGGGGTGTGTGGATGAGAAATGAGTCTAAACCTTAAACAAATGCCTTTGCGCGGTGAGTGCTTGTAGATTCGAGAGATCAATGTGCAAGTCCGGCCTAAACCAAGAAATGGTCGTTCCAGACTTGTTTCGGTCACAAAGTGAAGGAGATGGGGTTGATCTTAAGGAGGGAAGCGAAGAAGGTGTTGAGATTGTGAAGGTGTTGGCTTTCTTATGACTTGTAACAGAAATATGAGAAGGCTTACGATTGATGCAAGCAGGCTCTGGGTGTTTGAATACGTTTTGTATTAACACTTGGTTTCTGTCTCGTCTGGACTTGTGTTGTTTCTCCTTGGTGTTTGGAAAATAGGGAGGAGAACCTATTTATACAAGTCATTTGAGCCTTATTCACGTCTCTCGTGGGAAGTGGAGGAAGTGGAGTGATGGAGTAGTGGAGTTGTGTGTTGGTGTTACACGACCAGTCTTGCCCACTTCTCTTGTCATCTCCAACCGTCCATGACTTCCTGACACGTTCTTGTGATGGCGCGTTGCACGCTGCACGCTGTAAACCGCCATACCAATACCTGATGCGTGTCGTAACCACAACAAATTAATTAATACTTTACTACCTAATTAACAAGTAATATAGGGTAGTCAAGGTCGATCCCACGAGGAGCACGAGATTCTAGTTGTAAAAATTGTCACGAAAGGGGGGTGTAAAAAGCAAAAGAAAATAAACAAAACAATTAAAAAAATAAAGTTGAAAGCAATAAGAGAGACAAGATCAAGGAATCCTTCTTCGTTACGAAACAATGATTAAAGTTATGTTCTCTTCTACTTGTTATTAGTCACAGATTATCACCAACCGTAGGTAAAGCGCCTAGCTCGTGCTAAACCCCTAAATCCCTTGTATCACCTAGGACACGGAAGTTCTCGACTACCGGATTCTAATCACCTAGCCACCTAGAATTAGCTCAACCTAGATGTAAGCTGGGCTCATGCATTAGGTTTTGTGAATTTCTTAGGTTGATATTAGTAGTTAGACTCTTAGCTCAAGGTCTACTTGCTAACGTTGTTTCTACACACAATTGCTCCACGGAATCCCTCCGCAAGGTCTCGTGTTTGCTACTTATGTAAAGAGTCAAAGAACGATTACTTATCCCCTAACTTTCACTAGCTTTAGATTGAATTAACAAATCAATTTAGCGTGCACTCCAAACAGTTTATCAATCAATCATGAATGTCTTTAAGATCACTCCTATTAGTAAAAACAAACGATAATTATGTGAAAAACTTCAAGATAGAATTTGAAAACAAAAACTTAAATCATATGTTTAAAAACTAGGAATTCATCCTCAATCAATAGAATTAACTACTCATGTTAAGAGAGTTCACACAAAGAATAAGAAAAAGAAAAGAATTGTGTGTGTAGAGAGGTGTGTAGAAGTTGTAGAAAACTTCTCTATTTATAGGCTTCAAAATTCTCCAAATCTTCCAAGGATTAGAATCCTTTTCCTTTTGCAATTCAATCTCCAAATCCAAGCTTTTCTCAACTCTTCCACCTTCTCTTTCCAAATTTGAGTCCAATTCTCCATCGATTCCTAGCCCAAGTCTTCATACCCATGAGAGAAGTCCATAGAAAGTTCTGGAATTTTGCTCATAGGAAAAGCGGGATTATGGCGAATTTGGCCGTGAAACGCCGCCGGCCACCGAAAATTTCTCCGTCAAGAGAATATTCGACAAGGAATATTCCGTCGATCCACCGTTAGGACTAACGGTCAACGGTCAAACTGTCGGTCAAACCGTTAGTCACGGTCAAGGGAAGTCAAGCCGGATGGCGAGTCGGGCCATCGAAGTCGGCTTCTAACTCGGTCTTAGAGTCCGAGTCACCGAGGTATCCTAGCGAGTCACCGATTCGACTTAACCGAATCGACCTAGGCCATTTCATAGGCTTGTCTTTGTGTTGCACAATCCTTGTGCAATCCGAGTGCCTTAGCCAACCATCATTGCCCCGGCAATTCCATCATTCTCATGCCAATGCCACCGGCTCATTCTTGCTTCCAAACCCGTGGTGTCACACTAGTCTTGCTTCACTCATAGCGGCAATGTCACAACCCATCTCTTTAGCAAGACTTAGACCTCCCCGTAACTCCACGAGCCGAGCCAGTGAAACCACCGCCCAAATACCCACAAATGAAGCACCATTCGTGCAACTCTCTTCCTGGGTTCAATGTCTCATACCCAAACTTGCCATCTGAGCATAAACAACACAAAGAACACTATGCAGCTCACAGGCATCATTCAACCCTGTAACAACACATTCAACCTGCTATTTTCCATCCATCCAGCATAACCCACAACTCTGTAAACAATCACACCACACCCACAGACTCCTTCTGAGCAAGAACATCCACCTGAAACTCATCTCCACATTCAATTCCAATCTCAGCTGTAATGTTCAACCTGTACCCTAGCAACAATAACACCTACAACTGCTCAGCTCACAGCCTCACTGGAAGCTGCATCACATACCCAATCAACCACATCAGTTCAATACCCTTTTGCCTCCAGCCATTCCTCCCTGAACTCAGCTACTGCTCCAGATCATCTCCCAAATGCAGTATTGCATCCAACTGCAGCTGCAATATAGCACCACAGTTTCATGCCATGCTCTCAGCCAACCCTATTACAGCCATATACCACCTAATCACTTCACAATGCCATATTTGCTGCCATATCATCACCACTAACAGCATCTGAACTTAACCCAAATTTCAAAATCGAGCTAAACTCCATCAATAATCATCAATCTTTATCATCTCAGATTCACAACTCTAACATCACAACCCATACCAACAGTGCCAGAACCCATCTCCTTTTAGCCAATAGCAACAGCACTAGCTTCTGGTTCTCAAATTAAGCTCAAAATCCACTTTGATTCCTCCTCTCTGAGCTTCCACTCCTTCAACGAATCCATCAAATTCCACCATCTTCTTCCTCCATCTTCTTCGTCAGGAGCAAACCCCAATCTCTCTATTGATTGCAGCATCAGGTCTAACCCTATCTCTGATTTGTTCTTCCAACAGACTAATCTCGACATCAACAATTCAAATCAAATCCTCGATCCCCCAACAAACAAACCCATTTCATCTTTGTCTAATCTCTCTCAATTTCTCGGTTTCATCGACTCTCGATTTAGTTAATTTCCGTCTGTTCTTGAGATAACGGCCGCAACTCGTTCTCTCTCGATCGATTAATGGCAAAGACCACATTGCTTTCTTTCTTATTTTCGGACAAAGGAATTGGCTGAATGATTGAGAGATAGTCTCGATTTCGGAGTTTAGGTTTAAATGACACGGATCCGGTCGGGTTTGGATCCGGTGCAGTTAAGACCTACCCAATTGGATGCTACCCAAGCATGACCATCCTCCGGATAAGGGCTACCCAGTGTTAATAACACCCACTGCTGATTGATAAGGGTTACCCTGGATGAGAGCCCCTTAACCACTACTGGGCTCCGGATAGTGTTCGCCCGTAAAATGACCTTTTTGCCCTTTTGACTTAATTTGGGTGATTTCTTCTTCTTTTCCTCCGTGCGACTCCAAAGTAGCTACAAAACTCAAAACAAGCATAAAATACATAATTTACAAGAAAAATAGCAAAGAAAGCATAAACTACTAGATAGTAAATTAGGTGTATTCTACACCTATCAAATTCCCCCACACTTAGACTTTGCTAGTCCTCGAGCAAATCAAACTAAAACTCACAACTTCAAAGCGTTCAAGCGTCACAAGCATCCAAAGAGTTATGAGGACATAGAAATTTACGCATGCTAGTATTAAGAAGTTAGAAATACTAAAGAACATATTCTCGTTCTTAAATGTTGAGTGAGAAATAACCACACCATAATGAGAGAACGCGTGTTTGAGAAACGATCAATAAGCATTTCGCCTCGACTTCGCCTCACCAAATAAGATTTTATGATAATTGCACTCAAAAAGACAGACTTTTTATGGTTCTCACATGTGTGCGGTAGGAATGAAGAGAGAATTCCTGCAACACGTTGAATGGTGGGAAGGATAACTTCCGAAATTTTGAAAAACCCACATCTTTTAATATTTTGAAAAACCATTTTTCTGACGATCTCTAAGAAAGGAAATCAACCATTGATTATCGAGGATGAGATTACTTACTTACCTTCACATCCGATCGCCAATTATGATAACACCACTCTCACGGCATCCAATAGAAACGTCTTCTGCTCCTTGTCTTGATCTTCATGGTCTTCGTCTTCGGTTTCAACTATTGATGATAAACCCTTGAATTTCATAAATCCTTAACAATTCTTAACTCTTTTTACCTTAAAATATCCTTGTCGCTTGAAACTTCCTTATATATTTTCCTTCCCCACGGCTCATTCAATAAAAATAAGAACAAATATTTCTCTTGTGTTTTCTTTTCTTTCCTTTTTTTTTTTTTTTTCAATTTTTTTTTTTTTTTTTTTTTTTTTTTTTCATTTTTTTTTTTTTTTTTTTTCATCATTTTTTTTTTTTTTTTAAACAAGAGAAATTAAATACAAAAATAAACCATGGCCGTGGGAGAAGTATTTTACCGCTTGATTCTTCACAACTTGTATCGTCTTGAAATCATAAACTTCAAAAATTCTCACCTTTTAATTTTCTTCGCTTTCATGAATAAGTCTTCATACTTGAATATAAAATTACCTCATTGTAGTGTAAGTCCTCAACATATATGTAAAAATACGCACTTTGTATGTTGCTTTACTTGAATTTGAAATTTGCTCTTTTTCTCGTTCCGTTGCTTGTAAACCTTAAACTTTTCCAACTTTCCTTGTAGATTTTGGTGTCGCTCCTTGTTGATGATGAGAGTGTTTCTATGGATCCGTTGTTGTCGCGAGAGAGAATGGTGCTAACTGCAAATCGAACTACAAGAAGGAAGCTTTCATCCATGGACGTCACCCTCATGATTGACAAAATTAGCACTCAAGAGATCAAAGAGTAGTGCTTCTATTGGTGGGAGGTTGGGTAGCTCACCATTCTACCCGGAATTAACGTACGGTGACACACACTCAAAAGAAGCTCTTTAGTAGATGGAAAATTTCTGGTCGGTGCCTCACATGATATGAACACGGGTAGTCTCCACTAATGATTGATCAGCAACTCTAATAACGCATTTCTCCCTGCACCAAATTCGCATCACCGGCATGATTAAATCCATTATTTAACACTCAAACAAACAAGAAATCCGAATGTAGTTCTCTAACATTTCCAAGTTCAATTATGTCGGTCAAAATCTCTATGTAAACATACCTAGAAGTATGCTAGTGACTCTAAAATCTTTAAAAGTTGGAATTTTTATGTAAAACTCTTTTTGTTTTTTTTTCAAATTTTTTTCATTTTTTTGTAATTTTTGTTTTAAAAACATGCTTAACCACTCCCCCACACTTAAACCTTACATTGTCCTCAATGTAATTGAATCCTCCTAGTAAAGTCAAGGTGGGAAATTTTAACATGATAAGAAACAAGAAAAAGAAATAACAAAAAGCAAAAAGATAAGAAATACAAAACCGATGGGTTGCCTCCCATTAAGCGCTTGTTTTAAAGTCGACGGCCCGACTTGGCTCTTGTAAGATTCATTCCCCATATACTAATAATCGGAAAATTTGAGGATCCACCCATAATACCTGTTTTGCAAACAATAACTCCATACAAATATTAGCACAAGAAAATAATAGTGAAATTATCGCTCCATAGAAATTTCCCCCACACTTATTCTCGTCCACACTCGGAAGTGTATAAAGAACATAGAAGTTGGGAACTTCCATGTATTCCTCTTGGCAAACCTGCATAGTGTTAGCATCAAGTGTTTCCAATGGTGGATATTTAGAAACAAAATCATCCAAAAATACTTTCGAAGCACATACATTCAAACCAATAAGAGGTAAAGGAGAAGAATCAATAAGCAAAGGGTTAGACAAACCTTTCAAAAATTCTTGTATTATATCCTCTTCATCCTTAAAAAATTCAAGTGAATCACTTACCTCTTGTATATCGTGGTCCTCTATTAAACTTTGCAACCATTCTTCGTCGTTTTCTACCTTAACCAAAGTCTCGGTATCATCATAATCATTAGCAAGTTCAATTGGGTCTTCCACAAAATCAATGAATGTGGTTTCATCCTCTAGTATCATCTCTTCAACATTCTCATCATCGGAATCGGGCCATTCACTAAAATGATTCTCATCGGTATAGATTGTAAAATCTTCTTGTGCGGAGTGTTACTTCGTTTACAACAATAGGTAAGTCACACCCAATCTCCTCCTTTTGAATAGGTGAAGGATCGTTATTATGATCCGGAGTTGGAATAACTTCCTCATTGTTGCAACGTTCATACACTTCCGCGGACTCCCATCTTTCCCTAAGAAATTTTTTCCAAGCAATAAATGCATCTTCCTCAAGCTCTTCCTTTTGAATAGGTGATTGATCATTATTAAGATCAAGGCTTGAGTAATCTACACTAGCGTCATCAAAAGTCTCTAAAGGTTGGTCCTTTTCAACGCAATCATCTTCATTTTCGGACTCACCATAATAAGAATCTTCATCGGTTTCATAACCTTTATCCCGACGTCGTTTAAGTTCCATATGAATAGTCCTACTAATTTTGCGACAAGCTCTTCCGAGTCTCCATCATCTTCCAATTTGTATAATTTCTGTGCAAGTTTCCTGACGTTCACACGCTTACCACCGTTGATAGAGTTTCTAGACGGCATCTCCTCTTTTGGAAAAAGTGAAGGAAAAACACGATGAAGAGGAGTATATTCCAAATTCTCTGTCTGCACATTACTAGAAGACAAATTGTTAGATGTATAACTATCCTTCCATCCCTGTGATTGTCCACTTACATACCCGTCATAAGGTTGTTGATATGTATGAGAATATCCATAAGGTTCTGTAGAAAATTTATCATAGCCAAAATATTGGTTTTGATTGTATCCTAAGGATGGTTGGAAGTTGTCATAATGTTGAGGTTGAAAACCGTATTGATTGTTGTAATATGCTTGCTCTTGTCCACCATACATTGGAAAACCGATACCTGAAATACGATTCAAAAACCTAGTTAGATACGGAATAGAATCCAACAAAGCAAGAATAAAGCAAAAAGAAAAATAAAAACAACTAAAATCATCCATTGCTCCCAAGAACGGCGCCAAAATTTGATGCGTGTCGTAACCACAACAAATTAATTAATACTTTACTACCTAATTAACAAGTAATATAGGGTAGTCAAGGTCGATCCCACGAGGAGCACGAGATTCTAGTTGTAAAAATTGTCACGAAAGGGGGGTGTAAAAAGCAAAAGAAAATAAACAAAACAATTAAAAGATAAAGTTGAAAGCAATAAGAGAGACAAGATCAAGGAATCCTTCTTCGTTACGAAACAATGATTAAAGTTATGTTCTCTTCTACTTGTTATTAGTCACAAATTATCACCAACCGTAGGTAAAGCAGCTAGCTCAGTGCTAAACCCCTAAATCCCTTGTATCACCTAGGACACGGAAGTTCTCGACTACTGGGATTCTAATCACCTAGCCACCTAGAATTAGCTCAACCTAGATGTAACTGGGCTCATGCATTAGGTTTTGTGAATTTCTTAGGTTGATATTAGTAGTTAGACTCTTAGCTCAAGGTCTACTTGCTAACGTTGTTTCTACACACAATTGCTCCACGGAATCCCTCCGCAAGGTCTCGTGTTTGCTACTTATGTAAAGAGTCAAAGAACGATTACTTATCCCCTAACTTTCACTAGCTTTAGATTGAATTAACAAATCAATTTAGCGTGCACTCCAAACAGTTTATCAATCAATCATGAATGTCTTTAAGATCACTCCTATTAGTAAAAACAAACGATAATTATGTGAAAAACTTCAAGATAGAATTTGAAAACAAAAACTTAAATCATATGTTTAAAAACTAGGAATTCATCCTCAATCAATAGAATTAACTACTCATGTTAAGAGAGTTCACACAAATAATAAGAAAAAGAAAAGAATTGTGTGTGTAGAGAGGTGTGTAGAAGTTGTAGAAAACTTCTCTATTTATAGGCTTCAAAATTCTCCAAATCTTCCAAGGATTAGAATCCTTTTCCTTTTGCAATTCAATCTCCAAATCCAAGCTTTTCTCAACTCTTCCACCTTCTCTTTCCAAATTTGAGTCCAATTCTCCATCCAATTCCTAGCCCAAGTCTTCATACCCATGAGAGAAGTCCATAGAAAGTTCTGGAATTTTGCTCGTAGGAAAGCTGGGATTATGGCCGGAATTTGGCGGAAAACGTCGCCGCCGGCCACCTGAAAATTTCTCCGTCAAGAGAATATTCGACGGAATATTCCGTCAGTCCACCGTTAGGACTAACGGTCAAACGGGTCAAACCGTCAGTCAAACCGTTAGTCAGCGGTCAAGGGAAGTCAAGCCAGATGGCGAGTCAGTCACTGAGTCAGCTTCTAACTCGGTCTTAGTCGGCTGAGTCACTGAGGTATCCTAGCGAGTCACTGATTCGACTCAGAACTGAATCAGCCTAGGCCATTTCATAGGCTTGTGCTGTGTTGCACAATCCTTGTGCAATCCAGTGCCTTAGCCAACCATCATTGCCCTGGCAATTCCATCATTCTCATGCCAATGCCACCAGCTCATTCTTGCTTCAAACCTGTGGTGTCACACTAGTCTTGCTTCACTCATAGCAGCAATGTCACAACCCATCTCTTTAGCAGCTTAGACCTCCTGCAACTCCACCAGAGCCAGCCCAGCTGAAACCACTGCCCAAATACCCACAACAGAAGCACCATCTGTACAACTCTCTTCCTGGGTTCAATGTCTCATACCCAAACTTGCCATCTGAGCATAAACAACACAGCAACACTATGCAGCTCACAGGCATCATTCAACCCTGTAACAACACATTCAACCTGCTATTTTCCATCCATCCAGCATAACCCACAACTCTGTAAACAATCACACCACACCCACAGACTCCTTCTGAGCAAGAACATCCACCTGAAACTCATCTCCACATTCAATTCCAATCTCAGCTGTAATGTTCAACTTTGTACCTAGCAACAATAACACCTACACTCTGCTCACTCACAACCTCACCGGAAATTGCATCACATACCCAATCAACCACATCGAGTTCAATACCCTTTTGCCTCCGGCTATTCCTCCCGAACTCGGCTCATTGCTCCAGATCATCTCCCAAATGCGTGTGCATCCAACTGCTGACTGCAATATAGCACCACGCGATTCATGCCATGCTCTCACCAACCCTATTACGCCATATACCACCTAATCACTTCACAATGCCATATTTGCTGCCATATCATCACCACTAACAAAGATTCGAACTTAACCCAAATTTCAAAATCGAGCTAAACTCCATCAATAATCATCAATCTTTATCATCTCGCATTCACAACTCTAACATCACAACCCATACCAACGGTGCGAACCCATCTCCTTTTAGCCAATATTAAAGACTAGCTTCGGTTCTCAAATTAAGCTCAAAATCCACTTTGATTCCTCCTCTCTGAGCTTCCACTCCTTCAACGAATCCATCAAATTCCACCATCTTCTTCCTCCATCTTCTTCGTCAGGAGCAAACCCCAATCTCTCTATTGATTGCAGCATCAGGTCTAACCCTATCTCTGATTTGTTCTTCCAATGAGACTAATCTCGACATCAACAATTCAAATCAAATCCTCGATCCCCCAACAGCAAACCCATTTCATCTTCTGTCTAATCTCTCTCAATTTCTGGTTTCATCAGCTCTCGATTTCCGTTAATTTCCCGATCTGTTCTTGAGATAACAGCCGCAACTCGTTCTCTCTCGATCGATTAATGGCAGCAGCCCTGACTGCTTTCTTTCTTATTTTCAGACAAAGGAATTGAAACTGAATGATTGAGAGATAGTCTCGATTTCAGGTTTAGGTTTAAATGACACGGATCCGGGTCGGGTTTGGATCCGGGTACGGTTAAGACCTACCCAATTGGATGCTACCCAGCATGACCATCCTCTGGATAAGGGCTACCCAGTGTTAATAACACCCACTGCTGATTGATAAGGGGTACCCTGGATGAGAGCCCCTTAACCACTACTGGGCTCCGGATAGTGTTCGCCCGTAAAATGACCTTTTTGCCCTTTTGACTTAATTTGGGTGATTTCTTCTTCTTTTCCTCCGTGCGACTCCAAAGTAGCTACAAAACTCAAAACAAGCGTAAAATACATAATTTACAAGAAAAATAGCAAAGAAAGCATAAACTACTAGATAGTAAATTAGGTGTATTCTACACCTATCAATACCCCAGTATGTATCCCCCAGTTTGTGACATGATCGATGTCTCGAGTGTGTGGATCGTGGGACCCACAGAAATTGCATGTAATGCTAGATTAAATAACTAAGTTATTTAGGAAGTCGATACTTGTGAAGTATCATGTGTATTCTATGCAGGTACTGCATCATGGTGTGGTAGAGTGATGGGTGGTGATTACCATGACGCCTCACCGACCAATTAACTCCCTGACCAGGGTTGTATAACCAAGCCGGTGAAGTTGGACGGACGAGATGATCTTTGAGACACTCATCTGCGACCGTTGATGGAATTAGGGTTTTGAAGAGGTGCGCAGGCATCATTCTTAAGCTTGGTCGAATCCAAGCTTGGGAGACGATTTTGGCCAGGCCGATCGTACATGCGTGTAGATGGCATGACGGTGTAGGCGCCCATACCCCATTACTTTACAAGAGTATGATCTGGGCCACTCAATTCGTCCGGTGAAGTTGAGTGGTCGAGATCAATTTGTGACAGAAAACTTGTGCCGCAAGAGCCGCACATCACGCCATCTTCAGGCGCGCGTTCCAAGACAACCAATTTTTGGTCGGTCTTGGCCGATCGGTCTGCAGTGTTGGTGATAGGATGGTGTTCACTCCTATACCTGACTGTCCCATGAAAACGTGATCTAAGCCACTCAAATCGTCCGGTGAAGTTGAGTGGTCGAGATCAGTTTGCTGTTTGGGAAGTGTGACCACGCTAGTTTAGACGCGCGTTTTGGGATAGCCAGGCATGATATGCCTTGGCCGATCAGGTGAGGGGAGAGACGGGCCCACGGTGGTCATGTTGGTATGACCGGACCTGCTTAATCTAAACTGGGACCCTCCATTCGTGCTTAGGAGAATATGGACGCTCGTGATGCTCGAAACCCTAATTTTGGCCTTCACGGCCGTGTAACCATACCGTTCGGGCGCACGGGTGGGATGACCAACCATGGTTGGTCCTGACCGATTGGTCAGGTATGTAGGCGGGCCCACGGTGATTGTGTTGACATGCTCTGGGCCCTTTGAATCTACATCTACACCCTTTATCTATACCTGCGAAAATGGATGGTTGAGACTGTTTTGCGACACATGTAATATGCCGCAAACCCTAATTTAAGGTTTTCCGTCCATACCGCTCTGGTTTGGACGTTTTTAGCAAGCTATGCCAATTTTTTGGGGAGGCCGACCATGCGGGGTCCGCGTTGGTTCGGCAGTGAATATTCCATACCTGCTTGGGGGTTATGGAATTGATCTGGGCCATCCAATCACGCTGGTGAGGTTGGATGAACGATATCATATCCAGACTGATACGGACAGTCCGGATGCTCAATCGGGCTAGTATAACACACCGAGAGTTCTCAATCGGGCTAGTATAACACACCGAGAGTTGCAGCCTGTACGGGTATTTCGTACATGCTTTCATTATAATGCTTGGAGGTTCGTGTTGCTCTATGGAGAGCAACACTCAGTCGTCATGCCGCACTGATAATGAGTACAGGAAATACAAGGCTGCTCACGTATTAATTAATAATGCTATAAATTCACTGGGTATATGGGATTGTTGCTACATGCTCCAACCTGGATGAATTTCATGTATTTAATTCACAGAATGGGATTGTTGCCACATGCTCCATTCTAGGTGAATTAGTAAAGTGATGAAGTATTCAACACTTATTAATGGCTTTATCTTTTACAAGATGTTAGCGCATAATTTTCTATTTTTTTTTTACAATTTTAACCTTAAATGAAAATCCACCATCAACACTTATCAATCATGATTGATTGATCATCATATTTGATCTAGAAGTGTTAGATGAATGTGGCTAAGTTATAAGTGTTAATATGGCCAACTTCGGTTAACTATTATGGAGCCAACTATTATACACATTTAGGTACGGTTTACCCATATCTAAATATAAGTATATTTTATTTGTGTGTATCAAGCTAATACCATCTAACCGTGGAGATTGATTGCTTAGTTTCTAAGCAGACTTAGCTTGAATCTTAAATCAGGAGTTCATATAACGGTGAATATCAATTTCTTTGTTACTAAGCTATCTAAGCTTTGATTGTAAGCAACCCTGATTCGAAAGACTATATAAGGGATAACTCTAGCATCTGGGAAACCTAATACCGACACTCTCGTGTTTCCTAGTTGCAAACTAGAGTCGATTCTCCTTTAACCTAGGTTTTCCAGAACCATTATTAGGTTAACGACTTCAAGACTTCATTTGGGATTCGTGAAGCCATATCCAACTATTTTCTCTGTAGTTGCGTATTCTGATCTTACCTTTTTCCATCTTATTGAGTTTTATCTTCTCTAAAATTTACTCGAGATTTATCTCCGAAAGGTAAGATATAAAAAGTAATCATAACAGTTCTTTGTCTCAGACTCTTGTGATTCCGAAATAACTTCTTCCGTTAATCGGTTAGGTTATTATGAGGTGACTAATATTTCTAGTCTGCTCTTCGGGAGTATAACACCGTATTATTAGTTGATTTTCCTGTTCACCTTGATTTGTCTAAATACGGAAACAAAACCATAATAGACTTCTTGTGGGAGACAAATTTGTTTATAAGTCTTCGACTTTGGGTCGTAAAAACTCTTAGTTTTGGGTGAGATCATCTAAGGGAATCAAGTGCGCAGAGTCCTGCTGGGGTTCAAGAGGCGCAAGGAACGCAACTGTACCTTAATCAATGTGAGACTTGGTTAGGGCTCAACTACATTCCAATCCGAAGTTAACTTGTAGTAGGCTAGAGTATGTAGCGTCCTAATACAGTGTGGTGTTCAAATATGGACTAGGTCCCAGGGTTTTTCTGCATTTGCAGTTTCCTCGTTAACAAAATTTTCGGTGTCTGTATTATTTCTTTTCCGCATTATATTTGTTTATATAATTGAAATATCACAGGTTGTGCGTAGTTCAATCACAGTTGATAAATCCGATTTTTGTTTGTTGGATAGAACTAGATTGACACTTGAGCATTGGTCTTTGGTACCGTCTATGTTATTCTCACATCAATTAGGCTCATGGATTTCTATCTGTTCGATTTGCTCATAGTATTGAGAAAGAGATAAAGCTCTTTGATACATTTCTTGATTGGGCCTCACTTTTAAGTTGGTTCTCTCGGAACTATATAAGAGTTTAGTCCATACAGATTTTCGAACGAAATATTGGGTGTGGTTGTTATACCCCCGCGTTTTCAATTGGTATCAGAGCAGGCAAACATGCTAAGACCCCATAAGTATGTGTTTGTAGCAATCTGATTATATGGACAGAAGTGTTATCTCTGACAAACGCATCACCAGGAATAAAAGTTTTGTTTATATGAAATCTATTAAAGAGAAAGACTTATCTGTCTCACGTATAGATGAACATTCTGTTCCCATGAAACACATGAAACATGCTAATATTGATAAATGTTATCCCTTTTATCTTACTGATGAGTCTGAATATGAAGTAGAAAGGGAAGCAGCCAGGGAAAGTGCAGTAATTCTAAGATAAGCTAGAATTCAGTCAACTGAAGTTATTAGGCTGAAGCACAAAGTCAATATACTTATTGGTATGGTTAATGATCATGAATCTCAATTAAATATTTTTCGTGAGGAAAAAGCCGAAGTAAGTTTTTGAAGAAATTTACTCAAGGCAAAACTTGAGGAGAATGTGAAAAGGCGAGGGTACCCAGATATACCTCAAGCTAAAACTTTTCCTACCTATAAGTCCTTTCTCCAAAAGTGATTGTCTATGGACTGAGTCTAGACAATACAACTAATCGGTTCACACTTCGTGTGATCGTCTATGGATACGAGATCGATATAATATACAACGACGAAGTATGTTTACTTGATACAAAGGTTCGGACTTAACCAAACACAATAGGATTTCTTATCAAGTAAATAGGAATTAATGTTTGTGTAATTTACTTTAATTATAATAAAACAATTATAATGTGAAAATATAAAGTAAATGACACAGCAAGATTTTGTTAACGAGGAAACCACAAATGCAGAAAAATCCCGGGACCTTGTCCAGAATTGAATACTCTCAGGATTAAGCCGCTACACAAAATTAAACCAAATTCGTATAATTGAGACCAAGCAACTAAACCTATAGTTCACCTAGTTCCGTCTGTATTCCCACGCCTCCAACTTATGAATAAGTCACTACTTGGAACAATTCTTTTGGTTCGTATTCCAAACAGTAAAGGAACAACAAATCTGTTTGGTATCAACTCTCTTCAACCAAGTGATGTGAGTTCGACAAAGGATCTTCTGTTTATCTCAATAAACTCCTTTGTCAGGTTCTTAGATCTATCTTATTCTCAACTACCGAAGTAATTGTTAAGATTTTGCAATCAATACTTTTAATCACAAAGAATTGTATTGATGCCGATCTACACAACTAATTAATCCAATCTACTAGAAGGATAAACCGATTATAGTTGGATCCTCTTTACCGAAACATGTATTGTGCATACCAAAGATTATGAACCCAATATCAGAAATCTTCAATATCTTCTTTGTCTTCAAATCTTCTTAGATCTTCAATAAACACCTGCACACAACAACTTGAACCTCTTGTGATCAATCACGCACTGAACGGAGTTTGTTAACAATGGATTATCACAAGATCGTCTTTAACACTAACAACAATCTAAAGATCCCTGTCGAAACTTCGATCTAGTTTGAGTGAATCTTATATCAGAAGAGAAGATTCTCAAGCATAAACAAACTAGGTGAAATCAAAGTTCAACCACCGTTAGTCAATCAGACCAATCGAAAACACAAGATAAACCGGAATTATCTAGTTTCCCACCAACGGTACTAACAGAGCTTCTCAATCCCAAAGAAGACTTTAAACTGAGCGGCCGCAAGAGATTTCGCCTAATTAGGTTACTCTCCTCTCTGAATAGGCGGCTTCACCAGTAGCAACACAACCGAGGAAGTTTGCTGTCACGAATGATTAGTTTGCTAGAAATGAAAACTTCAAGTATTTATAGACAAGGAAGTTTGGAAACCAAGGAATTTCCAAAACCGAAAATATTCTCAAGATATGCAATATAATTCCTAATTCTGTTTCCATAATTCCTGGAAATGCTCTGTCCAAAATAATGACCGAAAATCTCTTTGGAAAATCTTTAACTAGTAAATGCACATTACTAATTCTCATTTTCCTAAAATAAAATTAAGACCTTAATTAAAAGATTCTTCACTTATTTATGTTTCGATCCTGGGATTTTCTTCCTTTAGCTATAAAGGAATAACTTTGAACAATTAAAGATAAAAATTACTGCATGTGTTCAAAGTGTGTCGACATCCTTACTTTGTAAGTCCTCTTTCATACTTACAACCTTGAAACCGATTTTCCACACTTCCAAACAAGTTTAGAATTGGTTCATCTTAATTTCAAGATCTATGTGATTGATCAAGAACACTCAATCACAAATCATGGGTTTAACGGTTCTACCAAAACAAGTTTCGGTTCTACCTCCATGTGAGTACTGTGCATAGTCACACTAGATTTCCAAAATTCGGTTGACTAGGTACTAGGATCGGTTCCCCACATATATATGGTATCTAATTTATATGTGTTGCACATGTCCATAGGATCGGTTCCCCTTTGCCTAAAAACATGTTGCACATGTCCATAGGATCGGTTCCCCTTTCTGCTACAAACTTGTTGTACCTCATACAAGGATCGATTCCCCTTTGTGATGTGTTGCACCTCTTACTAGGATCGGTTCCCCTTCACCCAGATTCGGTCATACACAAATCACAAACTCGATCATACCATCTTAGGTGATTACTTAAGATCGGTTTTACTAATAAAAGTCATACCAATACATAAGTCAGGCCTTTGTGAATAGTTTTACCAAGAACACAAACAAATCATGAGCGGTTATACTAAATCACACATATTGGTTGTTCACAAGATATTCAATGAATAACAATACCAATAACGCCTGGCGATTTCCTTTTCAATTCATAAACAAGTTTATGAACTTACTTCCTTAAAACACATGTAAAACATTGTTTCCTATGATGAAATCCTCACCTCATACCCATACATAATCACAATAGCATTTAAACGATTATGTCGATGTCTTATCTACAAAGTTTAATGGTTAAGCAATAAACCTCGTATTGTATTCCTTAATACTATGTCTATCTAGAGTGTTCATGTTTCGCATTTCTGTTCTCAATATGCACGACTTGAGAGATACGTTAGGGAATGAAACAGTTCAAGTCAAATATCACTTACCTCAAGTGGAAAGATGATGTTGTCGTTGTAGCTTCTTACTTGTTCACTTATTCAAGTCTTCGCAATACTTGTAATGTCTCATATCCTAATACTTTCAAGCTAACCTATACGAAGTTGACTCTAGTACATAATCAAGCGACTCTTAAAATGAGTTTTGATTCACTAAAATATGACAACCAAACTTGATATACCAATGCTTGGTGGGTTCAACCGAGCTATGATCTAACAATCTCCCCCTTTGTCAATTTTAGTGACAAAACTTTTACAATCATATGGATAAACAAATTACAAGAATTCATTACACATACGCTTGATTCCCGAATTCAACAACACAATAACATGTATACATTCAATCCTTAAATGCCGATGTTGACATTATAATAACAAAGCTAATACTCCCCCTAAAGGTGAGATATGTAGATTTTATCAATCCGCACGTCTTTGTTATACCAATTAATATGATATGTTACCCCCCCCTTAGTCTATGCTTTCACTCTTTCGTTAGATAAACGTTTAAGCACAATTGTCCTTTTCCTTAGTGATACCAATCAATATTAAATCAATGACAGTATCACTTGTTTACTCCATATATTTCTCCTCATTTTTGTCACAAAATGACAAATAAACAAAAAAATAAAGGACAAACCGAAAAGAATCTTACAAATCTCAAAACAGACTTGCAACCTATAGAGTTAAGCAAGAGGGTTCCACACACCATTTTTGATAACCAATATCAAAACCGAAACTACAAAGTAATTTGTTTTGATATGTTATCAAGGAAATAATTGCCCGAATAAATTTCCAATTTAGTTTATCAAACCAAAATCAACTAAGCACCTTAGTCCCTTTGCTAAACCGATTGTACAAATACAATCGCTTCATTCAATAAGACCAAAATAAAGATAACTCTATTTTTCTCATCGGGTTATAATTATCCATATAACTTAGACCTTTAAATTTCAAACAAGACAAGTACTAGGTTAGTTAACTAGCATTTCTTGTTAAGGCATTCGATTAGGCTTGAATAACCGAAAACTCTATTTTGATAAGTCTAACTAAGATAAACTTAGCTTCTCTTATCCGGAATCGAATTGGACTAAACAATCCATATGTAGACTTTTTCTTTCGTTAAGCCATAAATAATTCATACAAACCAAAATAAATCAACTTGCATAATTATTCACCTCAACCGGAAGCAATTGAAACAACATAGACATTATAACACCGCAATTGCACCGAAATTTTGTAAGCCTAAACAACTGATACCACACAATAAAGCAAGATAACAATAGTTTTTCTTAACCGGAACCAATTGAATCACACACACATCCATACACACATAATGGAATAAATCATCAATTGTACCAAAATTTTGTTAAGCAAAAGCAAAATATATATGAAATAAAATCAGGCTTTTCTTAAACAAGAAAACAATTAACTAACAACATTGTTACCTCAAATTTCGCATCCGCTTCTCCAATATGTTTGCATCTTCTTCCAGGGAGAATTGATATCGAAATATCATTATGTTGTCATGCTTATGCAAAACAAAAGAATAACAACAACCAACCTTTACCAGAGAAAGGTTGAAAACCGGTTTTTAACTATTTGTTAGAGCATAGCTCAGTTGAACCCACCAAGCGTTGGTATGTCAAGTTTGGTTGTCATATTTTAGTGAATTAAAACTCATTTTAAGAGTCGCTTGATTATGTACTAGAGTGAACTTCGTATAGGTTAGCTTGAAAGTATTAGGATATGAGACATTACAAGTATTGCGAAGACTTGAAGAAGTGAATAAGTAAGAAACTACAACGACAACATCATCCTTCCACTTGAGGTTAGTGATATTTGACTTGAACTGTTTCATTCCCTAACGTATCTTTCAAGTCGTGCATATTGAAAACAAAACTGCGAATCATGAACACTCTAGATAGACATAGTATTAAGGAATATAATATGAACTTTATTGCTTAACCATTAAACTTTGTAGATAAGACATCGACATAATCGCTTGAATGCTATTGTGATTATGTATGAGTATGAGGAGAGGATTTCATCCTAGGAAACAATGTTTTACATGTGTTTTAAGGAAGTAAGTTCATAAACTTGTTTATGAATCGAAAAGGAAATCGCCAGGCGTTATTGGGATTGTTATTCATTGCATATCTTGTGAACATCCAATATGTGTGATTTAGTATAACCGCTCACGACTTGTTTGTGTTCTTGGTAAAACTATTCACAAAGGCCTGACTTATGTATTGGTATGACTTTTATTAGTGAAACCGATGTTAAGTAATCACCTGAGATGGTATGATCGAGTTTCTGTTTCGTTGAACCAAATCTGGGTAAAGGGGAACCGATCCTATGAAGAGGTGCAACACATCACAAAGGGGAATCGATCCTTGTATGGGGTGTAGCAAGGTTTATAGCAGAAAGGGGAACGGATCCTATGAACATGTGCAACACGTTTTTAGGCAAAGGGGAACCGATCCTATGGACATGTGCAACACATATAAGTTAGATACCATATATATGTGTGGAACCGATCCTAGTACTTAGTCAACCGAATTTTGGGAAGCTAGTGTGACTATGCACAGTACTCACATGGAGGTAGAACCGAAACTTGTTTTGGTAGAACCGTGAAACCCATGATTTGTGATTGAGTGTTTCTTAATCAATCGCATAGTTATTGAAAGTCAGATGAACCAATTCTAAACTTGTTTGGAAGTGTGGCAAATCGGTTTCAAGGTTGTAATTATGAAAGAGGACTTACAAAGTAAGGATGTCGGCATACTTTGAACACGTGCAATAATGTTTATATTTTATTGTTCAAAAAGTTATTCCTTAATAGCTACAAGAAAAAAATCCCAGGATCGAAATAAATAAGTTGAGAATCTTATATTTAAGGTTGCTAATTTTATTTTAGGAAAATGAGAATTAGTAATGTGCATTTACTAGTTGAGATTTTCCAGAGAGATTTTCGATCATTATTTTGGACAGAGCATTTCCAGGAATTACGGAAACCGAATTTGGAATGTATTGAATATCTTTGAGAATATTTTCGGTTTTGGAAATTCCTTGTCTATAAATACTTGAAGTTTGCATTTCTAACAAACTAATCCTTCGTGACTATGGAAATGTATGGAGATTATCCAAACGATTATTATATTGCTCCATCCAAGTTTCTTCTACAATTGATTCCAGTTGATAATCTCCCTTGATTTGTGATTGAGAGATACCTTTTAAGTGTTTCTTAATCAATCGCATAACCAAAGAATTTACCTAAAGACCAAAAAAACACTAGATTTGCAGGGTCGCTTCTTAACATCACCAGTATATGAACCAATTCTAAACTTGTTTGGAAAAGTTGATATCGGTTTTTCAAGGTTGTAATTTAGGAAAGATTCGAGAAGAAGGAATGGGACTTACAAAGTCCGGGAAAGAAGAAGGATGTCGGCATACTTTGGGAGATCTAACACGTGCAATCACTATAAAGGAGTTTTTATTTTATTGTTGTTATTCTTGGCCGAAACAAAAATATGCTTCATTTAAGAAAAAAATCCCAATGGATCGAAATAAATAAGTTGAGAATCTTATATTTAAGGTTGCTAATTTTATTTTAGGAAAATGAGAATTAGTAATGTGCATTTACTAGTTGAGATTTTCCAAGGAAAAAGAAGAGAGATTTTCGATCATTATTTTGGACAGCATTTCCAGGAATTACGGAAACCGAATTTGGAATGTATTGAATATCTTTGAGAATATTTTCGGTTTTGGAAATTCCTTGTCTATAAATACTTGAAGTTTGCATTTCTAACAAACTAATCCTTCGTGACAGCAAACTTCCTCGGTTGTGTTGTTACTGGTGTAGCCGCTTATTCGGAGAGGAGAGTAACCTAATTAGGCGAAATATCTTACGGCCGCTCAGTTTAAAGTCTTCCTTGGGATTAAGAAGCTCTACGAGTACCGTTGGTGGGAAACTAGATAATTGCGGTTTATCTTTTGTTTTAGATTGATTTGATTGACTAACGGTGGTTAAACTTTGATTGCACCAAGTTTGTTTATGCTTGAGAATATTCTCTTTTGATATAAGATTCACTCAAACTAGATCGAAGTTTCGACAGGGATCTTTAGACTATTGTTAGTGCTAAAGATGATCTTGTGATAATTCATTGTTAACAGACTCCGTTCTGTGCGTGATTAATCACAAGAGATTCAAGTGATTTTGTGCAGGTGTTTATTGAAGATCTAAGAAGATTTGAAGAAAAAGAAGATATTGAAGATTTCTGATTTGGGATTCATAATCTTTGGTGTGCACAATACTTGTTTCGGTATAAGAGGATCCAACTATAATCGGTTTATCCTTGTGGTAGATTGGATTGATTAGTTGTGTAGATCTGCATCAATACATTTCTTTGTGATTAAAAGTATTGATTGCAAAATCTTAAATGATTACTTCGGTAATTGAACATAAGATAGACCCGACGAAGGAGTTTATGTTAAGATAAACAGAAGAGCCTTTGTCTAACTCACATCACTTGGTTGAAGAGAGTTAATAACAAACAGATTTGTTGTTCCTTTACTGTTTGGAATACGAACCAAATGAATTGTTCCAAGTACGTGACTTATTTATAGGTCGGAGGCGTGGGAATACAGACGGAATTAGGTGAACGATAGGTTTAGTTTCTTGGTCTCAACTATACGAAGTTAGGTTTAATTTTGTATGGCGGCTTAATCCTGAGAGTATTCAATTCTGGACAAGGTCCCGGGGTTTTTTTTTGCATTTGCGGTTTCCTCGTTAACAAAATCTTTTTGTGTCATTTACTTTATATTTCCGCATTATAATTGTTTTATTATAATTAAAGTAAATTACACAAACGTTAATTCCTATTTACTTGATAAGCAATCCTATTGTGTTTGGTTAAGTCCGAACCTTTGTATCAAGTAAACATACTTCGTTGTTGTATTGTCTCGATCTCGTATCCATAGACGATCACACTAAGTGTGAAGCAATTAGTTGTATTGTCTCGACTCAGTCCATAGACAATCACTTTTGGAGAAAAGACTTATAGGTAGGAAAAGTTTTAGCTTGAGGTATATTTGGGTACCCTCGCCTTTTCAATTGGTATCAGAGCAGGCAAACACGGAAAGATGTAACAATCTGTGTTTGGTGCAATCCAACCTATAAGAACTTGAATCCATGTCTGATTCAGTTAACTGATAGGTGTCATAAACACCTTCATTTATATCTATAGTTTATGCTTTCTTCGCTAGTTTTCTTGTGAATTATGTATCTTATGTTTGGTTTTTGAGTTTATCAGGTACAATGGAGTCATTTGGAGTGAAAAGAAAAGAAATCATCTATTTTGAGCAAGAAGGGAAAAAGCGTCATCTCATATGCAGTTGCTACTGGGAGCGAAGCCCATACAAGCCATCTATTGCAGCTTAGTCTAGAGAAGCAAGGAAAATACATCGTTGGTTGGCCCTTATCCTCTTTATGGGTGCCTAGAATCATTTTGGGAACCCCCTATCCATTCCACTTGAGTGGGTATATCCATTTGTTATTCCTACGAGAGACCTAAAAATCGAGAAAGAATTTCTCTAATCATTTACATTTATTCTTCTCCGCCTGAAACTGAGAGAAGGCAGCCATGGAGATCGACAGAGAGACTGAGTAACTAGAAGGGAGAGATGAGTTTTATTGAGTTGTAGTAAGATCTTGAGCGCGCTGTTGATGATTACAAGGGTTTTTGCTGAGTTAAATTTGAAGACAACCCCCTAAATTCGAGAGATGTTTTCTCTCAATCATTATTTCATTCATTTCCCTAAAACTGAGAAAACAAGAAGCAGCAGTTGCCGCTGTTTTATCACCTGAAATTGAGAGTAATTCTCGTTGCTGCTGATCGAGAAATGGATCGAGATATGGGAGATGAGAAAAAGGTAAGATAGAGATGATGGATGATAAGTGGTTTATTTACATATATTTGGTGCCAATTCCATGCTAGTAATTGTTGATCTTCTTGCAAATTATTGTATATTACGTTTGGTTTCTTGTATTTGTCATTCATTAGGTGAATCATCCAAAAATAAGTGAAAATAGCTACAAAATTGAATTCACAAGTGAAGAAGAGCGAAAGACCCAGTGGAACTCGTTCAAATGGAGGATTTCTAGTCATCATTTTTGTAGAGGACGAGAAGATGAAGCCAATGGCGAGAGAACGGAGTCATTCTGAGTTCGTATGAAAAGTTATACGCAAAAGTGATAATTTCTGATTGCAAGTAGCATAAATAAGATTATAGTTTGTAGTGATATATTCTTATGATCTTATGTGAACCATAACTTTGTTAAATCGGATCAGTGCTTTTACACGTTCGATTGCTTTGATCGGCCTGATTTCATAGAACCTAATGCATCTAGGGAATTAAACTTGATTAGTGCTTTTACACGTTAGGTTGTTCTTTTAGATAGAATTCATATTCGCATCTTTAAATGTGTTTGTTGATGACAAGAGGAGATTAGCGGGATATACTTGCGATCAAGGTATTCTAGGGCCTTTGATAAAAGTTGAGATTAAAATATCAATTCTAGTTATTGTGTAGAAAACATGTTTGTGATTGAAGACGAAATCCATGACCAATACTTTCTCATCCTTGATTTGATTTGTTTACCTTTATTGTTTTGCTTTTATTTTATTTTAGTATATAAAAATCAGAAAACCCCCCGGTGTTATTTATAGGAAACCGAAATAATTTGACAACCTAAGTCCTCTCTGTGGGAACGATCCTTTCTTGCCCTTGCTATATTTATATTTTGAGTAGTGATAAAGTGTAAATTATTTTTGACGCCTACGATAGCGATCAAATTTTGGCGCCGTTGCCGGAGAGGCAGCGGTTGTCACTTGTTTTTGGTTTCTTATTTTAGTTTTTCTTATTTTCTGGGTTTGACATAGTTTTGAGAACTCTTGTTTCAGGTACTTACTATGGACGGAGCATATTGGAACAATGGATACGGTTTTCAACAACCTCAACAATATGACAACTACCAATTCCAGGAGTATAATCAAAACCAATTCATTGGTTATGACCAATATTCCATGGAACCTTATGGTTTTCCTCAACAACCTTATGGCGGGTATGTATGTGAACAACCACAAGGATGGGAGGACTCTTATGCTCGTGAACAAAAAGTCTCTAACTTTCTAGACACAGTTTCCAACTTTTTACAAGAAGAATTTCAAAAAGCAAAAGAGACTACAGACGAGCAACTCCAAGAACTTCGTGAAGGTATTGCTAGCTTACGAAGAGGCATTGATCAATGCAAGGAAGATATGGATAATTCTAATGTGCATATGGTTTGTGATGAATATTTGATTGATGCTAATGTTGAAAAAGGCGAACCCTTGGGGATTTTCGTTGATAATTGTGTAGTTAACTCAACTCTTGATCGTAATAATGATCATTCACCTATTCAAAAGGATGAGTTCGAGATTAGCAACACTAAATTCAGCGAGGACCAATCTTATGTTGACTATGATAGTGAGGGTGATTATGATACATTGCTTGAACCAACTCATGGTGACATCCCCGAGGAGTGTGCAATTGAGTCTTTTTGCGATCAAGGTGAAGACGAAGAGGAATATGTCTAAACTTGTGTAGATTACTCGAGCATTGATCTTAACAATGATCAAGAGCCTATTCAAAGGGCGGAGCTTGAGGATGATGCATTTTCGAGTGTTCTAAAAAAGTTTCTTATAATAAAATTTGGATCCGCAAAAGAGTATGTGCCTTACAACAAAAAGGAGTATGTTGAGAATGAGACCGTTATGACCACTATTGTGGAAGACCCAATTGAGCTTGCATATGATTGTAATGATGATGTTTATGTCGAAACTTTGGTTAAGGCAGAAACGGACGAAGAATGGTTGCAAGGTTTGATAGAGGACCATGATATACAAGAGGTGAATAATTCACTTGAGTTTTTCAAGGATGAAGAGGATTCCGTGATACAAGAAATTGTGCAAGGTTTGTCTAACCCTTTGCCTATTGTTTCTTCTCCTTTACCTCTTATTGGTTTGAATGTATGTGCTTCGAGAATATTGTTGAATGACTTTGTTTCACGATATCCTCCATTAGAGATACTTGATTCTCATACTATGCAGGTTTTGGAACAAGAAACCGTGGAAGTACCCGACTTCTATATTCTTTATACACTTCCAAGTGTGGACAAGAATAAGTTTGGGGGAAGCTTTTATCGGTTCATAGCTTCATTTCTGTTTGATATTACTAATATTTGTGTGAAGCTAGTGTTTGCAAAACAGGTTCTATGGAAGGATCCCCAACTTTTCCGATTGTTGGTATATGGGGAATGAATCTTACAAGGATATAGTCAGGCTGACGACTTTAAACCAAGCGCTAAATGGGAGGCAACCCATAGGTTTTGTATCTCTTATCTTTTAATTTTTCTTTTCTTGTTTTTAGTTTTTTTTTTCTTGTCGCATATTGTTATAATATTTCCCACCTTGACTTTCTTGGGACGATTCAATTTACATTGAGGACAATGTAAAGTTTAAGTGTGGGGGAGTGTTAAGCATTTGCGTTATAAATTTTTCAAATTTTTCAACTTTTGTGTAAATAGTGAATAAAAAAAACTCCAACTTGTAGTTAGTTTAGAGTCACATAGTATACATGTCGCTAAGATTACATCGAGAATCTCACAAGAGTGACTGAACTTAGACATGACAGAGAACATGATCGGGTTTCTTAATTGTATGAGAGTTAAAGTTGGATTTAACCATGCCGGTGGCAAATAAGGTGCGATCGAATTCGGTATTAGAGTAGTGGTCCCCTATAGTGGAGACTACCCATGTTACATAATGTGAGGCACCGACCTTCAATTCTTTGTACTGTCTAAATTTGTGCTTTTAGAGTGTGTGTCACCGTACGTAAATTCCGTGCGAGAATGGTGAGCTGCCCAACCTCCCACCATAGAAGCACTATTTTGATCTCTTGAGTGCTATTTTTATCAATCATGATGGTGACATCGAATTGCTAACTTACATACCACTTGTATTCTTGTTCGCAGTTAGCACCATCCACTTTATCTCTCTCTACACCAACAGGTCCATAGAAACACCATCATCATCAACAAGAGGCGCATCACAAATTTGAAGGAAAGTTGAAAACGTTCAAGGTTTACAAGCAACGGTACAGAAATGAGCAGATTTCAGATTCAAGTAAAGCAACAAGACAAGGAGCGAATTTTTATAAGTTGAAGACTATTGTACAAGAGTGAAGATTATCAAGATGAGAGTTCGAGAAGTTTATGATATCAAGACATATAAGTTGTGAAGAATCAAGCGGTAAAGTACTTACACCATGGCCTTTGTACTTACATTTTTATTTTATTTGTATTTTATTTTCTCTTGTACCAAAAAAAAAAAAATTTGAAAAATGAAAAAAAAAAAAAGAGACAAGAAAAAATTCATTGTATCATATTTTGGGTTTGTATAGTTTGTTTTTAGTTTTGTTCTTTCAATAAAGCCAATGAAAAGAAGGAATATCTACAATGAAGTTTCAAGCAACAAGGAATTAGAGGAAAGAATCACATTGTCAAGATTCTACGAAGTTCAAGAGTTATCATCAACAGTTGAAGACCGAAGACGAAGATGAAGACACCGATTGAAGACCGAAGACGTTTCTATGGATGCTGTGAGAGTGGTGCTAGCTGCACGTTGAACGGATAACGAGGTAAGTAAGCATATTACCACCTTCGTTAAGTGGTTGATTTCCTTTCTTAGAGGTCGTCAGAAAAATGGGTTTTCAAAAATGATAAAAGATGTGGGTTTTTAAAATACTTCGGAGGTATATGCCTTCCTACCATTCAACGTGTCGCAGGATTCTCTGTTCATTCCTACCTGGACACATGTGTGACCCATAAAAAAGCTGTTTATTATTGAGAGCAACTTCATAAAACCCTTTCTTGTGAGGCGAGTCAAGACTTCGATCACTCCGAACCCGAATTTCTTTCGAGAAGGGATGGTTATTTCTCTCTCAACTTTTAAGGATGAGATTGTGTTCATTTATGTGTCTAACTTCTTATGACTAGTGTGCAGAATTTCTATGTCTTCTTAGCGCGTTGGATGTTATCATTTCGGAGAACTAGTAAGTTGGAAAAGTAGGTTTTGTGGGTATATCTCTAGTAAACCCTCACGAGACTAAAACTCGTCCACTAGGGACACCTAGGGGTTTAAAGGCTTGTTATACGTGCTAAGTGTGACCGTAGCCTCGACGACACGGAGTTGTTGTATTTTTTTTGTTTTGTTTGCTCGAGGACTAGCAAAGATTAAGTGTGGGGGAATTTGATAAGTGGTTTATTTACATATATTTGGTGCCAATTCCATACTAGTAATTGTTGATCTTCTTGCAAGTTATTGTATATTACGTTTGGTTTCTTGTATTTGTCATTCATTAGGTGAATCATCCAAAAATAAGTGAATATAGCTACAAAAGTGAATTCACAAGTGAAGAAGGGCCAAAGACCCAGTGGAACTCGTTCAAATGGAGGATTTCTAGTCATCATTTTGTAGAGGACGAGAAGATGAAGCCAATGGCGAGAGAACGGAGTCATTCTGAGTTCGTATGAAGAAGTTATACGCAAAAGTGATAATTCCTGATTGCAAGTAGCATAAATAAGATTATAGTTTGTAGTGATATATTCTTATGATCTTATGTGAACCATAACCTTTTTTTAAATCGGATCAGTGCTTTTACACGTTCGATTGCTTTGATTGGCCTGATTTCATAGAACCTAATGCATCTAGGGAATTAAACTTGATTAGTGTTTTACACGTTAGGTTGTTCTTTTAGATAGAATTCATATTCGCATCTTTAAATGTGTTTGTTGATGACAAGAGGAGATTAGCGGGATATACTTGCGATCAAGGTATTCTATGGCCTTTGATAAAATTTGAGATTAAAATATCAATTCTAGTTATTGTGTAGAAAACATGTTTGTGATTGAAGACGAAATCCATGACCAATACTTTCTCATCCTTGATTTGATTTGTTTACCTTTATTGTTTTGCTTTTATTTTATTTTAGTATATAAAAATCAGAAAACCCCCCGGTGTTATTTATAGGAAACCGAAATAATTTGACAACTTAAGTCCTCTATGTGGGAACGATCCTTTCTTGCCCTTGCTATATTTATATTTTGAGTAGTGAGAAAGTGTAAATTATTTTTGACGCCTACGATAGTGATCAATGGACTTGAAACAGATTCAAGATGGGTTGAATCTGAGATTGCAAGAAATTGGATCTGCATATCGTCTGGGGTTGATTCTGAAATTAAAACTCAGAGTTGAGTTAGATTGAAAAGATGATGAAGATAAAAGGGAAAGAGACATAGATGCTTTCGATCTATAAATTAAGGTTTGTGGTTGTTCTCCATTACTGGTACTGTAAATCGAAGATTGAGGTGATTCAGAAATTAAAGATGAGATTTGTGTTCAGTAATGGTTAGGATAAAATGGGTTTGATTATTCTTATGGTTTGTATGGCTGAGATGAAGAATGAAGGTGGTAATGCTGTTGTTGTTGTTGGTTCAATGGATTATTGGGATTTTTTATGGAGAACTGTAGTTGGTGGTGAAATAGAAACTATTTTTGGGAATTGCAGACAAGGAAATTGGTTGTGCTGATGGTGTTGCTGAAGTTGCAATTGTGTAATCCAAGGCAGTTGTGCAATTTGGAGTAACCAAGGATGGAGCAGCTGTTGTTGGTGGTCTGAAAGAGTCGAAAGTAAGAAGATTGAATGGGTTCTGATGCAATGGAGTTGGAGGAATCCGATGTCATTGATTGAAGCCGAGAAGAACAAGAACCAGCTGAGCACTACAGGGAGAAGCCAAGTGTTCTTTTGCAAGCGTGTTTAGTTCAAGTTGGTTTATGGTGTTGGATGGGTTCAAGCTGCAGGTTGAAGCTAAGCTGCAGATTCACAGTGGAGGAATTGAGCTCGCTGCCATGGAATAAATGGGTTTATGTATGAAGGATTCAAGTCTGCAACTGAGTTATGGGTGGCTACAGCAATTGATTGAAGCTACTGAATGAGCAGATAGATGAATGCTAGGATGTGTGAATTCAGGGAGGTGATTCTGGTAGTTAGAGTTGCAGTTGGAGCTAGTGGTTGCAACTCATATGGTACTGGTGATGTTGGTGGTAATGGATGATTGCGGGAGGAACTGAAATTGGTGGTATGGCTCAGAATGGAAAGGATGTATGTGTTGCACTGAGAATCGATAGTCTGTGGTCTAATGTGCATTACATGGAAAACTGAAATGGTTGATGCAATGGGGTCTGAAGCTTCAATGATAAGGAAATGGCAATGGTGCTGTGTTTGTGAAGCTATAGGATACGGGTATTGATGGCATGAAGTGGGAGTAGATAGCCAAGGTGCAGTTGAAGCTGGTGCTGGTATGGCAGGTATGATTTTGCGAAGTGCAGGTTGTGCTGGGTGTTGGTGCTTTGTGCTGGTGGTTATGAGCTGCTTCAGATGATGCTGTTGCACTTGCAGTTAGTACATGAGAAGGATGGAATGACTGGTGGTTTGATGAGTCGCAGGCGGTGCTGCAGAGATGGAGGTTTGTTAATGTTTGTGTGTGGCAGGAACGATGAAGTTGGTAGCCAGGTACAATTGTTGTATCTGAGAAGGCACTGGTGGTTGTACTGAAATCAATGGAAGAAAATGGGATTTGTGTTTGAGCCAGTGGGTCTGTGAAATTGAGATGCAGTAATGCTGAAACATGGTAGTGATTGAGATGGAGAAGATCTGTTTGAGTTGTATACAGGGATTTGGTGGCTGAGCTGAGCAGTGAACTAAATGAAGAGATGGGTTCGATTTCTGTGAGAGAAGCTGCAGCTGTGAAGAAGGCACAACCATCATGGCTAAAGTTTAACTGGTGAAGCACAATGATGGTGCAACAGAGGATATGGCCTGTGCAATGGCCTGGCCAACTTGACCGAGTCAGAAAGCTGAATCGGTATTGATTCGCCTTGACTCAGTGAGTTTGACTGGACTGACTCGGTATGACCAGGGTGACCGGGTGGACTTTGCCGGTCACCTGAGATATTTTTCTGGTGCCAGATTCCGGGCGATTTCCGACCATAATACCAGTTTTCCGGCGACAGTTTTTGGGACATATTTTCTACATGGGTATTCCTCACATATGGGCTTGGTGGACATCTTGTTATTGGACTTTGGGCTATGAAGACCTAGTTTTGGAAGTTGGAGAAAAGCTACAAAAGGAGAGAGTTTCTACAACTTTGGATCACGTATTATTCTTGGAACTTGGAGAGAGCCGCTTTTGTTTACGCTTCTAGGGTTTGCTTTTGTTCATCTTCTTCTATTCAATTAATATTTTTATGATGAACTCCATAGCTATGAGTAACTAAACATATTATTAGTTATGGGATAAAGTTGATTTCTCAACATGTTATTTGAATCTATGAATTAGTTTTGTCTCAATAATTTATTGTTTGTGATTCACAATTAATAGTGTTATATGATTTGAATATTTGATAGGTTGAGTCCGGAATCAATCCGATTTGCATTCATCTCTAGAGATATATTAGGGTTTTCAATACGAAAAAGTTGTTTATCCCTGATTCTAAGTAGCATAATTGTGGGTAGTGCTTGTAGTGATATATCCTACTAGTCACAAGTGAATCATAACTTTTGTTAAAACGGATTAGTGCTTTTACACGTTTGTTTGCATTGATTAGTCTTATTTCATAGAACTTATTGCTTTTAGGGAGTTAAACTTGATTGTGCTTTTACACTTTAGGTTGCTTTCTAGGAAGAATTCACATATGCATCTTTTAATGTGGTTGTGATGAAATCAGGAAATTAGCTGGATATACTTGCGATCAAGGTATCCTAGGACTTTTAGTAAATGAGAGATTAAAATACCAATTCTAATCATTGATGAAAATACATGTTTGTGAATGATACTATCCCGTGACCAATATCTTCTCCTTATTGATTATTCAAATTATTTTATTGCTTTCAATTACTTTTATTGCTTAGATAAAACAAACATCCCCCCTTGGTTACTTTAGAAACTGAAATTTTATAACAACAATTGCCTCTCTGTGGATACGAACTCTTTCTTATCACGTACTTCATTTATATTTAGTAGAGTGAGAAAGTGAAATTATTTTTGCTCGGCTGACAACCGGTCATTAACGTAATGGCAGGATTTGACTACTTTATAAGATCATGGTGGAAAACACGTATGAAGTATGTAATACTCTTATTCCTAAACCTATTAGGAATTATACTTATGAAAGTATTGAGTGACGTACATAATCCTTTGGATATCATAGGATTGTATTGCATTATAGTGAGTAATAATGATACAATGGCCTATGAGACATGTCGTATCTTGAAAATACATAAGATTTTGCTCAAGATTTTTATGAACATCGGCTATTTTGTTCTGGAAAAATCAGGAATCTTAAATATATTTTGGATGGCCTACCAAAGTATACACACGTAAATTTTCAGATCAACGATTGTCAATGTTCCGCTTTCTAGGATGTGGTTTTGGAAAATATGTGATCCTACAAGGAGTGAGTTTTCAGTTAATTATTCTATTAACAATGGTTTGTTTCATGCACCTCACAACTGTTTTAATGAAGCAAGTGATTTTTTGAAATATTACTGGGCTTATGATTCTGATGGTATTTTTAACAAATATCATATCTCGTTCAAATTTATCTCTGTATACTCTAGTAAACTCTTGAATAAAATTCAAGTGATTTGCCACTCTCTGGTAATAACAGAGTAAACAGGTTTTTGGACAAAAACATGGAATCAATCCGAAACAAAGATCCAGACCATGAAAAAACGGTTTTCCAAAAGAAAGACCTAGATACGAAATCAGAACTGTTTCCCCACAAGCCACGGTTTCCGATTTTGAGAGTTTTTCCTAAAACTAGTTATTTCTGGATTTTGATATTAAGTCTTCCTATAAAAGATAATCTCTTGCTATGTGTTCATACATATTGGGGAAGATTAGTCAAACCCGTAACTAGGGTTTTTCATATTTTCGCAAGTATGAGAAAAAGGAAATCAAGAAGCAAATACGCTAATAATCGGACCAGAATTCAGGATATTGATGATATCATATTTCCTAACAACATTGATAACAAACATGATTTCGCTAGGTTTGTTGACAGCTCTTTTTTCAGGAAATACGAAATTCTCAAGAAAATGGGATTTACCACTGAAAAGAAATTTGATTCAGATGTCAAAGATAAGGATTATGTGAAGTTTGTTCAAGATCGAAACTAGGGAAAACTTTTTGATTTTGGAAAATTTTCACCTGATATGGTAAGAGTTTTTTATGCAAATATTCATAATATTGATCATAAGAAACTTTCCTTTGTTACTTTTGTTGGTCAAGTAGTCTATTATGTTGATCGAAGGACAATATCTAATGCTATTAATTACAATGAGGAATGTACTCACTTGATTACTGGAGTTGAAATTGAACACGATACCTTTTCAACCCATCTCACTAGGAGATCAACAGAATGGGAAAAAGGTAGATTGCCAACAAAAGATATACCCTTTCACCTACGGGTATTTGGTAAACTTGCTTTAGCCCTATTTACAAGTACAAGAGATAAGTCTGTTTGGGACAAAGATTTTGCAGATTTTTTTTACTTTTTGTTAAAAGGATATCCTCAAATTGATATTTGTGGGATTATTATCAATCAGATGATAAAAATCTCAGATTCTATTGATTCCTTAGGAATAAAGAGACTTATGGGCTTTCCCTGTATAATTACAGAGATTTGCAAATTAATCTCGGATGATGAGATTGATGATATGAGAAGCATTACGGCAGTCTCTAATAAGACTATAGGTCAAATGATTGGAGGAAAATCCAGTAATAAAATGGGTGTTGAAAGAACTTCACCAAATTCCTTCAAAAAGTCTCTTCTTGTTCATCTTGAAAATCTTGGTAAACAACTTGATTATTTTCAGAAACAGCTGGGCTTTGCTGCTCGAAAAGATATAGAAACTCTTAAAGGAATTCAAAAATTTGAATCAGATTTTTGGGATCAAGAATCAAAAATTGAAGAAGAGCGACAAAATGCATTTGGTCCCAAGGAATGTTCTTCACAATGATTAAGTTAAAAGGGAAAATAGACATCAATTTTTTATTTCTTTCAATGATTGTATTAAGTCTATTATGAATAAAATTATTTGATTTATAATTTTCTTGTGATGGATTTTGATTTACATAGCTTGTGCTGGAATGCTTTATTATTGCTATGGATGTTTATGGGATGTTTGATTTCGGTTTTATTACCTTGATATTCGATCTCATAATATTGTAAACCCTTATGGTTTGGGTGACTTTTTGATTTACCAGGATTAAGTTCTAGCCCATGTTGGTAGGCTTTATCAAAGGATCATGAGGGGTTTTGATAGCAACAATATGTGAAAAAATCACAATATGTTGAATCGGTTTTGGTTTAGCATAAAAGCATATGTGTTTCGACGGTTTTCAACTTTTGCTTGCAATTGTTAAAACCAATTTTCAACCTTTCTCTGGTAAAGGTTGGTTGTTGTTATTCTTTTGTTTTGCATGAGGATGACAACATAATGATATTTCAATATCAATTCTCCCTGGAAGAAGATGCAAACATATTGGAGAAGTGGATGCGAAATTTGAGGTAACAATGTTGTTAGTTAATTGTTTTCCTGTTTAAGAAAAGCCTGATTTTATTTCATATATATTTTGCTTTTGCTTAACAAAATTTCGGTACAATTGATGTTTTATTCCATGATGTGTGTGTGGATGTGTATGATTAAATTGGTTCCGGTTAAGAAAAACTATTGTTATCTTGCTTTATTGTGTGGTATCAATTGTTTAGGCTTACAAAATTTCGGTGCAATTGACGTGCTTTAATGTCTATGTTGTTTCAATTGATCCCGGTTGAGGTGAATAATTATGCAAGTTGATTTAATTTGGTTTGTATGAATTATTTATGGCTTAACGAAAGAAAAGGTTTACGGGATGAGTTGTTTAGTCCAATTCGATTTCGGATAAGAGAAACTGAGGTTTTCTTAGTTAGACTTATCAAAGTGGAGGTTTCGGTTATTCAAGTCTAATCGAAAGCCTTAACAAGAAATGCTAGTTAACTAACCTAGTACTTGTCTTGTTTAAAATTTAAATGTCTAAGTTATATGGATGAACCTGATGAGAAAAATAGAATTATATTTATTTTGGTCTTATCGAATGAAGCGATTGTATTTGTGCAATCGGTTTAGCAAAGGGACTAAGGTGCTTAGTTGATTTTTGGTTTGCTAAACTAAATTGGGAAAATTGCTTCGGACAATTGTTTCCTTGGTAACATATCAAAACAAATTACTTTGTAGTTTCGGTTTTGATATTGGTTATCAAAAATGGTGTGTGGAACCCTCGTGCTTAACTCTATAGGTTTGCAAGTCTATTTTGAGATCTGCAAGATTTTTTCGTGTTATCCTTTATTTTTTCGTTTCTTTGTCATTTTGTGACAAAAAGGGGGAGAAATATATGGAGTAAACAAGTGATACTGGTATTGATTTTATATTGATTGGTATCACTAAGGAAAAGAACATTGGTGCTTAAACGTTTATATAACGAAAGAGTGAAAGCATAGACTAAGGGGGGGTAGCATATCATATTGATTGGTATAACAAAGATGTGCGGATTGATGAAATATACCTATCTCACCTTTAGGGGGAGTATTAGCTTTGTTATTATAATGTCAACATCGGCATTTAAGGATTGAATGAATGCAGGTCATTGTGTTGTTGAATTCGGGAATCAAGCGTATGTGTAATGAATTCTTGTAATTTGTTTATCCGTATGATTGTAAGAGTTTTGTCACCAAAATTTCCAAAGGGGGAGATTGTTATAGCATAGCTCGGTTGAACCCACCAAGCGTTGGTATGTCAAGTTTGGTTGTCATATTTTATTGAATCAAAACTCATTTTAAGAGTCGCTTGATTATGTACTAGAGTGAACTTCGTATAGGTTAGCTTGAAAGTATTAGGATCTGAGACATTACAAGTATTGCGAAGACTTGAAGAAGTGAAGAAGTAAGAAGCTACAACGACAACATCATCCTTCCACTTGAGGTTAGTGATATTTGACTTTAACCTGTTTCATTCCCTAACGTATCTTTCAAGTCGTGCATATTGAAAACAAAACTGCGAAGCATGAACACTCTAGATAGACATAGTATTAAGGAATACAATATGAAGTTTATTGCTTAATCATTAATCTTTGTAGATAAGACATCGACATAATCATTTGAATGCTATTGTGGTTATGTATGGGTATGAGGTGAGGATTTCATCCTAGGAAACAATGTTTTACATGTGTTTTAAGGAAATAAGTTCATAAACTTGTTTATGAATCGAAAAGGAAATCGTCAGGCGTTATTGGGATTGTTATTCATTGCATATCTTGTGAACATCCAATATGTGTGATTTAGTATAACCGTTCACGACTTGTTTGTGTTCTTGGTTAGTAAAACTATTCACAAAGGCCTGACTTATGTATTGGTATGACTTTTATTAGTGAAACCGATGTTAAGTAACCACCTGAGATGGTATGATCGAGTTTGTATTTTGTTGAACCAAATCTGGGTAAAGGGGAACCGATCCTATGAAGAGGTGCAACACATCACAAAGGGGAATCGATCCTTGTATAGGGTGCAGCAAGGTTTATAGCAGAAAGGGGAACCGATCCTATGAACATGTGCAACACATTTTTAGGCAAAGGGGAACCGATCCTATGGACATGTGCAACACATATAAGTTAGATACCATATATATGGGGAACCGATCCTAGTACCTAGTCAACCGAATTTTGGGAAGCTAGTGTGAATATGCACAATACTCACATGGAGGTAAAACCGAAACTTGTTTTGGTAGAACCGTGAAACCCATGATTTGTGATTGAGTTCTTAATCAATCGCATAGTTCTTGAAAGTCAGATGAACCAATTCTAAACTTGTTTGGAAGTGTGGCAAATCGGTTTCAAGGTTGTAAGTATGAAAGAGGACTTACATAGTAAGGATGTCGGCATACTTTGAACACGTGCAGTAATGTTTATATTTTATTGTTCAAAAAGTTATTCCTTAATAGCTACAGGAAGAAAATCCCAGGATCGAAATAAATAAGTTAAGAATCTTTTATTTAAGGTTGTTAATTTTATTTTAGGAAAATGAGAATTAGTAATGTGCATTTACTAGTTGAGATTTTCCAGAGAGATTTTCGATCATTATTTTGGACAGAGCATTTCCAGAAATTATGGAAACCAAATTTGGAATGTATTGAATATATTTGAGAATATTTTCGGTTTTGGAAATTCCTTGGTGTCCAAACTTCATTGTCTATAAATACTTGAAGTTTGCATTTCTAGCAAACTAATCCTTCGTGACAGCAAACTTCCTCGGTTGTGTTGTTACTGGGGTAGCCGCCTATTCAGAGAGGAGAGTAACCTAATTAGGCGAAATCTCTTACGGCCGCTCAGTTTAAAGTCTTCTTTGGGATTGAGAAGCTCTACGAGTACCGTTGGTGGAAAACTAGATAATTGTGGTTTATCTTTTGTTTTCGATTGATTTGATTGACTAACGGTGGTTGAACTTTGATTGCACCAAGTTTGTTTATGCTTGAGAATCTTCTCTTCTAATATAAGATTCACTCAAACTAGATCAAAGTTTCTACAGGGATCTTTAGATTGTTGTTAGTGCTAAAGACGATCTTGTGATAATCCATTGTTAACAGACTCCGTTCTGTGCGTGATTAATCACAAGAGATTCAAGTGATTTTGTGCAGGTGTTTATTGAAGATCTAAGAAGATTTGAAGACAAAGAAGATATTGAAGATTTATGATTTGGGATTCATAATCTTTGGTGTGCACAATACTTGTTTCGGTATAAGAGGATCCAACTATAGTCGGTTTATTCTTATGGTAGACTGGATTGATTAGTTGTGTAGATCGGCATCAATATATTTCTTTGTGATTAAAAGTATTGATTGCAAAATCTTAAACGATTACTTCGGTAATTGAACATAAGATAGATCTAAGAACCTGACGAAGGAGTTTATGTTAAGATAAAAAGAAGAGCCTTTGTCTAACTCACATCACTTGGTTGAAGAGAGTTAATACCAAACATATTTGTTGTTCCTTTACTGTTTGGAATACGAACCAAAGGAATTGTTCCAAGTACATGACTTATTCATAGGTCGGAGGCGTGGGAATACGGACGGAACTAGGTGAACTATAGGTTTAGTTGCTTGGTCTCAACTATACGAAGTTAGGTTTAATTTTGTGTAGCGGCTTAATCCTGAGAGTATTCAATTCTGGACAAGGTCCCGGGGTTTTTCTGCATTTGCGGTTTCCTCGTTAACAAAATCTTCTTTGTGTCATTTACTTTATATTTCCGCATGATAATTGTTTTATTATAATTAAAGTAAATTACACAAACGTTAATTCCTATTTACTTGATAAGCAATCCTATTGTGTTTGGTTAAGTCCGAACCTTTGTATCAAGTAAACATACTTCGTTGTTGTATTGTCTCGATCTTGTATCCATAGACGATCACACAAAGTGTGAACCAATTAGTTGTATTGTCTCAACTCAGTCCATAGATAATCACTTTCAAAGAAAGGACTTATAAGTAGGAAAAGTTTTAGCTTGAGGTATATATGGGTACCCTCGCCTTTTCACTATTGAATGCAAAAGTTGAAAACCACCGAAACACATATGCTTTTATGCTAAACCAAAACCGATTCAACATATTGTGACTTTTTCACATATTGTTTCTATCAGAACCCCTCATGATCCTTTGATAAAGACTACCAACATGGGCTAGAACTTAATCCTTCTAAATCAAAAAGTCGCCCAAACCATAAGGGTTCACAACATTATGAGATCGAATATCAAGGTAATAAAACCGAAATCAAACATCCCATAAACATCCATAGCAATAATAAAACATTCAAGCATAGGCTATGTAAATCAAAAACTATCACAAGAAAAATTATAAATCAAATAATTTTATTCATAATAGACCTAATACAACCATTGAAAGAAATCAAAAATTGATGTTTATTATTCAACAGATCTTTCAAAGATCATCTTCAATTTCCTCAAATTTTTCAGGATCTTCATCAACAACATCTCGACTGATATCACGGATTATGCACACAGTACCTTGATTATGTTCACAGGCTAAAGCATTAACCTTTCAATTAATATTTCGAGCATACTCCCTGTTATCGATTCCAAGTTTAATATGCTTTCTTTGGTTACGGATAACAGTTCTTATTAGTGGTGCCTGTCTATGATGAGTTTCAATAATACTGAGGAGGACTTGACGTAGATTGATAATCAATCTTAGCATCCAAACTGTTTTGGACAAGGAGATTAGTGACATCTTCCTTTTCATTTTCTATATCTTCACAACCAGATTTCTTGAAGGTATCTTCAAGATGAACTATTTCCTTAGAAGTCATTCCACTCAAGGCTTTCAGAAGTTTCACTTGAGATCTGGTTTGAGAATACATCCTTTAGCATAAGTTCTCAGACACGCTGAGTACATATACTTGAAATACCTTTAACACATACCAAACATAGATATCAGCCTTAAATAAATAATTCTGACAATATTTTAAAGGATTTTCGCATCTAATGTGTTACACATTCACAACTTTCTTCGAAAAGAAATTATTTTTCTAGATCAGTATCAAGAGATACTTTTAGCTAGGAAACTTATCCTGTTTTACACAAGTTGTTTGCAATACAGCTTTTCTTCACATAGAGCCAGAATTGTATCTATATGAAGATTGTGTAAACTCTTTATGTTGAATAAGAGATTATTGACAGGATACAGATGGCCCAGATATGTGTGCTTCCTTACATCAGATGATTGGGCATTGTAAGGATGCACATTCCAATGCGTTTAAGCACTGGGATGAGGATATTCCTCATCAAATACCCCTTGAGGAGATCTTTTCCCTTCTTGAACATCATCATGTTCCTCTTCATGGGTGTTGAAACCATCCTCTTTGTTAGGAAAATTGCGAGATGTAATATCCTCGATTACATCTTGTGTCCAGGATGGTATGTTCTTTGAACTTGAACCCGTGTGGTCTAGATCTTCCAGTCGATAGTTTGCTAATTTCTCTTGTTCAAGGCATTATATATGTCCTCTTAAGGTATCCATTTCTTGTTGGAAATGTTTTTCTAAACATCTCTTTAGATATACCTCTTGACATGTTACAGTAAGAAGTTTCTCAATAAGGACTTTATTCCTTATTTGTGAATGTTCCAGCGATTGAGTAAGAATTTCACACTCTGTAATCTGTTGATGAACTTCATTGCACAAGGCCAGTTTTTGTTCAATATAATCTGCCAGATTATTTTGAAGACCGAGTGTTTCTCGCTTTCCTTCACATATTCTTACATTTAGTTGAACAATAAGTTATGTGACATCATCTAGAGTGTCAATGGTCTTTCCCTTTTCTAAATATTTTCCAACATGTTTGAAAAATCTTTCCAACATCTTTCGAAATCCAGAACTTGGGCAGGCTAGTGAATCGAATCTCTTTTCAGACGATTGTTCACTAGGAATTGGAGTCGGATCCAAAACAAGTTTCGTGAGTTTCGGAATCATTCTTTTCTGATCAGTAACCTGACTCGCAATCAAGTCATTAGTCATAGACTTTTTCTTTGATTTTTGAAAAGACTTTCGAGACCAGTTTCCATTGACCTTCTCTGAGATATTATTCTCATTATCTTGAGATACGTTAACTGAGTTCTTCATAAGTTTAGCCTTGCTTTTCTTATTTTGACTCATGTCTTATAGGTTGGATCGCACCAAACACAGATTGTTAGATCTTTTCGTGTTTGCCTGCTCTGATCCAATTGAAAAGGCGAGGGTACCCAAATATACCTCAAGCTAAAACTTTTCCTACCTATAAGTCCTTTCTCCGAAAGTGATTGTCTATGGACTGAGTCGAGACAATGCGACTAATCGGTTCACACTTCGTGTGATCGTCTATGGATACAAGATCAAGACAATACAACAACGAAGTATGTTTACTTGATAAAAAGGTTCGGACTTAACCAAACACAATATGATTGCTTATCAAGTAAATAGGAATTAACGTTTGTGTAATTTACTTTAATTATAATAAAACAATTATAATGCGGAAATATAAAGTAAATGACACAACAAGTTTTTGTTAACGAGGAAACCGCAAATGCATAAAAACCCCGGGACCTTGTCCAGAATTGAATACTCTCAGGATTAAGCCGCTACACAAAATTAAACCAACTTCGTATAGTTGCGACCAAGCAACTAAACCTATAGTTCACCTAGTTCCGTCTGTATTCCCACACCTCCAACTTATAAATAAGTCACTTACTTGGAACAATTCCTTTGGTTCGTATTCCAAACAGTAAAGGAACAATCTGTTTGGTATTAACTCTCTTCAACCAAGTGATGTGAGTTCGACAAAGGCACTTCTGTTTATCTCAATAAACTCCTCCGTTAGGTTCTTAGATCTATCTTATTCTCAACTACCGAAGTAATTGTTAAGATTTTGCAATCAATACTTTTAATCACAAAGAATTGTATTGTTGTCGATCTACACAACTAATCAATCCAATCTACCACAAGGATAAACCGATTATAGTTGGATCCTCTATACCGAAACAAGTATTGTGCACACCAAAGATTATGAACCCTAAATCAGAAATCTTCAATATCTTCTTTGTCTTCAAATCTTCTTAGATCTTCAATAAACACCTGCACACAACAACTTGAATCTCTTGTGATCAATCACGCACATAACAGAGTCTGTTAACAATGGATTATCACAAGATCGTCTATAGCATTAACAACGGTCTAAAGATCCATGTCGAAACTTCGATCTAGTTTGAGTGAATCTTATATCAGAAGAGAAGATCCTCAAGCATAAACAAACTAGTTGCAATCAAAGTTCAACCACCGTTAGTCAATCAAATCAATCGAAAACATAAGATAAACCGCAATTATCTAGTTTCCCACCAACGGTACTAATAGAGCTTCTCAATCCCAAAGAAGACTTTAAGCTGAGCGTTCGTAGGAGATTTCGCCTAATTAAGTTACTCTCCTCTCCGAATAGGCGGCTTCACCAGTAACAACACAACCAAGGAAGTTTGCTGTCACGAAGGATTAGTTTGCTAGAAATGCAAACTTCAAGTATTTATAGACAAGGAACTTTGGACACCAAGGAATTTCCAAAACCAAAAATATTCTCAAAATATGCAATATAATTCCAAATTCGGTTTCCATAATTCCTGGAAATGCTCTGTCCAAAATAATGACCGAAAATAATGACCGAAAATCTTTAACTAGTAAATGCACATTACTAATTCTCATTTTCCTAAAATAAAATTAAGACCTTAATTAAAAGATTCTTAACTTATTTATGTTTCGATCCTGGGATTTTCTTCATTTAGCTATTAAGGAATAACTTTGAACAATTAAATATAAACATTACTGCATGTGTTCAAAGTGTGTCGACATCCTTACTTTGTAAGTCCTCTTTCATACTTACAACCTTGAAACCGATTTGCCACACTTCCAAACAAGTTTAGAATTGGTTCATCTGACTTTCAAGAACTATGTGATTGATCAAGAACACTCAATCACAAATCATGGGTTTAACGGTTCTACCAAAACAAGTTTCGGTTCTACCTCCATGTGAGTACTGTGCATAGTCACACTAGCTTTCCAAAATTCGGTTGACTAGGTACTAGGATCGGTTCTCACATATATATAGTATCTAACTTATATGTGTTGCACATGTCCATAGGATCGGTTTCCCTTTGCCTAAAAACGTGTTGCACATGTCCATAGGATCGGTTCCCCTTTCTACTACAAACTTCCTGCACCTCATACAAGGATCGATTCCCCTTTGTGATGTGTTGCACCTCTTACTAGGATCGGTTCCCCTTTACCCAGATTCGGTCATACATAAATCACAAACTCGATCATACCATCTCAGATGATTACTTAAGATCAGTTTCACTAATAAAAGTCATACCAATACATAAGTCGGGCCTTTGTGAATAGTTTTACCAAGAACACAAACAAGTCATAAGCGGTTATACTAAATCACACATATTGGTTGTTCACAAGATATGCAATGAATAACAATACCAATAACGCCTGGCGATTTTCTTTTCGATTCATAAACAAGTTTATGAACTTACTTCCTTAAAACACATGTAAAACATTGTTTCCTAGGATGAAATCCTAACCTCATACCCGTACATAATCACAATTGCATTTAAAAGATTATGTAGATGTTTTATCTACAAAGTTTAATGGTTAAGCAATAAACCTCGTATTGTATTCCTTAATACTATGTCTATCTAGAGTATTCATGCTTCGCAGTTCTGTTTTCAATATGCACGACTTGAAAGATACGTTAGGGAATGAAACAGTTCAAGTCAAATATCACTAACCTCAAGTGGAAGGATGATGTTGTCGTTGTAGTTTCTTACTTCTTCACTTGTTCAAGTCTTCGCAATACTTGTAATGTCTCATATCCTAATACTTTCAAGCTAACCTATACGAAGTTGACTCTAGTACATAATCAAGCGACTCTTAAAATGAGTTTTGATTCACTAAAATATGACAACCAAACTTGACATACCAACGCTTGGTGGGTTTAACCGAGCTATGCTCTAACAAAATGCTTTAGAAATTAAATGTCTATTGGCCTTTTAGTCAATGCAAGGTTTGTTCTGAAGAGTCCACTATACCTATTGCCTTTGACAAAACTGAGATGTTAGAAAACATGATTACCTATAATCATGTTTCTCTAACGAAATCAGTTTCAGAAGCTAAAATGCATTCCCCTCCCATTGCTAAATATGTGCTTTTAACTTCCCTTAATCAAGGAACTACTGCATCGCACGTAAGGAAGGAAACTTCTAACGATTATGTTAAACCTACGCATTCTAATAACTCCTGTGATCATAAAGTGTGTTTATATTGTGACACAAAGGGACATGTTTGATGGAAGTGCAAATTAAGGTTGGATGACAATTATATTGGTCGAATCCAACACACCTTAGATTTAATAATCAAAGGTGCAACCGATATTCATATATCTAAACCAATCGGTTTTAGGAATCACCCTGTGAAACCTTCCATGAAGATCAATTCAATTTGCTTTTTAAATTCCCCAACCTGTAATAATAGCTTTAACACGAATCCGTCAAGGAAGATTCAAAAAAATACTTCCCAAACTAGGGATCAAGATGATTTTCAAGGTGTGAAAAAGTTACCAGAAGAGGCTTATCATAATGGAGCTACGGAGGATAATCTAAATCTAATAATTGCAGGATATAAAGATCTCATTGACAGGCTGTCAAACTCCACCATACAAACTTCTTCCGGTAAGGGTTCTAACTTAGTCTCATATTTTGATGATAATAAGTTTTATGATGATTTTTCACACCAAAGAAGGAATCTTCCAAGAATAAGAGTTAAAAAATGGTTTAATCATAAGCACTATCTATTTGGTGAGCATAATGCTCATTCTTGTGTTAATTAATCACAAGGTTTGGAATCTTACTCATAAAAATCATGTTGAGTAAGTTATACTAGTAATCAGGTATGGTTCTGATCGCATTCATGTTCTGTTTAGATGAGCTAATCTTGTTTTCATTTTTTTTTTTTGGATTGACATAAATTTGAAATGTTGAGTAAGCGTTTAAAGGCTTTGCTTAATTAGATTGGTATGAATATCTTTTTGTTACTCCTGTGCTCTAAATCTTTCCTCCTCTCTGGAGAATGTAGATTTATTGAGCTAAGATGTGTGAAAATTATTTAACTTCACAAATTTTTCGTGAATCCTCTATGCTTTGAAAATAGGTCATTACTGAAAATACGGGGGTATAACAATCACACCCAACAATTCGTTTGGCAATCTGAGAGGACTTACTCCAATATACTTTCTAGAGAATCAACTAGACAGTCAGACTCAATCTAGATTAAAGTATATCAAATAGTTTAATATCTCTAACTCTTAATTCAATCCGCAATCAGCAAATAGAAATCTGCGAGCCTAATTGAATATAAGAGGAGTTACTTGAACGGTACCAAAGACCAATGTTCAAGTGTCAATCAATGTAAATCAACAACCAAAGGTTGGATATTCTAATTGATTGATCTTAATGCACAACCTGTGATATTTCAATTATATAACAAAATATAATGCGGAAAAGAAATAATACAGACACCATAATTTTGTTAACGAGGAAACCGCAAATGCAGGAAAACCCGGGGACCTAGTCCATATTGAGCACCATACTGTATTAAGCTGCTACAGACACTAGCCTACTACCAATTAACTTCGGACTGGACTGTAGTTGAACCCTAATCAATCTCACACTGATTCAAGGTACAGTTGCGCTCCTCACGTCGCTGATCCCAGCAGGATACTACGCACTTGATTCCCTTAGCTAATCTCACCCACAACTAAGAGTTGCTATGACCCAAAGTCGAAGACTTGATAGACAAATCTGTCTCACACAGAAAAGTATATAGGATTGAATAAATCTGTCTCCCACAGAAATACCCAATAGTTTTTGTTCTGTCTTTTGATAAATCAAGGTGAACAGGAACCAATTGATAAACCGGACTTATATTTCCGAAGAACAGCCTAGTATTATCAATCACCTCACAATAAACTTAATTGACTAGCGAAACAAGTTATTGTGGAATCACAAACTATGAGACGAAGTTTGTTTGTGATTACTTTTCTATCTTGCCTATCGGAGATATACAATCTCGAGCCAATTATTTCAATTGCACTCAACACGATAAAAACAACAAGATCAGATCACGCAACTACAAAGACAATAGTTGGGTCTGGCTTCACAATCCCAAAGAAGTCTTCAAGTCGTTAACCTACATGGTCTCGAGAAGAAACCTAAGGTTAAAGGAGAATTGACTCTAGTTATGCAACTAGTAACACACGGGAGGTGTGGGTATTAGGTTTCCCACTTGCTAGAGTTCTCCTTTATATAGTTTTCAAATCAGGGGTTGCAATCCAAGTTACCTTGGTAACAAAGCATTCAATATTCACCGTTAGATGAAAAACCTGATTCAACCAAGCTAATTTCTTTCAACCATTAGATCGAGCTTAGCTTGTTACAAACAAATGAAATGTACCCTCATTTAGGTTTATGTAACCGTACCTAAACGTGTACACCATGTTGGTTCACAAATAGTTAACCGAGGTTAGCCATATGATTACTCTCATATCAACATTATTCATCTTAACCATAACTAGTTCAAATGACTCAAATGAAACTAGTTAAGAGTTGTTCAATTGTTTAGAAAACACAATTGAAATCAAATTGGTTTGATTCACTTAAATCAATCATGAAAATTATAGCCACGATTTGCAAAGATTGCATTCCTTATGATTTAAATGTTTAAGTTCATGGACTTGACCGATTTGACTAAGTAACCAGCTTAAGTATGCGTCCAGGTATGCGTACTTAAGCAACCGGTTTTGAGTTTGTAAAGTTTCCAAACTCAACAGAAATTTTCGGTTCAAAAACTTCCGCTAGTATACGTACGTGTACGCATACTTAAGGTGACTAGTTAAGAGTTTTGCCAAAACCAAACTCAGCAGAAATTCCCGGTTTGAGAACTTCCGCAAGTATACGCATACTGACCTGTCTCCTTCACCAATTCCGTATACACACATATGCATACTCTTGGCTTCCGGTTTATGGACTTATACACTAATGTGCGAACACACTATATATGCTTGTATCCAAAGATGGTTACATCATCAACTCTTTATTTCAATCATTGAAACATTCTTCTATAATGTCAATAGCCATTTTCACACACTATTAGCATCAAAGCAATTTCAAGATATTGAAATAATCATTATTGAAACCTTCCAAGTCTTACACCAAATGATTGTATCACACATACCATATAAGATGTTACTTGGCAATTTTCTCATGATATAAGATGAACTTGGTCGAAGTGAAAGCTTACCAACACATATTTCGAGAAATATGTAAGCGAGATATACTCTGCTCGAAATCTCAAATGTGTATAGAGAAAACTATATCGTAACACGACTTATGTCTCAATATAGGAGATAGTAGAAATAGACTTTCCAAGTGATAGATAAGTTCAAGTCTCCACATACCTTTTGTCGAAGAAGTTCCACAAGCTCCCCTTAGTAGTTCTTCGTCTTCAAGAGATGAACGTCGAGAGATTTAAGCTCAACTACACTATCTATGTCCTAGTCCGAGACATCTACAAATAGGCTAGAAATCAAGACTTATAGTTTTGATCACTAACATTGACAAACATGCTTGAGATAGCAACGCATGCGAGTTTGATCGAGCAATGCTCTAACAATCTCCCCCTTTGTCAATTTTAGTGACAAAACTATCAATACATATGGATTACAAAAATGATAAAAAATAAGCTTCTTATCCACATGCTTGATCTCCTTGGCATCTTCAACGCGACTTGAAATCTTCGTCACTTCCAAGTACTCCATGATCCTAAAGGTTGTAAGTTCAGTATCACAGTTGTTGAAGATCCGTAGCTATAACAATGAGAAAACAAAATGCTCTAAATCATTATTATACAGTGTCATAGTATTATTACACAACATCAAAGTTCAATTGTATCACAACTTTGACAATAACACTATAGTGAAATGCATCACTCCCCCTTAGTCAATACATATCTCAACATGAAAACCACTCCCCCTTACATAATGATCCGTAAACCATATGTATTTGTAGTGTGAACTACACATTAATTCTCCCCCTTTTTGTCAACAAAATTGGCAAAGGTACGAAAATTAGTGGGATCCTAATGAAATTTCCATGGACATACATCATGACCAAAAGGTGTATTATCATACCAACAAATTTAGATGCAATCATAAAGCCGAAGCTAAATGCATTCATCAAGGAGTTAATGAAGATACAAGATAACCCCTAAAAATTCCACAGCCGCACTCCCCACAAAGATTTGGCAATTAAGCACAAGTTCAAAATGAACTGTCCCCCATAAAATGTCATCCCGAAGGAAAAACAAAGGCGAACTTACTTTCACAAGAAAAGAAGGATTTATTTTGGACAAACAAATCACATGAAAACATGAATTTGTATCCACAAAATTCAATTGAAATAACCATAAGAGAACCCATGGTTAGTTCAATCGAAAAAATACAACCAAATTAATCACAAGAGAACCCATGATTAATTCAATTGGAATACATAATCAAATCAACCACAAAAAAGAGATCAATTTAATTGGTCATGCTCGACATAAGCGAACTTACGGAGCAACAACTAAATAACCAAAAAAGACTGATTAGTTTAGTTGATCATGTTCGACATAGGGAACCTTACGGAGCAACAACTAAGTTAATCATAAGAGAATAATCAACTCAGTCGATTTTGCTCAACATAAGAAACCTTATGGAACAACACAGTATATGCACAAAGATTGTGGATCGGAGATCGACCAAATACTGCGGAATAAACAAGGATTCATCCTATTTTCCATCACTATTTGCACAATGACATATAATAGGCTTAATCCTTGTAAACAAAAGTTTTATCCTTTATTTTTATCAAAAACATGACATAAAAAGGCTTTAACTTTTGTAATGTTAAAAGTTCATTCTATCTTCCATCAATACATTCATATCGACATAATAGAGATAACTTTTGAACAAGTGTGGGACAGTCACAGGTTCACGGACGTAAACAACATATCCCATAACAATTTGCAATATAAAATCATAAAGATTAAAATTGCAAAAATCATCTTCCAAATAATACTTAAGAATTTAAATAAATAAATCTAAAAACAATGAAGATGAAAATCGTTGGACATAGCTATGTGTACTCACAATAATGGCTATTCCAAACCTTAGTTATTCTTCTAAAAACACAAAAAGAAGATTTACTAGACATTGAGACCTCTGAAGAATTAGTTATCGTCCCCGAACTCCTTGTCATCAACAACCATAGGTACATAGGGTTCATGGAGAAAGGAGTCAATTCCAACAAACCTTCTAGGCTGATGATGTCGAACCAGGTCCTTCTGAATTTCGGGAGTTCTCATAACAAAAGCCTTTATTTGCTTAATCTCCTTCCTTGCTTCTTTCAACTCTTCAAGAACATCAGAAAACTACTGAGAATTTGAAGGAACAACTCTTAGCTTCCTCACATTCCTTCTTTTTCTTTTCAAAGTCGGAGGCAACGGAGATTTTTCTTTTTCCTTTATGATAGATGGCTTAACAATCATATTAACACCTTTTCCATCAGAACACATGATACTTGGAGTCTCCATACGTGTATGGGTTTGTGAGAGGAAATCACAATATAAACTTAACAGGAAGTCTTAAGATGAAAAGAGTTTCAGAGAAGGAAAAGGAATGTAGGGTTATGGAACCTTTTAACACAGGTTCACGCACGCACGATTCACGACCCTAAAGAGAGTGGAATAGTCGAGAATAACCCTCTTTTGATAAACAAGGAGGTGCCTTCCAATATCAATTAGATATGAAAGAATTCCAAACAATACAACAAATCTAAGAAAAGCAAAACAAAAAGATTTTTTTTCTTCTTTTCTTTTTAAGCCTAAGGTGTGCAAGTTATCGTCTCTTTTAATCAGGCACATGAGACAAGATGCAAAAAAACAACACAATTAAGTTGTGCTGTGGTGAACAACAATTTGTCCACCATAACCCTTTTGAAAGGAATTCATAGATCCCTATCTATCTAAGTTTTTAGACCATACTCTTTTCTCTAGTGGTCTTGACCTATATATCTTTGGAAACCAACTTCTTTGAAGAGGATAAAATATTACATACCTCAACGGTTTTTTGAACAAGTTTGAGCTTGTTTGCTAGGCGATTTGCTCTTCGTTAAAGTCTCTTGACATGTCTCATCTTGTGTTTATACTTAAAACACTTTGAAAGTTCATGAACCTTGAGTGAACAATAAGAATATGTCAATGGATACACTGATTCAGACTCCCGAGATGTGCAAGTTGCTAGGCACAGAGTGGAACCTGAAAAATCAGACAGAGAGTTTCCAACAGAAAGGTTAATTTCTTCTTCCAGATTGGTTGAGTTTCTTTCTGGAAGAATATCAAGATTGATGTATGTATTGCTACAGTTATCAAAATCGATATCTTCATAAAGAAGTGCAACACTTGATTTTTCGTCTTCATTGGAATCATAATGATCAGACATTTCATCAAGAGTTGCAGCAAGACCTTTGTTTCCAGTGTATTTTCTACGATTTGGACACTCATTTGCAAAATGACCAAAATTTTTACACTTAAAGCACTGTGGCATATCCTCGTCATCAGCCTCGTCAGCATCCCTGTTTTTAGGAGGAACGTGATTGTGAGGTTTAACCGACGACCTAGGTTTGTCTCTTGAAAACCGTTTACTTCTCTTCAATAGAAGATCCCTAAACTGTCTTGTGATCATAGAGACTGATTTGTCAAGATCTTCATCTGATGAATCAGTCTCAGAAAGATCATCCTCAGAGACAAACACTTTTACTTTTGTCAAGTAATTTAGTGTTCTTTCGTGCTTTGAAGGCAACATCCTTTCCGATTTTGGATGTGTGCTCATGATCAAAGATCTTTAGCTTTCCAACCAACGTGTTTCTGGAAAGAACATCAAGGTTATTTCCTTCAACGATGGCATGCTTCTTAGAATCGTATCTAAATGGCAGCGATCTGAGAATTTTCATCACAATGTCCTTTTCAGGAATAGTCTTACCCAATGTAAAAGATGCATTAACAATTTCAGACACTTTGTGATTAAACTCATCAAATGAATCTTCATATGCCATACGAAGGTTTTCCCAATCAGAATTAAGGTTTTGAAGCCTAACTTCCTTTTCACTGGTGTTACCTTCGAATACGGTTTCTAAGATATCCCAAGCATCTTTAGACCAAGTGCACGTAGTCACATGGTGCTGAAGATCTGGGGTAATGGCATGTATGATGGCATTCAAACCGTCGGAGTTTGGCTTTGCAGTAAGTATCTCGGCAACATTGTATTCACCAATGTTCTTAGGAACGTTTACATTCCCTACTGCCACAACGGGAGCATCATAGCCATAAACTACATAAACCCATGATTAAAAATCACGCACTTGAAGAAAGGCACGCATAGCAATTTTCCACCATAAGTAATTAGAGCCATCGAAGACTGGTGGTACGTTTATAGAGATGGTACCTTTGTCCATATCAAATCGCTACAAACACAGACTTATGAGGTATTTAATGTATTTGCCTGCTCTGATACCAATTGAAAATGCGGGGGTATAACAACCACACCCAACAATTCGTTTGGCAATCTGAGAGGACTTACTACAATACACTTTCTAGAGAATCAACTAAACAGTCAGACTCAATCTAGATTAAAGTATATCAAATAGTTTAATATCTCTAACTCTTAAATCAATCCGCAATCAGCGAATAGAAATCTGCGAGCCTGATTGAATATAAGAGGAGTTACTTGAACGGTACCAAAGGCCAATGTTCAAGTGTCGATCAATGTAAATCAACAACCAAAGGTTGGATATTCTAATTAATTGATCTTAACGCACAACCTGTGATATTTCAATTATATAACAAAATAAAATGCGAAAAAGAAATAATACAGACACCAAAATTTTGTTAACGAGGAAACCACAAATGCAGAAAAACCCCGGGACCTAGTCCAGATTGAACACCACACTATATTAAGCTGCTACGGACACTAGCCTACTACCAATTAACTTCGGACTGGACTATAGTTGAACCTTAATCAATCTAACACTGATTCAAGGTACAGTTACGCTCCTTACGTCTCTGATCCCAGCAGGATACTACATACTTGATTCCCTTAGCTGATCTGACCCATAACTAAGAGTTGCTACGACCCAAAGTCGAAGACTTGATAGACAAATCTGTCTCACATAGAAAAGTCTATAGGATTGAATAAATCTGTCTCTCACAGAAATACCCAAGAGTTTTTGTTCCGTCTTTTGATAAATCAAGGTGAACAGGAACCAATTGATAACCGGACTTATATTCCCGAAGAACAGCCTAATATTATCAATAACCTCACAATAAACTTAATCGACTAGCGAAACAAGTTATTGTGGAATCACGAACGATGAGACGAAGTTTGTTTGTGATTACTTTTCTATCTTGCCTATCGGAGATATAAAATCTCGAGCCAATTATTTCAATTGCACTCAACACGATAGAAACAACAAGATCAGATCACGCAACTACAGAGATAATAGTTGGGTCTGGCTTCACAATCCCAATGAAGTCTTCAAGTCATTAACCTACAGAGTCTCGAGAAGAAACCTAAGGTTAAAGGAGAATCGACTCTAGTTATGTAACTAGTAACACACATGAGGTGTGGGGATTAGGTTTCCCAGTTGCTAGAGTTCTCCTTTATATAGTTTTGAAATCTGGGTTTACAATCCAAGTTACCTTGGTAAAAAAGCATTCAAGATTCACCGTTAGATGAAAAACCTGATTCAACCAAGCTAATATCTTTCAACAGTTAGATCGAACTTAGATTATTACACACAAATGAAATGTACCCTCATTTAGTTTTATGTAACCGTACCTAAACTTGTACACCATGTTGGTTCACAAATTTTTAACCGAGTTTAGCCATATGATTACTCTCATATCAACCTTATTCATTTTAACCATAACTAGTTCAAATGACTCAAATGAAACTAGTTAAGAGTTGTTCAATTGTTTAGAAAACACAATTGAAATCAAATTAGTTTGATTCACTTGAATCAATTGTAGGATCATAATATCGCAACGTACAAGGCTCGCGGGATTAATGAACGACGGCGTCGCGAGGGAGTCGCAGGAAGCTAAAATAAACGACGCAATGAATAACGACAGGCAAAACATAAAGAAGACGTGAGACCTGGCGAGGGTTAAGAAGTGTCGCGAGAGTGAATGTTTGTGCATCTGCGACACTTCGCGAGACATTCCCGAAAATAAAGGGGAGCTTAGCTGTCATCCATTATGTATTACCCTATATAAAGGGCTAAATGAGTCTGTAAGAGGGGAATCTCTTTAGGGAAATTGTTGAGCAAGTCATTAGGAGAGAGAAAGTTTAAGAGTGTTTTAACTTCTAAGTGTAATTCTATTTTCCTGTGTAAACACTTCATGAATTCAATCAATAAATACTCTTGATCTTACATCTTTCAATGGATTAATTAAGCAAAATTGAGTAAGGGGTGTAGTGTGGGAAATCCTGCTACTACATATGCGCTAGAAACAGGGAGAGAGCAGAGATTGACGTAGAAATTGGAAGGAATTTGGATTAACAGAGAAAAGATTTGGAGAAGATACTCAAGAATTCAGTGGAAAAGAAAAATGGCTAGAAGAAGAAATGTACAAGGGCAACCAACGATTGTAAGAAGAAGTGGGAGACTTGCTGGAGAAAGGAGGAATGAAACAGGAGAATCATCAAGGATGAATAGGAGAAATGATGGAGAAGATCAAAATCAGCCACCAATATCCCCAGTAGCAAACGCGGCTGTGGATTATGATAGAGTAAGTGTACATACTTGGAGGTCTGATTCTGAAGACGAGAGAGAAGAGGAGCAGCAGCTGGTGAACAATGGACAAGGAGAGCAAAGAATGAATGGAGAAAACGAAGAAATCGCAGCATTAGAAAGATTGAGACAAACAATACACGAAGAGAGACGGCTAGAGGCAGAGGAACGAGCAAACCTGACAAGACAGAATCATGAATTGAGGATGGAAAATATGAGGTTGCAAAATAGGAGATCTAAAAGTAGCGTGAGATCAAGTTCAAGATCGAATAGGGAAGAAAGAAGGAGAGTTTTACCAACAGAAAGTACCGATGAAGAAACACAAAATCCGAATATAGAGCATGGCGAGAGAAGAGGAGAAATAGAAGATCGTTATATTCCTCAACCCGAAAACCTTCAAAATGAGCGGAATAGGGAAAATCAAGGAAACATGCAACTCCAAGAACCGAATGACCAATTGCTTGAAGGGAGAATAATCTTGCACGGGAGAGAAGAACGAGAAGAAACCGAGAGATCGAGGATGACATTGAGAGACACTACATTGAACAAGCGCGGCTAGCTCGCGAGAGAGAAAGGCTAAGAGAAGAAATGGAAAATCAAGAGATAGAGGAGGCAATCCGGCAGAATAACCATGATAACCGAGAAAGAAGGAGGGAACAAAATCGTACCAATAGAAATATTAATGAAGAATATGAGAGGGCGCAGGTGAGAGCTGAGAGACAGCCAAGAAGAGAGAACAACCGATATAATGGCGTGCGAATTGAAGAAAGAAACGAAGAAGAGCGTCGCAGGGAAAGGAGAGAAGAAAATAACGAGCAAGAAGGTCAAAACAGCACGAGCGAAGAAGGAGAGAAGCGAGCTAAAAAGACCAGTAGAATCAAGTTCTGAGGCAAATGAACAAATCTTAAGAGAACTGGCTGAAATGAGAGGATTGTTGAACAGTAGAAAGGAAGGAGGAAGGAAACAATTGGACGAAGCCATCGCAGAGGCTGCGAAGAACCCCTTCACGCTAGAAGTACAGATGGGAGGAATACCTCCTAAGTGCAATCTCCCTGCATTAACAAACATCTTCGATGGAACAACCTGTGCGGTACAGCATATCAAGGCCTATATGAGGTGTATGTTGCAGTGGGAGAATCATGATGCCATACTGTGCAAGTATTTCGCATCAAGCCTAATTGGAGAAGCACTAAAATGGTTTGAGGGTCTACCAAGGAACACAATCACATCATTCAATCATTTACAAGCCACATTCCTGGGAGCATACATAAGTAACAACTCTTCACGACCAGGTATTGAAGATGTATTCGGGTTGAAACAAAGGGTTGGCGAGAGCTTAAGGCAGTTGACAATAAGATGGAGAACCATGTGTAGCGAAATGGCAGGACGGGTTGAGGAAAGATATCTCATTCTCTCATTTGTGAATGCTCTCTTCGCGACTAACTTGTTATACATTCAAATTTTTAGAGTCAAAAATACAATCACGATGGCAGAACTGCTGAGAGTTACGGGGGAAGAATATATCGCCTTAGAAGAAAGACATTTAATGAAATGAATTCTTATCCGGTCGCGAACACAAACTCGAATGCTGCGAACGCAAGCTTGTTACCTCAGTTCATCAATACAGTGGCGAGCACTTCGCAAGGACAGCAAGCAGGGAAGGCTGATGAGGGACAGCGGAAGATAGTAGCTATGGGAAGCCATGACCAGGAGGAGTTTGAACAAGAAAGGAACTATTATAACCGTAACAGCAATAATAAGATTCAGAGGCTAGATCATGTGCAAGAAACTTACGGTGGACGAAGGCAATATAACCATGGAGGGCAGAGAAGCCGCAGAATAGTATGGGAACCAATTAAGATGCCTCCACTGAATGCTAGTGTGGAAAAGATCTGGGAGGCTATACTTGTGATGGAAGATGTACCAGCACCTTGGAACGCGGGGATGGAACCACCACCAGGCGACAGAAGTCATGAGTTTTGTTCTTACCACCGCTTCCATGGACATCAAACAAACGACTGCAGAAATGTAAAGAGAATCATTCTCAGGATGATTGATCAAGGGAAGCTGAATCATTTTCTAAAGGGAGAAGAAAAAGGCCAGACATTACCACCACCACCAGAAATGCACAGAACAGTGTCAGCGAAAGGAAAGGAAACATTTGTGATAGAGGTCGGAACAAAAGCTAAAAATTTGAATTGCAACTCTATCGTCCACTCTTATCGCACAATCGAAGATTTTCATGACAACGTGCTCAGTAGAGTCTTTGCGAGAGATGCTAATGATAAAGAAATAATGAGTCTGGCGAGAACGACGCATTAGAGAAGTGGCGGTGAAGACTATTTCTTTCTCTGCAGATGAAGTGCCAAAAGGAAGAGAAACACATGATAGCCCGTTGGTTGTGAAACTAGAGATTAACCCGAAACCAATTGATGGGGAAGATGATGAAGCAGAAGCTTGCTGGGCGATCAACCGAATCCTAATCGACACCGGAAGTTCGGTGAATATTCTCTTTTACCATACTTACAAGACGATGGGAGGAAAAGATGAGGATTTGATCCCCTCGACATATAAGATATATGGCTTTAATGGCACTGCAAACAAACCAAAGGGAGAGGTTCACATGAGAATACCTCTACAAGGATTATCAAGCGATATCTTATTCGTGTGGTTGACGTGGAATCTCCATATAATGCGCTGATTGGGAGGCCATGGCTTCATGAAATCTTGGGAGTCGCATCAACATATCATCAATGCATAAAATTCCCACATCCAAATGGCATTGGTATTATACAGGGAGATTGGAAGGAGTCACAGCAATGTCATGAGGTCGATGTAGAAAGCTGCGAAGAAAGAAATGCCAAAAGAAAGGGTTGGAAGCAACATGTGAGAGATGAGCAGAGAAAGGAAAACTGATGGTAGATGTTATAGAAGTAAGGACCGAACATACCTCGCGAGGTGAATGCCTAGAAACAGGCGAATGTTATGATAATAAAGGAGCGAAGGATATGAGGAACAAAAGGCATAAGAAGTGAATAGTCAACAAAAGCAGGAGGAAAAGTAGCAATTGAAGTAATGATGTGCAATAATCTTGCAGTCAAGGGTAAATGAGAATTCGATTAAGAAAGAGATAAAGACACAACAAATGAAATGGAATTTTGCGAATACTTCGCAAAACAAATATTAACAAATAATGAAACATGAATGATTGAATGATTGAATGATTTAACAAAGATGAATGAGTAAATGAATGGGACGAACCTTTATGGCGTACACCCTAGTTCGCGAATAACATTTCGTAAGAGGCAAATGTAAGACCTAAAGTGCGTCATATAAGGGGTATCTCTCGACATGGCTCGGGGAAAGGTTACACCGCTCCCGAAGCCCGAGTCATGAAAATTTGGGGCCCATGAAAGCCTATCAGGAAGAGGTACCTTGGATTCCCAACTATATATATAAGGTTATACCCTGGTTGGGCGACCGAGGGTCTCTTCTTAGGAGTCAGTGTATGCTCAAGGCGCCGAGGTACACGGTTGAGCCAGAGTGCCCGGGATGGATGAACCTACCCTGGCCATTCTTGGCAAGTCTTGGCATATGTTGCACTCGCCCGAAGAAAACTCCACTTAGGGTGCAGTCTCGTAACCATAAACCATATAGGTATAAGGGATAAGAGGCTGCGAAAACAACTGGTTGTTGTTAAGACCGGATGGGAGGAGCTAGTCTTGTATGGCCGATGTTTCGCCTCCTTGAAGGGGCAACCGGGGAGATGATAAGGGCGACGCTCTCCATTAGGGGGGGTGTCAAAACAGACGCAAATGTCATAAGGCTATGTTTTCGCAAGAGAATTTAGGCTCGTCATATTTGTGCAATGATCCTGCAGAGGCAATAATACTAACGCGAGGGTAAGGCGAGATCAATGGGTCTTTACACGAAAGTGTACGGACGTCTGCGATTTCGTCGCACGACGGCAATGTCATGGGGCTATGTGTTCGCAAGGATATATAGGCCTGTCATATTGTCGCAACTAAAACATCCTGCAGAGGCAAAAATACTTGGAAAATGATAAGGCAAGATCAATGGGTCTTTACATGCAAGTGTAAAGACGTCCCGCGATTTTGTCGCAATAAAAGGTGGCGGGGAAGACCTCTAATTAGGGAGGTCTAACTCGGAAGACCACACAAAAATGACAAGGCGGGGTCAATGGGCCCTTACTTGAAAATGTAAGGCGGCTTGCGACCTTGTCGCAATGAGAAGAGATAAAATACATTTATGAAGATAAGGCAAGGCAAGCGGAATTCTTGATTTATGAAGATACTGCGACCTCGTCGCAACAATACATTTCAATAACAATAAAATTATTATTCAACCACTTACATGATGACAACTAAAATCTTCCATCGAAGATAAATAACGAGAGGCAAGTATGGGAATGGAAAAGATGGAATATTGTTATTCATCTTACGATGAAAGAGTTATACATCAATAATGTTAGATAGCCGATTATATTACAAGAAAGAACTACCAAAAAAGGGGAGTGAAGATTGAATTCAAGGGGAAAAATCCAAGAAATACACTATAATAAGAATACGAAATGTACAGATATTACAAGCGAGAGAAAGAAAACAAAAAGAATTATCTCTTTGGTGATTCCTCTTCTTCATCGATTCTTTGATCCGATTATTCTCATCGCGAATTTTCTTCTTCGCCGGCCTCGCTATCGAAACGTACGAGACAGCAGATTCTCGGGAACCTTTTCAAGAAGACGGGGATATGAATGCGAGAGGGATATTGTGGTCCTTACAAACATACTCCATGCCTCCATTGCGAAAACGAACAGCATCATTACTAAAGTTCTCCACTGTCGTTAGAAATTGTTTCTTCAGCTTGGAATATCTATTCTCGCGAAGGGAGAGATTCTTTGCGAGCTGTTCTTTTTCGGATTCGAGTTCTTCGATTCTCGCTGGAAAATTCTTGGCGAGTTGTTCTTTTTCAGATTCAAGTTCTCTAATCCTAACTGAAGCCTCTTCTCGATTCTCGCAAATAAGTAACAACAAGTTAATAATTTACAAGCAATACTACAGAAGTAAGAAGCAGTAAGGTATAATAAATAACCTTATCTATCAGATATCATATCTTTAATCAAGGAAGTATGCTCGGCGTGAAGACTAACATCAACACCTAGGTTATTCCTGGCATTATCTAAAACTTTCGCAGCCCAGGCGAATTCATCATCACTATTAATAACGAGAAGAGAACGAACTTGCTCTTCTCTCTGCTTAAGCATGGTATTCTGATGAAGGAGTTCATCTCGTTCAACTTGCACATCAAGAAGAGATTTGTGCAATTCGGCTAATGCCTGTGCACCTCTGTTAGTAATGCGATCGTTCTCATCTATGAGATTACTAATTTTCTTCCTTAAAGTCTTGATTTTCTTCTCGGAATCAAGGTACATTCGCTTAAAGCGATTAGTCAAATTTAAACTAGATCTGTGTTCGATCTCCAAAAGGTTATATTTAGATTGAAGATCTTTTAATGAAAGGAGGTTAGTTTTATTGGAGGAACTACTTAGAGATTGATTGAGGTGAGCGAGAAGAAGATCATTATCCATAGGTTCAGGAAATGTATGGAGAAGAATAGCCTCATCGGAGAGATTATATACATCTGCGAAGGTAATAAGTTAGGCAACAATATGCAACCGATAAAATAGAAATGATAAAAGGAAGTAAAATCTTATACCATAAAGTCGTTGATTAGCGTTCTGAAGAGTGGACACCCTATCCCTTTGGGAGTCAAGTTCGGTATTTAACTTTTGAATTCTCTCATCTTTATCGCGAGATGACGCAGCTTCAGTCTCTAATCCTTGAATCTTCTTGCTCAATTGCAAATTCTTCTTTTCAAGATTGTTGCGTCTTCTCTCGAGATCTGAGGCAACTACAAAGGAAGTTCTTCCGACCTATAAAAGAAGATAGAAAAATCATTAATATATATATATATTTAAAAATTTAAAATTAACAGGGAAATACGACCGCATACGTACCAAAGATCCAAGTGCATTCAAGAAGTCAGGAGACACAGTTCTAGAGGTTCCATTGAAAGAATTATTGCCCTCTAATAAAGTAGCATTACACACGTTTGCGAGAGCCCCGCAAAGAGAAGCTAGGGGAGCATCTCCCATTCCTTGGAAACAGTCTGAGAAGATGCTTGATAACTGATCCATAGAAGAACTGGTTGACGGAATCTTCTTGGCGAGAGAAGGATTCGAATCATGGTTATCCTCGTCAGGAGATTCAGAGCTTGAGCTAAGGCGAGAAGAAGATTGGACCTTTCGCTTCTTAGTTAATGGAGCATAAGATTTACCCTTGCGAACGACAGTTTTACCCGTACTTTTAATCTTCGCGGCTATAGCTTCTTCAGCTGAAACCTTCGCATACGATTAAAGATAAGAAACAGAGGCAACAATATTGTTTCAAATAACAAAGGAAATGCTTCTTACTTCACTCGTAGCGATCGAAGTATGGTCGAGTACTCTCCAACGGATTATCCTTGTACTTTCTTCTCAATTTGGCGATCGAGAAATTATACAAACTCAACATATGTAAAAGAAAGTTGCAAAGGCAAGATTTAAAATGGGAAACATACCTCATTTGCCTTATCAGGCCATTTGAATTCCCAAGGATGATACCCTGCGAGATTCGCAGGAAGAACGTGCGGGCCCGCGATATAAGGACCATTTAAAATCAAGGGTACAACCCACCATTTCTCATCTTTGGAGTGGCGAGGAGTAGTATTATTGCCCGTGTGCCAATCAATATCCTGCATGAGCAGTTTATCATCAGGGACATTATCCTTCTTTTTCAGGCGAATGCCCCAGCGAGATTTCGCATTAATCATCTTTATCACTGAATAGTTTTCAAAAAAGCTCTCTACAGTGTACTTCTCAGCAGCTATTTCCAAGTCTGCGAAATCGGGATGTCTAACAGTAGTAGGGTATAAAGATCCTTTGCCAGCACCACGATTCGCGAACTCAAGCATTAGGCGAATGCAATCGCCACTCAATTGATAAACAGCCCGAGAGAATTGTTCATGGGCCAAGATTTCATAAAACAAAGGCATCTCAGGATTGTACAAGGGAATGGGAAGCCCCGCGAGAAGCTGACCTAGCGAGACTATAATCTTTTGATCATCACATTGATGATCAGAAAACAGCTTTGCAGAAAGGATAGATGAAGGTTCTTGATCAGGAATGGTTGATAGAGTAAAACCCTTTTCGAGCAACTTCTGTTGAACTTCCTCAAAAGAAGTTTTGTATGCACGACTAATGGAAGCCATTATCAGTATGGGAATGGATGGGATGTTAAAGGTTAGGATCAGCGCTAGAAAGGACGAAGAAAAGATTTACAGAAGCAGGAGCGCAAATTGCGGAAGGAGAGAGTCAAAGAAAGGTTGCAGAGAGAAACTAAAGAATGAAAAGGAGGGGAAAAGAAAACTATATATAGGGAGAAAGATCCTCGAGAAAAACGAGGTCATTTAATGCGAAGAGACATGAATGGTCAAGAATAAGCGGTTGAAAGAAACGTGTCAAGAAAAGACATTAATAATCAAAATCCGTGTAAAAGTACAAAACTGAAACAGATAAAGATAAGCAGTCGCGGAAACAATATTGTAAAAATCTCATGATACTCTTCCCCTCGCAGGAGAAATATGAGGAGAGATAGGAGACGATACTTCGCATATATCTCAAAGAAGCTTCGGAACTTTGCAAAAGAATAGAGGCAAGTACGTACTTTTCAAGGAAAGTATTCTTTTGCTCGTTCCTTCACCAATTGAAACCAAGGAATATGACAACAATGAATTTTTTCCTTTAAATCGCTCTTCAAGCAATATTCAAGGAAAAAGAGGCAAGATGTAGGATCATAATATCGCAACGTACAAGGCTCGCGGGATTAATGAACGACGGCGTCGCGAGGGAGTCGCAGGAAGCTAAAATAAACGACGCAATGAATAACGACAGGCAAAACATAAAGAAGACGTGAGACCTGGCGAGGGTTAAGAAGTGTCGCGAGAGTGAATGTTTGTGCATCTGCGACACTTCGCGAGACATTCCCGAAAATAAAGGGGAGCTTAGCTATCATCCATTATGTATTACCCTATATAAAGGGCTAAATGAGTCTGTAAGAGGGGAATCTCTTTAGGGAAATTGTTGAGCAAGTCATTAGGAGAGAGAAAGTTTAAGAGTGTTTTAACTTCTAAGTGTAATTCTATTTTCCTGTGTAAACACTTCATGAATTCAATCAATAAATACTCTTGATCTTACATCTTTCAATGGATTAATTAAGCAAAATTGAGTAAGGGGTGTAGTGTGGGAAATCCTGCTACTACATCAATCATGAAAATTATAGCCACGATTTTCAAAGATTGCATTCCTTATGATTTAAATGTTTAAGTTCATGGACTTGACCGATTTGACAAAGTAACCAGCTTAAGTATGCGTCCAGGTATGCGTACTTAAGCAACCGGTTTTGAGTTTGTAAAGTTTCCAAACTCAACAGAAATTTTCGGTTCAAAAACTTCCGCCAGTATACGTACGGGTACGCATAATTAAGGTGACTAGTTAAGAGTTTTGCCAAAACCAAACTCAACGGAAATTCCCGGTTTGAGAACTTCCGCCAGTATGCGTACATATACGCATACTTAACCTGTCTCCTTCACCAATTCCGTATACACAAATATGCATACTCTTGGCTTCCGGTTTATGGACTTATACACTAATGTGCGAACACACTATATATGCTTGTATCCAAAGATGGTTACATCATCAAATCTTTATTTCAATCATTGAAACATTCTTCTATAATGTCAATAGCCGTTTTCACACACTATTAGCATCAAAGCAATTTTCAAGATATTGAAATAATCATTATTGAAACCTTCCAAGTCTTACACCAAATGATTGTATCACACAAACAATGTAAGATGTTACTCGACAATTTTTTCATGATATAAGATGAACTTGGTCGAAGTGAAAGCTTACCAACACATATTTCGAGAAATATGTAAGCGAGATATACTCAGCTCGAAATCTAAAATGTGTATAGAGAAAACTATATCGTAACACGACTTATGTCTCAATATAGGAGATAGTAGAAATAGACTTCCAAGTGATAGATAAGTTCAAGTCTCGACATACCTTTTGTCGAAGAAGTTCCACAAGCTCCCCTTAGTAGTTATTCGTCTTCAAGAGATGAACGTCGAGATATTTAAGCTCAACTACACTATCTATGTCCTAGTCCGAGACATCTACAAATAGGCTAGTAATCAAGACTTATAGTTTTGATCACTAACATTGACAAACATGCTTGAGATAGCAACGCATGCGAGTTTGACCGAGCAATGCTCTAACAATTACAATATCTATTTTTGGTGCTTCTTAAAGCTCTATAACCATTTAAAAATCTTGTGGGTTAAGTTTGATGTTCGTACGGGTACCCGGTTGTTACATGTCACGAAGCAACTCTAAAACCCTAAAAATATATTCCCTATAAAACCGTTTATATACCTATCCTATTGAGTTGAGTAATCCCACTCTAGGTTTTTTTTTTTTTAAATCAAGAATGCCTTCTCCTTCTCGTACTTCCGACTTTCTGAAAGGATTTCTTGATAAGGGTATCAATTACGGATCCAAAGGGAAGAAGAAAAGAATATTAGTAGAAGATGACATTGTCAAATATCAAAACTCCGAAGACTATAATGAAGTCTCATGCTATTATGCATATACTCTTCATGATGTAGAGCATGATGAGATGGTTTCTGCTGAAGTTATTCATGATTTTCTTAAATACTTTGAGGAAGCAAAACTACATCTCGTTGATACTATGAAAGGTCTCGATGTGTTAAGAACTGAGTTGAAAAATGTTAATTCTGACCCTGTTCTCATGAAGATGCATGTTAAAGATCTTCTCAATGAGGATATCTTCTTCGAGTAGATGTTGTCAATCACAAACTCAAAGGTCTTAAAACCCGTGAAGGTTTCGAAAGTGTAGTTGCAGGAAATCCTACAATACATCCCTCACAAGAATTCATAATAATCAACCCATCTTTAAGATTAACAATCACACTTTTTACTAATTGAGTTAAAGAACTTTACAAAAAGGAAATGAAATCAAGAATACAACTATTGCTCTAGACTTTCCCTCTCCTCCAAACTTTCTCTCTACTCTAAAAAGATCCCCCCCTCCTCTCAAGTCTGTTCGGCTCTTTATATAGGATATTACATAGTGGGTGACAGCTAAGCTGTACTTTATTTTCGGATCTGGATTGCGATATTCTCGCAAGTATACCAATGTTAAATTTCGCAACACTCCTAAATCTCGCTAGGTCTCCACATCTTTCTAGTGTTTAGGCTGTCGTCATCTGTTGCGTCATTTCTGTAATCATTCTGCGACATCTTCGCAGTGTGTTGTTCAAAGGTTTCGCAAAGGTATTGATGTTGCGAAATTCTGATCCTACATCTTGCCTCTTCTCACGTCTTCTCTGCGAAGGAGAGAATGATATGAGAACTAATGTTTCAAATTGCCGCAACTGTCCATTTCTTTCCTTAAATTTTCTACCAACAAGATTCCATGAATTAAGCATAACCGCTTACACGTGTTAACTATTCCCCTATCCACTGGCACATTAAATGCTAACCGGTCATCACTTTCTTGTCTATTTAAGAAGAGATTTATCATAAAAATATTTTCTTTCTTTTACTTCGTCTTCTTCATCTCCACATTCTCTGTAAATCTTTTTGTCGTCTGCAACTTTTTACAAATTCATCTTTCTGCTACTAATCTTATGGAGCCATCAAGGTTTGTTGACTTTGCTGAAACTGATCTTTCTGAAATTGATCTCATCTACTAAAATTTTCTTATTTGATTTTGTTCATCTTCGTATAATTCCCATACTGTTTCTGTTTCAGCATAAACACCTCTAGTACCAAGTTTACGGTTTTAAACCCTAATGTTCCAAAGAGTTCTCAGCAAAAGGTCACCGTAAACAAAAGGAAGCCTGCGAATAACAAGGTATTAAGAAACACTATTCTTTTAATAACAATATTGTTGCCTCTGTTTCTTATTTGAATTCTGATTCGCAGGGTGATGAAAATGTCGATAAGCCCCGCAAAAAACCTCGCCACCTTAAAAATGTTGAAACTTCTGTCCCATTTCCTATGTTTAAGCCTTCAACATTTCTGCGATATCTTCGCAAGATGACTCCTTACTTCCGTTCATGAAGGTATCGCCACGAGAATTCTCCCATGAATCGATCTTTCAGTAGTTGAAATTCCCGGTGATAACCCCGCTGCGAATGAACCCTTCTCTTCTTATGCTGTCAATACCTCTTCTCTTGACACTGCCTCAACCCCAGTCATTAATCTTCATCAAATTTCATCTTCGAATGACGCATCTATGGCAAAGGATGATTTAACTCTTCAACCTTCTGTCATCACCACTTCTTCATCCGAATCTCTCCCTTTTACTAAAGAAACCTTGGAAGGAATAGATATTGCTTTCAAGGTTTTATCAGATGTTTTAGCTGATGTCAAGAAATCTTCCGTTGATCCTATCAAATTTGGTGTCTGCGAAATTTTGAGTAAGTATTTTGGTTCTGATAGAATAATTTCGCAAACATCCTTAGAGAAAGAAGTTGAAACTTTGAAGAAGAATATCCAAGCCATGACCTTGAAATGTGACACTCTTCAACTTGAAAATCAAAAGCTTCAGAATGTCTCGCTAGACCGTGACAATCTTCGCAAGAAGAACGAGGAATTAAAAAGGTACAATTTTTTTATTTTTTTAAATCCCTTGTTCGCCCTTTAAGTCTTACACCAAAAACGAAAAATGGAGATATATCAGTTTGAATCCGTCGCTGAAGAAGCCCGAGTGGATAGAGATGCTTGGATGGATCAATATAACCAATTAGATAATCTTCATACATACTCTGTTGATCAAATAGATAATCTTACCAAGGAGAATGCTCAATTAATTCAGAAGCAAAACTTATTAAGTAGTGAATTATCTCGCCTCTCTTACTCTTTGACTAAAGCTAATTTGGAGTTGGAAACTTTATCAGATGAGAATGAAACCCTATCTCAAGAAAAGCGAATTCTTTTAAATAAGGTGGCGATCATTTAGCAACAACTTAACGTTTGTCAAAAAGTATGTAATGATCAAGAACAATCTCTCTGCTCGTTGAGAAGTAAACTTAAAGAAGTAACAGAATCATTTACTGCTGAGAGAGACAAACTTATTCAAGGTAGAATAACTTTAAGTGTAAAAGCAAGCCAACTCAAAGATCAGTACTCCAAGCTAGAAGAATCCTACTCTTCTCTTGCGAAGGAAAACACCTTACTCATTTCTAATGAAAAGAATCTTCGATCTCGCTTGAAAGGTTTGGTTGGAGATAAGTTTGACGATGCAATGGACCACTTGGAGAATAGTTGCATGGTTTTAACCCAATTTCTTATCTCGCAAAAGGAAGGTAGTCATAAAATTTGACTGCCTCAACTATTTTTTCTTTGTTGAGCCTTTTTATGATATCTTCCTCGCGAATCCTTCGTCTGAATAACTTTCTGTACTTTTTGTTTTCGCAGAATCTGAGAAAAATCTTCATTCCTCCATTTCTGTTCTGGAGTCTAAACTTGCCAAAATTCGCAAAGAAAATGCATTGCTTGCCTCTACCCTTGCTTGTTCTCGCGATCGGGCAGAAAGAAGATTTGATTACCTCGCTTATTCCAAAGATATACAAAGTAGGAATCACCGGAAAGCACTCCTTCGCCAAGTTCATCTCAGGGCTGAAGTTCTTGTGAGTGATATATTATTGTCCAAATCTCTTCCTCCTATATCTGTCGATCCTTTGGAAGTAGATGACGATGAAGTTCCTTGTTCTCCTGATAATGATTATCATTATGAAAGTGGCGAAGATTTCGCAAATGAAGAAGAAGTTCCTCCTAACGATGCAACTATTGATAACAACCCAAATGAAGAAGAAACTAGAGTAAACCAGAATGAAGAGAAGACTGGCGAAAATGAAAAAGCTGGCAAAGAACGTCCAATATCTCCTTCTGGCGAAAAAATTGATGAAAATATTTCATCTTCTCCTGGCAAAATTAATCTTGAAGCTTGAAGTTCTTACGTAATTTTTCTTCTTTTGGTTGCTTCATCAGTATAACTTCTTGCAAATGGTGTATTTCAATCAACCTTGAAGTATATTTACTCTTTTATTATTGCGCTTACAGGCGAGAAAGATAATGCTTGTTATTTAATAATTCCCATACTGCCTCTCATTATCTTTCTTGCGATGAATGATCTGCATAAGTAATAGTTAATTCTTATAAATTTTTTGTTGCATCATGTGGTCTTATTTTTCCTTCCTAGTTAAAGGTCTTATTTCGCCACCTCTTGTCATTGCGACAAAATCGCAGGACGTCTTTACACTTTCATGTAATGACCCATTGATCTTGTCTTATCATTTCTCTAGTATTATTGCCTCTGCAGGATATTTTTCATGCGGCAATATGACAGGCCTAAATATTATTGCAAACATAAAGCCCCATGAAATTGCCGTCTTACGACGAAATCGCAGGACGTCCTTACACTTTCATGTACTGACCCATTGATCTCGTCTTATCTTTCTATTTTGTATTATTGCCTCTTCAGGATTGTCGCACAAATATGACAAGCCTAAATTTTATTGAGAAAATAAAGCCTCATGACATTTGCGTCTTAAGACACTTATCAGCTCCCTAATGGAGGGTGCCGCCCTTATCTTCCCTCTGGTTGCCCCTTTAAGGAGAGGTACCTCTACCATACAAGGTTGGCTCCTCCCATCCGGTCTTAACAACAACCAATTGTTTTCGCAGCCTCTTATCCCTTTTTCCTATAGGGCTTATGGTTACGAGACTGCACCCTAAGTGGGGTTTTCTTCGGGCCGAGTGCAGCATAAGTCAAGACTTCCCAAGAATGGCCGAGACGCTTCAAACGCCCCAGGCACTCTTGGCTCAACCGTGTACCTCGACGCCTTGATCATATGCGGCACTCCTTAGAAGAGACCCTCGGTCGTCCAACCTAAGTCATAAGCTTAGGTTGAAAATCCAAGGTACCTCTCCTGGATGGGCTTTATTGACCCCAAATCTCCATGACTCATGTTCCAGGGGCGGTGTAACCTTTTCGCTGAGCCATGCAACAGGTACCCCCTTCTATGACGCACTTTAGGTCTTACATTTACCTCTTGTGAAATTTTGATTTCGCGAACTAGGGTGTACGCCATAGTAGGTTCGCCCCTTTCTAGTATGTCATTGATGTTTGATTATCTCTTGTCATTATCTGTGCGAAATTTTCGCATATTCTTTTTTTGTTTTGGATATGTATAATCTCACAGTTGTTTTTTCACAAGATTTTCATATGGATTCATTTTGTTTCAATCATACATCATTTCGCAGTCTACTCTTTCCCAAAACCTCTTATGGGTAATATCTCTTTAAGTATAATCTGTTCCACGGTCTATCAAGTATACGACCCACATCTTTACCCTCAGGATCCATCAATCTGTATGCCCCTGTTCCAACTATATCCTTAATGATGTAAGGTCCATCCCATTTTCTTGCTATTTTTCCACCATTTTCTCGCTGATATATTGGTGTTTCTCGCAGCACTAGTCTAGATCAAAGACTACTCCAACATCACACATCTCGCACCAACAACTACAACAAGGTGGATTTTTCCTTAAAGATCGCTCTTCAAGCAATATTCAAGGAAAAAGAGGCAAGATGTAGGATCCAAATATCGCACAACGGTAAGAGCTTCCGAGAATGTCTTGCGAGAAGGTAGCAGAGCCTGCGAGAAGATAGCAGAGCTTGAGAGAACGTGAGCTGTACTCCACTATATGTGAGCTGTCATCCACTATGTAAATACCTATATAAAGAGGAGAGCAGGAGAGATAAAGGGGGGACAATTTTGTAAGAGAGAGAGGATACACATTTTTGTAAGAGGGAGAGAGACATATTTTGAGAGGGAGACTTTATTTTCTTTATCATCTTCTTACCCAAAATATTAGATCTAGAACTCCAAATATTCATTAATGGAGATTCTAAATGTAATATTAATGTAACCTCAACAATCATAGTGAAGAACCATGGATGTAGATCACATTGATCGAACCATGTAAAAAATCTTTGTGTCAATTTATATTTCTAGTACTTATATTTGAGATTTAGGTGATTAATAAGATTTAGATCTAGAAAATATTATAAGGGGTGTGTTGTGGGAAATCCCGCAACTGCAGAAAGTATACTTTGATTTTAGTATGGTTTTGGTTTTAATTTTATCTAGGAAACTTGTTATGAAAATTTATTCTTATGTTTAAGAAGGATAACTAGGGTTTGGTATAACAATTATTGTGATTACACATTGCCATTTCCAACGATTTTCATCTTGCAATATTTTTATATTTATTTATTTAAATTTTAAGTTATTTGGAAGATGATCTTCCAGTATTTAATCTTATTGGTTTTATATATTTCAAATATCTTATGAGATATATATGTGTTTACGTTCGTGAACTGTGCTTATCTCATATATGCTCAAAAGTTAAGTCTATTATGTCTTTATGCAAATATTGATAAAAGATAGAATAAACTTTTTGAGAAAATTCCGCAGTATTGATCTTTCCTTGATCCAACTTTTATGTGAAAGTACTGTATTTGCTCCGTAAGTTTTCTTACCTCGTTTAATTGGGGTCCCCAAAAAACAATTAGGGGCCTCACACTACATGACAAAAAAGGTCATCAAAAACTAATTTTAGTTACCCCTTATCCAATTTTTTAATGGCTAAACTACCCTTAAATGATTAGTGTTAATAATTAGTTAAGTTAAGTTAATTAGTGTAGTTAGGTTAAAATCATATTTAATAATTAAAATTTGGAAGAAAACAAAAGTTGTGTTTTTGTGTGTTGTGGAGAGGAAGGGGAGTTTTTGGAGGAAAACTTAGGGTTTTTAGAAACGAGTGATTCAAGTGGAGGAAATGATGTTGGTAAAGGTTCATATAAAAAACATGACTGTGTTGATGGTAAGATTATCTTACATTGTCCTATGAATTGGATATGTGATGAAGAGATGTTAGTAGAGGAAGCCTTGAATAATGGAGTAAATGAAGATCCAATTGCTCAAAATGAAGGATCCAATCCTCAAAATGAAGAACCCGAAGCTCAAAACAATCAGGTAAACATCTAAAAATCTTCGATTTGTCTGTTTGTTGCTCCAAGTGGTCGAATCATAAACATTATGGAACAACTCAGTGTAAGGGTCGTTATTGTCGAGGGATGTATACCTAAACGACTCTATAAAGTCGTCAATGAATTGACACAAAAGTTGACGACTCAAACCTGCAACTTTTCCAGGTTATAAAAAATCGTCAACATAGTGTGATAATCATTGATGACTCCAACCAGCTATGTCACCTAGAGTCGTTAGTTTATTTTGTTTAGACCCAGATGACTCTAAAACCAAAAACTCTATGTAAATATAACTCTCAGGGTCGTCATTTTGGTATTCATATACAATAACGACCCTAACAAACCATTTCATAAATACCTAGGAGCCGTCATTCCCAACATATATAAATAATAACGACTCTTGATTTTTATAATTTTTGATTTCGTAGAATCATTTCATTGAATCATAAAAAGCATACATCTTTTATAGGTTACATCGAAGGAAATGAACTAAAATAGATAATAACAGTGCACTTAAACACTTAGTCATATAGGTTGTAACCAAAGGTAGTGCCTTCCAAGATACGGTAGAAATCATCGAGCTCAAACGGTTTCCCATGGATAGTCTCATATCGGGCACAAGCTCTAGCCCACTGAAAACACATTTTGTATCATTCAAAACTTAGGATTTAGAATGTGTATGTGGTTAAATACTTACTCTTATAGTACCCAACATATCGGGTTCGACTTCCTTCAAGGCTTTCAATTCCTTTTTGAAGGATTTGCATTCTTCGAATATCTCCTCGAACCATTCCTTGACGAGTTTCAAAGTCCTTGAGTTACAATTTCTTTCCAAAAATAGGATGAATACATGGTTCCACCAAGCATTGGATGTTTGATCAATGTGGCTTCCTAAATGTTCTAAGTGTTCTTTGAGTGCCACCCAAGCTCTCACAATGGCGCAATTCTCATGGTAAGTGTAGGGTGTAGCCATGGTGTCTTCTTTTTTCTTTTTGGATGATAAATTGATGAGAATGAATGAGATAGTTGAAAATTATGGTTTGGGTGAGGAAGAGATGAGATATGGGTCTCTATTTATAGATATTAAGGACCCAACGGCCATGATTTTGAATATTTTTCAGTTGGTCGACTCAACCACATTGGTTGAATTCAAATTCTACAATAAATGCTTATGGAGTCGCTTAGGTATATAGTAACAATAACGACCCTTTTGTGAAGCGTGAGTCGTCATTGGTGTACGTTTATACCTAAACGACTCTAATAATATCTCCCCAAAATACAGTTTGAGTCGCTAATATGTTAATTCCAAAATGACGACCCAAACCGACCATTTCAAATATACATGAGAGTCGTCATAGGGTATATCATTATATGTTGACGAATCTTGTTGGGAATTATTTGCTTTCGAACTCGAGAACAAATTTTATTGAATCGATAAAAGGATACATCTTATAAAATAAAATAGAAGGAAACGAAATAATATAGTTCACTACATCACGCTTGAACACTTAAACATATAGGGTGAATGACCAGGTACTTTCTACCAAGAGACGATAGCAGTCCTCGTGCGAAAACGTCTTGACATACTTTAATTCGTATTGGTTGCGACCCAAAGAGTACTAGAAATACATTTTATTTATAAGTTAGTGTTGTTTAATAAAAATAACCAAAGATTTTTTTCGATCAATTTTCAATCAAGGAAAATAATCATAATAATAATTGCAATAATAATAATTATTAATAATATATTAAATAAATAAGAATACACCACTTTTTGTTGGAAAAATAGCTTACTCTGTCGCCTCAGCAATAAGGTTTAGCTCTTTATATTAACCACTTGCGCAAAATACATGTTTATAGCCCAGATGTTGATTAAAAGAATGAAAAGGTATAAACAGTATGTTTGTAACTAATATAATTGTTACAAAACCCACTGTTACAGAACGCACTGTTAAAGAGAAACCTTACAAATATAGTTGTTGCAAAACTGTTGGAAATTCAAAAGAAAAGGTGATGGTTCTGGTCGTCTTCTCTGCTGTGATTTTTCTTCTTTGCTCTGTTCTGCTCCTAAGCTTCCCCAAAGTCTACGGAACCCCTCTTATGACCTCCTTCCACCTATTTACACACAACAGGCTCTCCAAAAACTCGAGAATATTCGATTATTCTTCACCCAAAAGTCTCGGACTTTTCTTTCCCTGCCAAGCCACGTGATTTCTCTCCAACCTCTCCAGTACTCCCTGTAGACTGAATAAGGACTCAATACATAAAATCCCAGCGTAAAATCCTCTGTACTTCAATTTATAAATCGATAATATCCGAAAAATATACGTACTCCCTGTTTTAACCCAACTCGGCGTAGACCACATAATTTTTTGAATCTGAGACACCCACGATCTCTGTTCTGACTCATTAAGTAAATCCAAACCCATCTCCACGTAAGAAACCTCTCCAACACTTCACGGAAATTCAGAAATTCCGATAATATCTCCACCCCCTCTGTTTTCTTCTCTCGGCTTATCTAGCCCAACTGGATCAAAACCATCGAGCATAGCAAGCATGTTTAGCTCAAACAAGTCCATTACAATTGATTTCAGTGATTGAATCTCTTTAATTCTGCCCCAAAATTCAAACCCTAAATCTGTACGTGAAGAATATATTTTCCCGCCTTTTTCTGAAATTTGAATTTGGGAAGAAGGTTCCCCTTATCCTGTTGTTGGGTGCCGATAGTGATTTGGGTGCCCCTTATTAATTTGGGTACCCCTTATCCCAAGTGAGAGTCTGAATAGCAGGTGTCCTCCGGGTGCTTTTATCAACTTTTCGAGCCGATTTTTCCAAAAATCTTTATGGGCCAAAAATACCTACACACATAAAATACCATAATAAGTACAAAAATGAGCACTATCAATATATAGAATCGAGATAAATTAGACACAAAAATGTGTCTATCAGTACCCATAAAACTAACGATGCAAGCTCTCACAATTGTTGATCTCCTGGATATTTTTGTCTCTTAGGGTCGTTATTTGACAATTCATACACCCTAACGACCAATACCTACCATTAGATGGTCGTTTCGGGTCGTTACTATATGTACCCCTATACACTAACGACGCTTATGGAACAAAATTGTTAATCTCCTGGATGTTTTTGTCTCTTTGGATCGTTAATGCTATTATTTAGACGGTGACGACTCTGATAAAAATTGCCTCTACGGCTCTCTCTATATACACTTTTTCCAAAAAAAAAAATCGTTGGGATATTTTCTATATAAAGATTCCATCATCAGCTAGCAAATTCAATTGAAAACAATCTAAGTAAATCATTTTTTCAATGGCAAGTCCATCATCAACTAACAATTCAATTGAAAACACATTTAGAAGATGCAAGCGAACAACCAAATCAATTGCGGCAAATGGAAGAAGAGATACGCAAAAGAAGCAAGCAACCTACTACAAAATCATCTGCATCACCATCGCCTAACAAATACATTAATGCTTTGGAAAAATCGGTAAGCAACCAAATAACTAAAAAAGCAACCACATCATCGTCATCGGCTACGATGGAAGAAGAAGAGAGACTCAAGGCCAAAAAGCGAGGTCAAGAACAATTCCATCTCAGGGAAAGAGTGAAACAAGTCGAGGAAGAGACCGAATGGCTTAAAAATTATTAGATAGTCCAGGATCTTGACAGAGAACATCAAGGTGAGACTATGTTTTGGATCCATGTATCATTTGGTCCTTTCGTTAGAAAGATGGGCGAAAACTATAAAAAAACCACGCCATAATTATGATCCATCCCACATTTGTTCGAGCGTTACTCATGTTAAGAAATTGTGCGTTATGTACAACGAGTTTCTCGCTAGGCACAGAGGGGATAGGTGTGCGGCAAAGGATGCATATACCAAATGGAGAGGAGAGTCGTTTTATCGCATCGAAGCCGCATTGATAGTTGAACCTCGCACCAGGAAAAGGAATAACATGTAATTTGTTTAGTAAGATCTAAGTTAGACCAACTATTACGTTTCTTTCATGTTACAATGTAGTACCTCTATTTCCATGTTTCCCTTTAAGCTAGTAAAATATTCATTAGATGTAATGCCTGAACTACGTACTCTTCAGCATCTACAGAGTCGTCACCTTATATGCATATACCAAATGGAGTTTTCTTCTATATAATACAACCCATTGCTCTTGTAAAAATTGGCCAAACCTCCTACTTTCAGTCCATCTACATCTTCCATAAGTTCATTAGCGAGTAGTAACCCCTTTTTTTCACTTCAAAGTGAGATATCAATGACAATGATAGCATGGGAACCAGACGAAGATATGGATCTCATTAAATCGTTCGCTAGCACGTTCCGTGAAAGTCCCAATGAAATCTATTCTATGTTTTGGAAGAGAGTTAAGAAATTCTTTTATGGACGCACGGCAAATCCTAAAAACCGAAAATGGAGAGAGTTAGCATTTCGATTCAACTACATAAAAAGTGCAATGCGAGAATATGTTATAGTTAGAAATATGGTGTACGACCATCATCCTCGATCTCCTCTTGAGGAAAAAATGAGTAATCCGGTAATTTTATACCAAAGTCCCTTTTTTTATCGTATACTTACATTTATACATTCATTGAATTTCATCTCGAATGATTAAAAGAGCTATGGCGAATTCATAATGGGGAAACAAATTTCATTCACCACAAGGAATATACGGTGTTGTACCGTCGCGCCAAGACGTTCATCGACGAACAATTGATGCGTCGTATTCAAGAATACCCATACTAAATCTTATGTAATGCTTGAACTATGTGATGTTATTTTGGTAATGATAGTGTTTTCGTTATTTTCAAATCAAAGTTTCTACATGAGTCGTCATTATATATAGAGAGTCTTCGTAATTGTTATAGGGGAGTCGTCATTGTTATTGGATAACACCCAAACGAATTTAATGGAAAATGTAGACCCTGGATTAATATAAAAAAGAGTCGTTAGTATGGTAAAAACCAAACTAACGACTCTTATGAAGGAAAAAATTGGGTCTCCTGGATGTTTTTGGTTTTTAGAGTCGTCATATATGAATGGCTATCAAATAAACGACCCTTATTTGGTAAGGTTGTGTCATCATTGGTTTACATATAAAGGGTAACGATTCTAGTGATGAAAAAAAAAGGGTCTCCTGATTTTTTTTTTACGTAGGGTCATTAGTCTGCTATATAAATAAGCTAACGAATCTTGATATGATTCACTTTTTGGTTTGGAGTCGTTACTCTGCTATATTATAAGATGGCGACACTTATGCTGGATCATTTCTTTTGAGCTTTGTAGGGTATGGGTCGTTAGTCTGCTATATTATAAGATAACAATAACACTAATTTAAAAAAAAACAACTTATAACATATTAAATAAAGCGACAAAGTTTTAACCAACCATTCAAACCAACAGTAGATACTTGTATCAAACAAAAAGTAAAGAAACATAAGTTCAAGTCTACAATAACTAAAGACCGTCCATTAAAACATTATAAGAACATCTCCTCACCCACGAACACTACCTCCACCTCGGCCTCGCCGACTTTCCTGACTACCTGATGTCTGGCTTCTCTTACGAGGACCTCGACTTCCACTAGCTATTTGGGAATTAACATCTTCTCTTTCCCCACCTTGACTTCCTTCACCTTTCTCAGCATGTTTTTGGCGTAGTTGGCTAGCTATTTTCCGGGTCCTCTGACTTTGATGATTTAGATCATCCCACATTTTCTTCGCCTCTGGATGCTCAATGTGTAAGCAGCAATCAACCAAGCGATGTTGTTGCACATGTTCCAATACCTCGCCTTTGTCATCCGAGCAACACAATCCCTTGACGAAAATCTTAATTCGTTCCCTCTATTTGCATTCAAATACCAATTCAGATTAACACACTTATAATGTATTTATATGAATAACGTAAGCTTAAGAATGTCAAAAGTAAAATAAGAGGAAGATGCTTTCTTGATTCTCCGACTGCCAACAGGATCTATCCGTATCACCCGAGGGTGAGAGAAGCCTTCGTAACATTGCAAGTAATTTGGTGTTGCCTCGTGACCTTCATTCACATGCTCCCAAAAAGAGACGTCTACCTTGCTATCATACTTGTGTCTATCATCCCAATGCTTGGCCTTAGGTTCAGGATCGTAAACCACCACTAAGTACGACTCATCATACTCGCATTTGTCTAACTTGTGCTTGAATGGTGGTTCATAATCCTCTTCGGGTGAATCTTGAATATACCCAAGCTGACGCATGATTCTCATCGGATTATAATTTGAAAATCCGTAAGGGTAAAACAGAGGGCCATGGTATTACACCACATCTTCCATTCCGCCCACCCTATCATTATTATAAGGATCAAAGATTACTCTTCAGCTGCGATGTTGTCCAATTTTTGGCGTATTTCTAACAACGTGTCCTTTTGTTCCTTATCCTGACACCCATTGAACAAGTATCGGGTTCCTCTTGGTTTAGTTTTGTTCCATTCCGGCTTTAATATTCTTCATTATCTGTGAACAATGAGGGGAAATGATCGTAAATCCATACCTATATTGACATCAGAAAAAATAAAACAATACGAACAAAAAAACATAAAGAGAGGAAACAACTTTGTTCAATCCAATTACCTGGAGTAGAGCCAAATTGCCATTCATTTGAGAAGTTCGTTCTCGAGATTCCTTCGATAGCTGACCATTCAAATGTGCTACTATGGCAATCACCCAACAGTACTTGTTCACATCTTCTAAGGGATCCAAAAGCTGAAGAAGGTTGACGCTGACCCTGTTACCTTTGCTGTCGGGAAATATAACCGACGCAAGTACGTACAACAAATACCCAGCCGCCGCATAACGACATTCCATATCAGAAAGACCATCAAATTTTTCTTTGATTAGTTTCCCAGCAAATATCTCCCTAATCTTTATAAGTTTGAACTCTTTTTTTTCGGGTATTTCTTTCCCGTCACGAAAAGACCATCTGTCGTCTCTTGATCCCAGCCAAACAATTTCTTGGTCAATGTATAAATTTCTTTCCAACTAAGACTTTTCTTGAAGTTGTCATTGGTGGATTTTCTTTCTACCCGCAGCCCTAATATCTGATCTGCATCATCGGGAGTCAATGCCATCTCGCCAAAAGGAAATTGGAATATGTATCGACTTGCCGTAAAACCTCTCACAGAAACTTGATACTGCAACCTTGTCATATGAAATCACAGAGTTCACAACGGTAATATACAGACCAGAGTTTTCAACAATCTCTTTGACTCTTGCCATTCTTCTTTTAGATCCCACATGTCCATTTTCACATAAGAAGATTGCCGCCTGAAAAGACGTACGGCTTTCTTATGATCTTACAAAACAAAAACAAGTAAATATAAAAAAAATTAGAAAGTTAACATCAACAAATTAAATAAAAATCAAAGTTGAGATTGTTACAATTGTTTCATAGATGGTACGAGCCCACGTTCCGGGATATTCAAATAGAACTTTGCATCCATTTCTAGGTTCTCCTCTCTGCGAAGATGTTCCAGCTGCAAATGTTTGGCAGGAATGTGTCTCCCGCTGGGTGCAATTTGGGCACTAGGCTCCGCCTGTACCGCCCTTGCCGCCTGAGGCTGCGAGGCAACCACATGACCACCACCACTATTACCATCATTACCTTTAGCCTCCTCCTCCTCATCACCACCACCACCATTACCACCATTACCTTTATCCTCCTCCTCATCATCACCACCACCACCACCACCACCACCACCACCATTACCATCATTACCTTCATCCTCCTCCTCCTCTTCACCATCATCATCATCACCACCACCACCATTACCATAATTACCTTCATCCTCCTCCTCCTCCTCATCACCACCATCACCTTGATCAGAACCACCATTACCATGATGATGATCATTATCAACAACATATTCACCTCATACATGAATTTCTTCTTGTTTCGTACCTTCTTCTTCATCGCTTCTGGAAGCAGATGCAACAGGGAAGGAAGAAGCCGACGAATCTAACGAGTCATTACCTGGATCTCTGGGTTCTTTGATAGATAAGGGGACCTAAATCGTCTTTTTCGCGATATGGACCGGTATTTAAGTATTTTCCATGCCGGGTGTTGATGGTGGCTTTTAGTTCAGGGCTAAAATTGTAAAACCCTGTATTTAATGCGCCGTCTGCAAAGAGACTGAGCCATTTAAATGTAATGAGTGCCCGAGCCTCTCTACTCACACATGTATTGAGCAATTCAGTATATTTATTCAGAATGGTACATGTAGCAACAATCCCAAACATTCTATAAAACTCTCGCCAGCATTACTCATTAGTGTATGGTTTATTGAGTATTTTCCTATGCTATGTTCCCCAGCTGAACCCTCAATATTGGTATGACATGACGATTATTGTTCACTCGCAGCTGAGTAACACGAATTTCCCGAAGTATCAAAATTAAGGTCTGCATGAAAATCCTCAATCAGAAGACGCGCTAAGAATTTTGTGTTAACATAGAGAATTTGTTAAACTTATTCAATTTTGTGATAACTCACAAGATTCAAGTTTTTGGCCTAATTAATTTGCAAATATCTCGAACCCTATTGGTCGAGGCCAAACCTAGGTAAGCTAGGAAAATGATCCGCCATGGAGCTAGTAGGAACAAAGTCCTATCAGAAAACAAAAAACAAAAGAGGAATTGTGGCAAATAAAGAGCAGTGACGAAAGAGGCACGGCCACGCCACGTAGCCGGCCAATCCGCTCCAATAGGCGCCGCCTATGGCCGTTGGCCACGCTCCATGTTTCTTTTGCTGGCCCCCTCTCCCATCAACCAATCAGATCGCTCAAAACCCGCCACACACACTTTTAATAAAGATTGGAAGTTGGTGGGTCGATACACCTAATTCCATTAGACGGCCCAAGCCAGTCTCCAAAAAACAATCACGGCCGTATGATTTGGCCACTTGATTTACTAAATTTTGCCGCTCCCCAACGCGCCCAATTAGGCATCACCATGCCACCACAAGCGCGCCTGTAATCTGCGCCAAAGTATTAGAATTACGTACAAACCACTTCAAACCGCGCCTAGCCATCACCGCAGGCGCCATGCCATTCCGCGACAGCAATATGCCAATGGCTTTGGTCAAACCAAAGGGAAACCCTATTTTCTAGTCATGGCCTAATTATTCCACTCTGGGCCCACAACATGCCAGAAGCCATGTGGGACCTAGGAGACCCTAAAGAATGGCGCCCGCGCCATATTATGATTACCCGTGATCGTCCATGAACATGCCCACGTTATGGCCTTGCCATAGTTCCTTTGATCAAAACGTCCAAGGCAGTATTTGCCAAGATGTCGCCATACCGCCCCACCTAGCTGCGCGCGTTAGGGTTCTGATATGCCAAACCCTAATTGGGCCAGGGCCATTATGCCGCCCCATGCCAAACAACATTACCTAGGCATTAAGTTCGATGTGGCAACTAGAGCCAATATCGTTGTGCCATATTTTGGTCTAACACCAATATGCCAAGATATAGTGGCCGCGGCTAAACCACCATGTCACTGGCGCGGCCAAATGACCATGCCGCTGGTATGGCTACATCACCATGCCACTGGCGCCACATTGCCGTTGTACCACTAACAGACGCCACATTTCCATTGTGCCACTAAAAGGCGCCACATTGCCATTGTACCACTAACAGGCGCCACATTGGCATTGTGCCACTAACAGGCGCCACATTGCCATTGTGCCACTAGCAGGCGCCACTTTTCCACTGTGTCACTATGCAGGCGTCACTATACTATTATGCCGCCTAGCTTGCGTGCGATTGGTCAGAATAACTAGGTCTTGCACATTAGACCCTCCATGAAACACTCGAGACATCAAACATGTCACAAACTGGGGGATACTCATCAGGGTATTAGTCTGGCGGTTTATAGCGTGCGGCGTGCAATGCGCCCATTACAAGAAAGTGTCAGGAAAGAGCGGACGGTTAGATAGCAGTAAGAGAATAGTGGGAGTAAGGCTGACCAGTTTCCCCTCGCAATGGGAACGTGATGGTAAACCGCTTCTACATGACCCCACTTCTCCACTACTTTACCGTCTCCACTTCCTACGAGATCAGGGGGCTCAATGACTTGTATTTCGACCAACAAGACAGTTTTGGTTAATAACAACACAAGTATCTAGAAAAACATCAAGAACTGATAGCTTACATTCCGCAAGCCAGTTCCAAATTCTGATACAAGTCATAAAACAGTCATACCCTCAAAATTCAATATTTTGATCTCAACACTTTCTTCGCTTCCCTCCCTAAGATCAACCCATTCTCCTTCACTTTATGACCAAAGCAAGTCTGGAACGACCATTTCTTGGTTTAGGCTAGAATTGTACAGGTTGATCTCTCGAATCTAAAATACTCCAGTGCATTGCATTTGTTTAGGGTTTAGATTCGTTTCTCGGCGGCACACCCAAATTTACCATTTCCAGCAGAATCAGTTTTTACCCAAAATAACGGGCGACCACAGTGGGAGATTAATCTCTCGATTTCAAGATCAATTTTCAATTTCATTTCAATTTTCCAAATTCCAAGATGGTGGATCTTAGGTATGGATCAATAACAAATCCCGATGCTACTGGCGCCAATCCCTGCTGGTGACACCAATGTGCCGCCTACCAGCATGATCAACACACGTGTAATTACATCCTCTACCGCCAACACTAGCGGCTCAGGAAATATTCCCTCCGACATGACACCTCCTATCACCAGAGCCAGAGCCGCTGCTGCCACTCCAAATGTTTCTTTGAGCTTAACACCCCTTATTGTTACTAGAGCCGCTGCCACCTCTTCATCAGGATGAGAGACCGCAGGAGCCAGAGGAAACCAACCCCCTATTACCATTGTTGATTTGATGGAGAGACAAGAAGTTCTCGCTAAAGCTCAGAAATACATGGCCACAACTCAAAAGGAGGTATTCACTTTCCTCAAGGCACTGACAGAGCGGCTACCTTAAGAATCACGTCAACCCCAAATGGAGCCAACAAGGAGTACTTTTAATACTCTCGGCGCAGGAACTCAGCAGGGCGCGCCTTTATAGATGAAGAGGCTCGTTTTTCTCCTGAACGCCCATTGGAAAGGATCCAGCCATCCAATTTCATCACGCGTGAAGATCTGGAGCGGCTCCTTCAAAATCGAAGCAAAGAAAGCCCGGTAGACCTGCACCAACATCAACCTCCTTATCCTGATGTGCAAAGAGTTCCTCTCCCGAAAGGATTCTCTTCTCCTCAATTCTCCCTTTATGATGGTACTGGTAATGCTCGTGAACACATCTCTCGCTTTCTAGAATCTTTAAGAGAGCACGAATACAATCATGTCCTCCGCCTCAAGGAATTTTCAAAGTCACTTACTGGAAGAGCATACACCTAGTACAACAACATCGCGCCAAACAACATATCCAAATGGTGTGATATGGTGACCGCTTTCTATAAGAAATATTTCTTCGTGTCGGAGCAAATCACCTTTTCAGACCTAGGAAGAATGTTTCAACGAAACAATGAGCATCCAAATGATTATGTCAAGAGATACAGAATTTAGACACTGGATTGTCACGACCCAAATGTGACTGAACAACAGTTGGTGGAGTCATGCATTAACGGTATGGCTCATATTTATCGCACTTTACTAGAAAACTTGCGCTTCCAGACATTTTCTGAATTTCATGAAGCTGTAAAGCGGTCGGCTACAACAGAACCAACACTGTTGGAAAGAACTAGACCATCCAGGAGTGAAGATGCACAAGAGACTCGAGGGAGCAGGCGTCTCATTAACAAACAGCATAACGCCGGCCCCTCTGTAAGTGTAGTGAGTGAAGGAGGAAAGAGGAAGGCTCCAGCGGTGGAACAACAAACCAAACGTGCAACACCAGCGCACCAGACGGCTCTGCTCCGGAAAGGCGCGGCTAAAACTCCTGCACAACAACAAGAAACCGGAGATGCTGCTCCAAACTTCCCGTTCCCAATCTGACTTCAACTTGGTACCATCAAGACTCTGAGAGCTGCAGGGATTTCAAAGAAGGAAGCTGTTCACAACCCGACTATGATTAAAAGCGCAGAAGGAGAATCAAAAAATGCTTACGGGTACATCAATCTTGAAATTAAGATAGGAGATGCTCTAACGCGCGGCAAGTTTCATATTGTTAAGGAATGCCCGAACTATGATATAATCCTAGGTCGTTCGTGGGTGCATGACAACAAATCAAAGCTAGGAGTGTGTCCTTTGCCAGTGTTTATACCTGAAAGGATTTCCAGTGAGCCGTCCAACCCCGAAGATTATTTGTTTCCGTATCAACAACTTTCCAATGTGACTCAACTACCTGGATAGAGCTCGTCGACGTACATTCGAAGATTCCGAACCCAAGTAAGTCTTATTGAACAACTATTTTAGCAACCAGTCGCTCCTTCTTCCGACAAGGCTTGGGGACTCGATCCGATGATCAACCCGGCCGTCACTAGGAGATGTGAATGGGATGTTGGTCCTTTCAAATGTTTTATCCATAGTTTAGAAACTGTCACAGTTAAGGATGAGAAATCTAAGAAAGTGATGGCACAATGCCCAAACCCATTCCAAGTTGGGGATATGGTAGTGAGAGTTGTTTCCCAACCTACTCCGACTGATTCCGTAGAAGGGAAAGGAGAGCCATACCTAGTAGCAGAAGTAATTTTGGGAGGTTACTTGTGACGGACCGGAAAATTACGCCTTTGGCGCGTTGCCTCGCGGGTCGTAACTTCCCCGATGCGCCATTGATGAAGCTACGATCCGGACCTTAACACCAGGCAAATGCACGTCCATCTTCCCTCGCAAGCATGCTCGTGGAGCATGGTGCGGCTAATTTAGCTTCCATACGGTTCCAAACTTACCCTTATACGTAAAAGGGTGTAAGGACATAAGGCCAATGCATATTGCATGCATCACTGGCTCTGCCTCAACGTAGGGAATTCATCACTGAATTTCTTATCTAACTGAGAAACCATCAAATTACCGAGTCCTATCCAGGCATAAGGCTTATGCTTGGACTTAGGCATAGGCCGCTCTAAGCCTTTTTCCATTTTCTCACCTCGCTTACCAACTCTTCGTAGCTTGATAGGAAGTATGAGCATCCACTTGCTGGCATGTGACATTCCTCATCAAGTCTAGGCACAATCATCTCTCGCATCGAGCTACTAATCTTAGATGATACGAGGGGCCAACGTGCTGGAACGGCAATGCTGCAACTCATTGTGGCTGCCTACGTACCCTTCCCTACTCTAAAGGGATCAAGCACAGACCGTAGTTCATCCTCTAAGGGACAACAACTTAAGCAAACTCATTTGCAAAGCCGTGGCTAAGCAATAATGATAATGTCCTGGTCCGTATAAGCCATTCCGCAAAGATGCACAATTATTATGCATCATCGGGTCATCGTCGTGGCATAGTGATGCCTTCGCATCAAATTCTCTTTTGGCAAGGCTACGCAACTATAAATGAGCCTTAGGCATCATTTATACTCTTCTGGCTAAGATATGAAGCTTACTTGGTACATAGTCCGCATATGCACTTTCAACAAACTACCCCTCCCTATATATGTTAACTTGCAATTTCTACAAGTATAAATTAGGGACCAAATTGACATGCCTGCTTCAATGTTCATTCGCAATGATTGCTTTCCTTCGCAATGATTGTGTTCGCTCTTAATGATTGCGTGTGATGATTGTGTAACACTCGTTCGGCCAGCCCTCTCTGGCCTGATGCACAATGATTGTGCGATACTGGCTCTAGGCCAATAGCCTCCATAATGCGTAATGATTACGCTGCAATCTCGAGGCCACCTACCCAACTGGCCTAATGCATCATGATGATGCAACATTGGACTTTTGCCAATATGCCTACACAATGTGCCTTCCTTGGCACCAAATATTGTCCCGGGCCAAATGCATCTCACTATGCAAAGGAGGCTTTCATTGAAGCTTCATCACAAGCAAATGATGCATCTTTTAGCATGTGCCATGTTAAAAACATGGGGTGTTACACTATACCACCGTACCATATGGTCTTCCGGATATCCACTCGTAAGTGGGGTGCCACTTAGGCCAGGCAAACTCACAGTACTTAAACAAGCTCAACTCGATTCGCAAAGTAACTGGCATAGCAGTTACAAAATCCTTTCCGTGCAAAAGTTGGCCTACTCTCCAACTTTAAGTTTCCATTAAGGAATATACTCGTGGACAAGTCCACTGCGCACAGTCCCTAGAGTTTTCTCGGAACTTGCTTTGATACCAACTGTGACGGACTGGAAAATTACGCCTTTGGCTCGTTGCCTCACATGCCGTAACTTTCCCGATGCGCCATTGATGAAGCTACGATCCGGGCCTTAACACCAGGAAAATGCACGTCCATCTGCCCTAGCAAGCATGCTCGTGGAGCATGGTGCGGCTAACTTAGCTTCCACACGGTTCCAAACTTACCCTTGTCCGTAAAAGGGTGTAAGGCCATAAGGCCAATGCATATTGCATGCATCACTGGCTCTGCCTCAACGTAGGAAATTCATCACTGAATTTCCTATCTAGCTGAGCAACCGTCAAATTACCGAGTCCTGTCCAGGCATAAGGCGTATGCTTGGACTTAGGCATAGGCCGCTCTAAGCCTTTTTCCAATTTCTCACCTCGCTTACCAACTCTTCGTAGCTTGATAGGAAGTATGAGCATCCACTTGCTGGCATGTGACATTCCTCATCAAGTCTGGCACAATCATCTCTCGCATCGAGCTACGGAGCTTAGATGATATGAGGGGCCAACGTGCTGGAACGACAATGCTGCAACTCATTGCGGCTGCCTACGTACCCTTCCCTACTCTAAAGGGATCAAGCACAGACCGTAGTTCATCCTCGAAGGGACAACAACTTAAGCAAACTCATTTGCAAAGCCGTGGCTAAGCAATAATGGTAATGGCCAGGTCCGTATAGGCCATTCCGCAAAGATGCACAATTATTATGCATCATCGGGTCTGCGCCGTGGCATAGTGATGCCTTCGTATCAAATGCTCTTTTCGCAAGGCTACGCAACTATAAATGAGCCTTAGGCATCATTTATACTCTTCTGGCTAAGCTATGAAGCTTACTTGGTACATAGTCCGCATATGCACCTTCAACAAACTACCCCTCCCTATATATGTTAACTTGCAATTTCTACAAGTATGAATTAGAGACCAAATTGACATGCCTGCTTCACTGTTCATTTGCAATGATTGCTTTCCTTCGCAATGATTGTGTTCGCTCGTAATGATTGCGTGTGATGATTACGTAACACTCGTTCGGCCAGCCCTATCTGGCCTGATGCACAATGATTGTGCGATATTGGCTCTAGGCCAATAGCCTCCATAATGCGCAATGATTACGCTGCAATCTCGAGGCCACCTACCCAACTGGCCTAATGCATCATGATGATGCAACATTGGACTTTTGCCAATATTCCTACGCAATGTGCCCTCCTTGGCACCAAATATGGCCCGGGCCAAATGCATCTCACAATGCAAAGGAAACTTTGGGTGAAGCTTCATCACAAGCAAATGGCGCATCTTTTAGCATGCGCCATGCTAAAAATACGGGGGTGTTACATTACTACAAGATCATCAATGCAGACAAGCTAGAAGGCGTAGTAATGCACGCCCGGTGGCTCAAACCCTTCAACATCTGAGATGCCGTACCCTTTCCCAAAAAAATTCCTTTTAGTATTTCCTTTAGAAATTTCCCTTTTCATGCAAAATTTGTAATTCCTCCAAAATGGTCGCACTGCTTGCGTTCATAATTAGGGTTTCAGTTTATCAGTCATTTGAAGCGTTATTTCTTTCATAAAATTACTTTTGAATCATTTCAAAACCAAAAATCTCAAATGAACTCAAAACCCTCAAAAGCAATTACCCACCAGCTCAAAACCAAAAATCACAGAGGAAACATCTCTTATTCCAAAAACATACCCATGAAGAGAATTTACAAGGGAAAAGGGAAAGACGAAGTATTCAAGGGAAAATTCGCCAGCAGCAGTACTTCATGTCCCGAAGAGCAACCTGCTTCAAGTCCAAAACCCAATACGCATTCCTTTTGAATTTGGAAGCAGTGCACAATCACATCTTCAGAGACGGCGTCCAGACTCATACATACCTAGATAGCGCGCCACAAATCTTTAGGGAGCGTGTAATTTGTAAGGGACAACCAAAAATAAGGTTGGTTGAATCATTAACCATTATTGCTATTTTCCCTATTTTAAGTCGCCATTGCTTGTTGTGGAGATGCTATTGTGGAAGCGGTATCCTTCCACAAGGAGAAAACATTGCTCACCGAACACTATTTACATGTCAATTTCCCATCTACCGTGGAGCCTAGAATCCCAAAGTATCACGAGATTTTTTCTGAAGATTCGAATTTTTCGGTTTAGGGTTTCATTCATTCATCTGATTGGAAACATAAAATTATCAAGACAACATGAATGAAAAAATATCATTTGACGAAGCCCTGGCTCCAATCATATAAACAAAACCATTAAAGTAACAAAAGCGTCAATAAGCTATGAAAAGATGTTCTTCTATGGAAAGAAAACATCAAAATGGGAAAGCTAGTTGTCAACATCAACACCAAGGTTAACGGCGCCTCCACTGGAGTTCTCTCCAGCAACTACTGCTATGTCTTCTCCAGCATCCGCTGCAGTGCCTTCTCCAGTAGCCATTTTTGCATCTCCTCCAACGGCCACTTCAGCGGCCACTTCGACATCGCCTCCAGCGGCCACTTCAATATCCTCTCCAGAAACCATCTCGACCTCTTCATCGGAAACTACACCAACGTCCTTTTCAGAAACTGCCCCAACTGCCTCTTGAGGATGCGCCGGTTCGTCCACATCAGAGTTGATAATTATGATACCATTATGGATATGGTAATCATGCTTACCCCACCTGGAGATTGTTTAGGCTCGACCCTTCGTCGCTTCAGTCGAGCCGCGAATGGCCCTAGCGCTCGTTGGATGAGAGTTATCATCACGTTGAGACTCCTCATCACGTCTCCACTTCTCCTCCATATCAACTGAAGCCAAGAAAGATTGACACGCCCCCGAATGATGCGTAGATGTGTGAGAGGCATACCTTGTATGGCACGACCAACTTCACGAAACATGGGATCAATTTTACCCAATACTTCTTCAAACGCAGAAACCCTGGGTTTGTCAACTTCAAAGCTCTTCTCCGGAGAATTAGAAGAAAAATTATCACCAGGAGTTCCCATTATATACTGCAGAGAAGTATTATGCATATATTAACAACCTGCGTGGTAAAAGCAAAAGGAAACTACAAGAAGATATGAAGCCATACCTGTAAAGAAGATGCGCAATTCTTTGCTGATCGGTATGAAGGAAGGTTCAAGTACCTCCTTTTATATTCCACATAATAAGATCCCGGAAAAGAAAGGACTCTCTACCTGCCGTGTATAATGCCTAAGATGCGGGATGTTGATTTATCTGCTCGAGAACAACTGACATGTGCCAGGAGGACTGCGCGCTTTGGTACTTCATTAACGTGTCTCGCTCAAAGACCAAGCCGAACTCTATTCTGGTAACGCATGTCAACTTTGCTTCATAAGTTTTGTCTTTATCTATCACCATCTAGTTCTTACCCCACAACAATGTTACTGTTACGTGCTAAGCAGGGGACTTAATGTTGATGGTGGTTTTTAGTTCAGGGCTAAAATTGTAAAACCCTGTATTTAATGCGCCGTCTGCATAGGGACTGAGCCATTTAAAAGTAATGAGTGCCCGGGCCTCTTTACTCACACATGTATTGAGAAAGTATATTTATTCACAATGGTGCATGTAGCAACAATCCCAAACATTCTGTAAAACTCTAGCCTGCATTACTTATTAGTGTATGGTTTATTGAGTATTTTCCTATGCTATGTTCCCCAGCTGAACCCTTAATATTTGTATGACATGAAGATTAGTGTTCACTCGCAGCTGAGTAGCACGAATTTCCCGAAGTATCAAAATTAAGATCTGTATGAAAATGCTCAATCAGAAGACGCGCTAACTGCTCTCTGAGAATAAAAGAATTTTGTGTTAACACACATAATTTGTTAAACTTATTCAATTTTGTGATAACTCACAAGATTCAAGTCTTCGGCCTAATTAATTTGCAAATATTATGTCTTTTGCGCCTTGTGCAAATATCTCGAACCCTATTGGTCGAGGCCAAACCTAGGTAAGCTAGGAAAACGATCCGCCATGGATCTAGTAGGAACAAAGTCCTACCAGAAAACAAGAAACAAAAGAGGAATTATGGCAAATAAAGAGCAATGACGACAGAGGCGCGGCCACGCCACATAGCCGGCCAATCCGCTCCAATAGGCGCTGCCTGTGGCCGTTGTCCACGCTCCATGTTTCTCTTGCTGGCACCCTCTCCCTTCAACCAATCAGGTCGCTCAAAACCCGCCACACACACTTTTAATAAAGATTAGAAGTTGGTGGGTCGATGCGCCTAATTCCATTAGGAATCTAATCTAGACGGCCCAAGCCAGTCTCCAAAAAACAATCACGGCCGTACGATTTGGTCACTTGATTTACTAAGTTTGGCCGCTCCCCAACGCGCCCAAATAGGCATCACCATGCCACCACAAGCGCGCCTGTAATCCACGCCAAAGTATTAGAATTACTTACAAACCACTCCAAACCGCGCCTAGCCATCACCGCAGGCGCCATGCCAATTGGCAGGCCATGCCATTCCGCGACATCAACATGCCAATGGCTTTGGTCAAACCAAAGGGAAACCATATTTTCTAGTTATGGCCTAATTATGCCACTCTGGGCCCACAACATGCCATAAGCTATGTGGGACCTAGGAGACCCTAAAGAATGGTGCCCACGCCATATTATGATTACCCGTGATCGTCCATGGGCATGCCCACGTTATGGCCTTGCCATAGTTCCTTTGATCAAAACGTCCAAGGCAGTAATTTCCAAGATGCCGCCGTACCGCGCCACCTAGCAGCGCGCGTTAGGGTTCCGATATGCCAAACCCTAATTGGGTCAGGGCCATTACGCCGCCCCATGCCAAACAACATTACATATGAATTAAGTTTGATATGGCAAGTAGAGCCAATATCGTTGATCCATATTCGGGTCTAACACCAATATGCCAAGATATAGTGGCTGCGGCTAAACCACCATGCCACTGGTGCGGCCACGTCACCATGCCGCTGGTGCGGATAAATCACCATGCCACTGGCGCCACATTGCCATTGTACCACTAACAGGCGCCACATTGCCATTGTGCCACTAACAGGCGCCACATTGCCATTGTGCCACTGGCAGGCGCCACTGTGTCACTATGTAGGCGCTACTATGCCATTATGCCGCCTATTTTTTTTTTTTTTTTTGCTAGGTCAAAATGGTTTATTAAAGCAAAAAAACGTAATTGAAATAATTAAAAAATGGGAGGCTCTAGGCCTCCCCACCCCCATAAACCAAAGGGGCAAAAAACTCTAAAATCACATAAAATAAGTTCCTAAACACTTGGAAAAAAACATAAAGAAGGAAACTAGGAAAATTAAAATCTTCTTCGCCCCTTATTTCCAACTCTAAAATTCTTCTTCCTGGGAATGAGACCAGAAATTATTTGAGTTAAATCATAGTCTCCATAAGGCTCCTTGTAATGATCTTCATAATCATCATAAGTGTCATCATAGTCACAATCCTCTCCATTTTCATCTGAAGCATAATTACCACCCGGAACAAGCTTAATAGGAGATTGAGCTTTCTTTTTAGTTGCCATTATGCCGCCTAGCTTGCGTGCGATTGGTCAGCATAACTAGGTCTTGCATATTAGACCCACTCAGCAACTTGTTGCACATTTTTCCACGAAACACTCGAGACATCAAACATGTTACAAACTGGGGGATACTCATCAGGGTATTAGTCTGGCGGTTTACTGCGTGCGGCGTGCAATGCGCCCATTACAAGAAAGTGTCAGGAAAGAGCGGACGGTTAGATAGCAGTAAGAGAATAGTGGGAGTAAGGCTGACCAATTTCCACTCGCAATGGGAACGTGATGGTAAACCGCTTTTACACGACCCCACTTCTCCACTACTTTACCTTCTCCACTTCCTACGAGATCAGGGGGCTTAATGACTTGTACAAATAGGTTTTCAACCTATTTCGACCAACAGGACAGTTTTGGTTAACAACAACACAAGTATCCAGAAAAACATCAAGAACTGATAGCTTACATTCCGCAAGCCAGTTCCAAATTTTGATACAAGTCATAAAACAACGACACCCTCAAAATTCAATATTTTTATCTCAACACCTTCTTCGCTTCCCTCCCTAAGATCAACCCATTCTCCTTCACTTTGTGACTGAAGCAAGTCTGGAACGGCCATTTCTTGGTTTAGGCCAGAATTGTACAGATTGATCTCTCGAATCTAAAGTACTCCCATGTAGTGCATTTGTTTAGGGTTTAGATTCGCTTCTAGGCGGCACACCCAAATTTACCATTTCCAGCAAAATCAGTTTTTACCCCAAAACACCGGGGAAGTTTGGACGGAGGAGTGGGAATGTGTTTCTTGCCTTTCTTTTGACTACAATAGTACATACACAAAAAAGGAATAAATAAGTCATGGCTTTCATGCTATCAGAACTAGATTCCTCACCCAAAACTTTTACAGAAAAACGACTCTCAAGTTCAAAATGATGACTCAAAGATAACTGCTGACGACCCTAACTTTCCAAATGACGACTCTAAGAGACTTAAGTTGACGACACTCTCTATTTTTTGGATAAAGAACCTGTTTATTTTTCACCTAGAATTGTTACAGAATAAAAAAAGGGTCGTTCATAAAGGGTCATCATACGTTATTATATGGTGGTAACGACTCTAATCCAGGGCAAAATAGTTGAATGACGACTCTATGAAACTTCAATTGGCGACACTTTTAATTTATGGGACATAGAGGCTGTTCGGATTTCATCAAGAGTCAATAGTGAATAAAAAATGGTCGTTCTAATAAGGTCATCAATAAATTCTATTATAATGGTAACAACTCAAATCTAGGTCAAAAAAATTGAAATATGAGAAGAAGAGTCGTTATCTTTTACATCATATACCCTAACGATTTTTCATAGTTTTTACATGCAGATGAAAAATCGTTAGGGTTTATGGATTCCACGATAACGACCCATTTACTGTAACTGCAATTCTTCGATTCCAAAACTCAATTTCACAATCAAAACACAAGAAAAAATCAAAACGGAAGTAGGTTATATAGTTCACTTGACGAACGGGTTTCGCTAAAGTCCACCATCTACTTGACGAGTTTAGTTGTAGACAATTTATTTGTTGGAAACTAAATATTAAGTCAAGATAATCATGTGAAAATTACCTTGAACATCTTATATGATTTGTGTGAGACAGTCATTTGGTGTTAACTTGGGAAGTTTCATATTGATCGATTAATCACTTGAAAATTACTTGAAGCTAGAGGTATGTGTAAGATTACCATTGTTGTCTTCTAAGGATGTTTCAATGATTAAATAATATTTTTAGAACGACTACCAATGCGTGGATATAACACGGCATGTATACTTTGTATGTGCACCGTGTAGCTCTAGTTCAGGTCCGGAACTCTTGTTTGCGAACGGGTTTACCTGTTGATAGACACATTTATGTGTCTATTTTGTTCTCTATTATGTATATTGTTAGTACCCATTTTTGTACTTATTTTGGTATATTACGTCTTTGTAGGTATTTTTTGGGCAATAAACGTTTTTGGAGAAATTGGCTCGAAAAAGTTGACAAAGGCACCCGGAGGACACCTATTGCTCGGACTCTTAGTTTGGATAAGGGGCACTCAATTGATAACGGGTAACCCATCACTATTTGCACCCCACGGCTAATGACACCCCAGAATGTGCTAAGGGGCACTCATCCCTACCATTTGAAATCTCTTTTTGGCGGGAAAGTTTCAGTCACGTCTGCGGGTATTTCAGGCAGGAATTAATGGAGATTAAATGGTGGATTTTAGTTGGATTGGACTCTAATGAGATAAACAAGGCTAGTACAAGTGATTTAACGGAGTGAATTGGGATGGATAATCAGTTCTCAATGAAACAGAGGAAGAGGATGTGTACTACACCATTTTTAGGAATTAGCAACGGACCCTGGACGTTGCTGACTGGGGTCGCAACGGCAGGTTGACGTTTCAAAACACGGTGTTGCAGTTTTTCGCAACGGCATAAGCTCCGTTGCGATTCTTGGTCAACAACGGAGATTCGCAACGTACTGTGCCGTTGCGACGTAGTTTATTCGCAACCAAGATCTGCCGTTGCTAAGTTGTTTCTAATTACAGGAATACCCCTACCCGGAACTATGGTTCTGGTTCTAATTTATTGGTTCTGGTTCTAATTTAGTGAGAACATCGACGTTGCTAAGCTTTTGCAATGAAAAAAAAAAGGGTCAGGTCTTCATTGACCTGGTCAAAATCCATTCCCCCATATTTACCCCACTGCAGTTACCTAGTTCCCCATATTCACCATTCCACAGATATACAAACTTCTACACTTTCAATTCCACATTTACCATTATGAAAAAAGAATTCTTCAATTGAAGTTAACAAGTATGAGTATTTGATACAAACTATGTCATTCATTTAATGGACATACACATAAACATACTTAGTTCCTAAGTTCAGTTTGTATAAAGTTCTGAAATTCCTAAGTTCTTCTAACTTAAATCTCTATAAGGAGATACTACATTATAACTTACAAATCTTTGTTTGCTAAGGGACCTAATGGTTGCTGCTTTGCCGCTTTGTTCTTCAACCTTTCGATCTCACAAAGAGCATCATTCAATTAACTGCGAACAAAGCATCACAAATTCTTCTAATCGGATATCCAAGTATGCTTATAAAGATTGAGTCGAAGAGTACTAATAGGCTACAAATGAAGAAGATTCAACCATTATTTACTAATCTAAAACAACACTAGTCGATACCACAATTTATCTAATTATCAAGTTCAAAATACTAATTTAAAAGTGGCTCTTATGACCTTACATTTCTCCTCTTATCCTAATGCTAAACCGCGCATTTGAGTTCTATGTAAAATGACTAGTCCAACTCAAACCGAGATCATCACCTGAAACATTGTCTTCAAATTTACACACAACTCCTGGATGGATCATGTCCATCATTTGACACCGACTCACCAGACTTTGAAAATCTAAATCCAAGTCTTGGCCACACATTTTATATTCATTCATTCATTACTATGATACCCGAGTGTCGATCATTGTACATATATGCTTGGTCATTCAAACATGATTAAAAGATGCAGTCATTTACTACACTACTTATCATGCCAAAACAATTATACTTATCATGCCCGGTAAAACAAAACAAATAATTGCTTACACCGTATGAATCCCCTACATCCAGAGCTGTTGAGCCCACTGTGATGTTTTTCTATAACAGGACGCAGTTGTAAGTGAGCTGTTGTAGTCGAGCTAGCTCAATTATTCTTGGACTTCGACATGGTCGATCTAGCTCAAATCCTAAATTACGCTGGATTCTGTGATATCTTTTTAGGTCTGAACTAGCATCTTGTAAGCATAATACACAAAACTATCCCCTAAAACTAAAATTGTTTTATTTAGTAAAAAACATTCACCAAAATCTTGAGTCTTGGCTATAGTAAAAACGAAACTAAGAACTGGTGAACTACTATATAATTTAAGATATATGACATACCATCAGTCATCTTGGCCTCGATATTGGAAACATCTTTATCATCATTCACAGTGGTCAAAACATAGAGATTTTTTCAAAGAGACAAAGAACTTTTGGAAGAAGTTAGAGATGAAAAAAACATGGCGACAATACAACAAAAAGAACGGACCTTCCTTCCGAGAGAACAAGTTTTGAGAAGAACAAGGCCAAAACGTTGGACGGTGGAGTGGAAAGCTTGGGGAAAATTGGGGAACTTATCGATAGACCAGCAAGTGGAGCTTATTGGTTAAGGAGCATGAATGGGAGGAAAGAGCCCAAGCCATGGAATTCGTTCAACCTCAAAAAGTATTTCCATTAGCGTAGATTTGCTTTCGTAATTAATGTAGCCGAAAGTTTTCTGTCCAAGAAGTTACGATTCAGGTGTTGATGCAAATAGTGATCGTTGCACTAACCATACATTGCAAGCATACGTATGAGCAGTATTGCCAAGATCACCTTTTTTCGGACAACTTGTCTTCATGAGAGGATTTCGTTGTGGTTGTTCGTTTTAAAGCGCCGGACGCTAAAGAAGAACCAAGAATGATATGGAGTTCCCCGTTAAGAAGTAATCAAATGTTTGTTTGCACACATCAAATGAAGGAAATAAAATTAAGATTTGGAGACGGCCTCATGGTCCATGCAGAGACATGGAATATCATCGATGCACATCTACGGGGAAAATAAAGCTAACAAAGAGCACTAGATTGAAGAATTAGGCTAAATACCTAGTTTCCTATACTAGCCTAAGGAAAGGGAAAAGGAAATTTCTAGAATCCCAACGAACATTCTTCAATCCTCTTCCGGATCATAGAGCTCGTCAGCCCAGCGTCATTATCGGTTTCCCGTCAGTGCGACGGCCAGTATAAGATCGCCTTTACGTTCCCTGCGCGGAGGATGTTGATCATTTGGTGCTTCAATTGTACCATTTGCTTCACTAGCTCGTCATAATGAAGCTCACCACCCTTGCGAAACAAGTGAAAGGCCACAAGTGCCGAGCTTTAATAAAGGTTATGTATGTTAAGTCTGCCAAAATTTCGCCAGGGTCTGATACTTTTAGGCTCGTCATCACTTATGGTCAGGTTGTTCGACCTTATTTATATTGGAAAGATTGGGTACCCGTGTGAGTTTCAAATGGAGTCGAACTCATTCCTTTGTGGGTTTCGTCTTTGGAAATTCACGGGATTTAGACGTTGAAGTGTTCTATCAACATCAAAGTGTCGTTTTTCATTAGAAGTAAATCTTTCGAGGTATCGGCTGACTAGGTCGATGGGATTGTGTTTGGAATCCTCGGTCAAAGGCGAGTTTGGCCTGTGCCGACGCTTACTACGGGAAGGAGCTTGAGCATTCTCATGCCCAATCATTGCCAAAATGTACCCGGGGAGGCTGGTATTGAATTGAGGCTAATGAGTTCGATGACAAGGCGGAGCGTGTTCTCATTAATTGGACATGACTTATGAGACTTAGCTTAGAAGGACATGCGGGTTTGCACATTTGTTGCCGGAGTTCTTAAACCTTCCTCGAACAAGTCGAGGGTTAAGAAGGGCGATCACGTGGGTTCGCATGAGGCTTAAAAGGCAATTTGATTAGGCTTATTATAGAAATAGGACTAGTTATTAAGGAATCCGAAAGGTTTTATAGAAGAAACCTCGGGGCTTATAAGACTTGAATCCGGTTTAACATGAGGAAGGGACACTCTTGGCTTACTATCCCCTAAAACTAAAATTGTTTTATTTATAATTATCTTAAAAAACATTCACCAAAATCTTGAGTCTTGGCTATAGTAAAAACGTTTTCTACACAAAAACTAAGATTTTAGCATGGAGTGTTTTGGTACCCCCACCTCCTTTAATCGAATTCTTTGAACTACTATATAATTTAAGATATATGACATCGGTCATCTTGGCCTCGATGTTGGAAACATCTTTATCATCATTCACACGATCTTAACCATAGCGAAGCTTCCATGAATGAGTCCGCTCAACCGTAGAGAGTTCACAATCCCGAAAAAAGCCAAGTAATTTGCTATCAAATTAATTCACACATTCATAATATTGGGCAAAAGTTAGAATGTAACACAGTCAATTCCCTGGAACTATCTTTACCAATTAACAATCAATGCGTGCTCATTACAAAGTCAATGCACATTATTAGAAAAGACATAACAAGTTAGCAGATTTAACATGGTACTTTGAATGCGAGCTTTAAAAATCTTGTGGCTTTCTTATTTGAAGTGTTTGAATCAAAACAAGATAATAAACATGAGAAGTGTAAGCTACCTGTGTAATCCCAGCCGACATAATTCGAAGTTCTTTAGCATTCCATTTCTTCCACTTCAATTCCAAAACACCAGCATTATCCATTCCTATACAAAAACATTCAAATGCATATCAAATTTTTTTAAAGAAGCCTCAAAAAACCAATACTCCAACCCTTTGCAGAACTCGTAAAAATCAGCAAGGTGTTCATCATGTACAAACAACAAGAAAATTTGGATCATCAATAATTTTCAGGACCTAATTATGCAACATTCAGAAAAAGTATAGTTATTCTTGCCTTGCAAATTTTGCCATAGCCAATGTATAGCCTGATCGCACCATACCAAACACAGAGTACTGGTTTATTTATACCACTTTTGACTAAACAAATCTGCAAAAGAAATATAAAAAAAAAAATCAGACTTGACGATTCAATGAATGGTGAGGGAATAGATTAGGTGATTCATTAAGCCATAAATGATGTACAATGGCAAAAAAATCAGACTTGATTCATAAACCAAGTCCTCCACCAGCACCACCAAAACGTAACAATAAACCAGGTATGAAATTGAAAGTTTGAAGTACAAGTATCACAACAAACCAACACATGATCTATACATCTACAAAAACATGAAGAGTAGATTTGGTAACTTACTACAAGAGATGAATTGCATGAACCTGCCTTGGAGATTTGATAAGTGTGAAAGTAGCAGCAATATACCTTCCCAGTAAGGTCACCAACAGCATAGTCCGTAGCAACATAATGAACAGCATAGTACCTCAAAAGTGATTATATAAAAAAAATTAATATCCATAAGTTTGTACTCAATATGATAAGCATAAGCACAGAGAGAAGCCACTTAAAACACATGATCTATATATCGTACTTAAAACACTTAAAGGTGTAAAATTAAAATTTTTTACCTTTGCCAATCATCTAATCCATCATACTTAGAGAGAAGCCATTTGCGAGCTTGTTCAAACTGCACCTGAGTTAGAATAATATCCTTCGCTTTACTTAAAGGCATCTCATCAGCAAACTCATCGTCATCATCAAAAAATGCCTGGCGAGTATGCTTATGAGTACCATCACCATCCATTGACAGACCCTCCATGCCATACAAGCTTGCTTCTCGCAGCGTATACCCTCTTGCGATGCACCCATAAATATACCTTTTATTGCGCACCAACCCTTTGAAACCCTTCATTAACCTAAAAAGTAGCAATTAAACAACAAAGTCTGTTAGGACATGACACCACTCAAGCTATATACATTAAACAACATTATCAATTACTCAAGTTCTAGACATTACTCAGGTTATATACATTAATTAAACAACAAAGTCAGTTGTGAAATTTTACCTCTCAAAGGATACATCCACCGAATCTCACCGGACCGGAGATTAAAGCTTCATCTGCTAGATGAATCATCAGTGAATACGATAACAAAGAACGACGGAGGAAAATGTTTCTCCAGAACACATATTGCTTCTACAAGGCTGGCTTTTGCTTTTAGCGAGATATTCTCGGTTTACAACCTTCGCGCGAGAATATTGAAAAAGATGCTGATCCGGAGAAGAGAAACTCGGAGCTCTTTAGGTAGCGATGTTGCAGTATGAACCAGCAGCGGAAGCAAATGCTGCATTACTACATGGTAATCATGAGATTTAAAATTCCTTAGCTCCGGAGGATTAACACTGACGCAGTTGCGAAGATTTGAAGAGAAACCGGAAGGTACCCTTAGATTCTTCAAAACTGTACAAAAGTCAATTTTCTCCTTCTTCGTCATCTCAAATGATCCTTTTTCCATTGTTGTTCTACCAGTCTCGGCATCCTCTTTCAACCACAACTTCTTTCTTATCCCCATATCTTCCATATCTTGACGTGCAGCAGGACTATCTTTTGACTTGTTGTTTCCCATCATAGTATTCAGAAGATGCTCCATTATATTCTTCTCTGTGTGCATGACATCTATAATATGGCGAATCGCATTTGAACCCCAATTGGGCAAATCAAAGAGAATAGATCTTCGGGTGAACATAGAATGGTCATTAACCTCATCTTCAACATTGGCGTCATCTTCAAGTTCCTGAAAATAGATAACATAAGAACAAGGGTCAAGTTACTGAATTTCAAACGATTCAATATTGCACAAAAAATTCACTATAGGTTCAAATATCTTAACATGCTCATCACTGTAATAGAAAAACTCGGTACCTATATAGCATCCCTCTAGAATCAATCCATTTAAACAAAGTTTAAGGTAAGCAAACAACATAGCTCAATCTAATTAATCAAATGAAGACAAGACAGAGGACTAACCTTGATGGTATCAACTTTCCTTTTACGTTTGAGACTTGCTTGTGATGGTTGTTTTCTCTTGCCCTTCTTGGAAATGATTTTACCTACAATCTCTTGTATCTGCAGCCCTGTTAGTGGCCATGGAGCTATACCATGCTCCACACGTCCATCAAAATTTGTCCTATCATCGCGATACTTATGCTTCGATGGTAGCCATCTTTGGTGTCCCCTGTAGCAGATCTTCTTAGTAAATGGCAGATAATCCGCAACAGTGCCTTCTCCACAAGTAGGACAAGCACAATATCCATGAGTTACACATCCCGCTAAAGTCCCTAACGCTGGAAAATCGTGAATAGCCCACAACAACCGTGCTCTCATCAAAAATTCAGTTTTGCTGAAAGCGTCAAATGCTAGTACACCATCCCATAACTTCTTCAACTCATCTACCAGTATTTCTAAATAAACATCAAAGTTTTTACCGGGTGCTTTTGGGCCTGATATCAGCAACGACAACAAAGTGAATTCCCGCTTCATACACAACGAAGGAGGCAAATTATAAATACAAATAATCACCGGCCAACAACTGTGTGCAAGACCGAAACACCCATTCGGATTGAAACTGTCAGTTGATATCCCAATCCTTTACCATTCTTACATCTATTACATGGGCATGAGAATAAGGTATTTCTTCCACCATTTCTATTAGCAAACTCTATAAATGACCTAACACCTTCTATGTACTGAGCAGACTTACAAGGACATTTCATCCATCCCTTATCAACCGTAGATGACATACCCTAAAGACAGATCTATGTTAAAATTCAGAGAGTATATACATTACATCAATACAAAATCAGCAGCATATTTTGATATGATATCTACTACAACTCTAACATGAACCTATGAGAATTTGATATGTACACAGCATAAGATTAATCAAAAGAATACTATCATTTAAAACTATACTAAATCCATTCCATGAAATTGAGTCCCAGCGGTAGGGTTGCCGAAGCCCTTAGGTTAATGACAGAAACATCCCCTCAACAAAGAGAGAATGAGCTACAATGAGCTTTTGCGATTCACCACTAGGACCATTTTATCATGCTCAATGAGATTCTATCAAAATCGAAATCGGACTTACAAAAATAATTAAGTTCAGACCATACAAACTTATAAAAATCTTTAAGTTCAGAAATTATACAAAATTTCTAAGTTCAGACCATACAACTTATAAAAACTTCTAAGTTAAGAGATTATACAAATTTTACGTAAGTACACCAATTCAATTCTAACATGTAGCTTCAATGAATCCTAGTGGTAGGGTTGCCGAATCCCTTAGGTTAACGACGTAAAACATCCCATCAACAAAGAGAGAATGAGCTACAATGAGCTTTTGCGATTCACCACTAGGACCATTTTATCATGCTCAATGAGATTCTATCAAAATCGAAATCGGACTTACAAAAATAATTAAGTTCGAGACCATACAAACTTATAAAAATCTTTAAGTTCAGAAATTATACAAAATTTCTAAGTTCAGACCATACAACTTATAAAAACTTCTAAGTTAAGAGATTATACAAATTTTCTGTAAGTACACCAATTCAATTCTAACATGTAGCTTCAACTGAATCCTAGTGGTAGGGTTGCCGAAGCCCTTAGGTTAACGCAGCGAAACATCCTCTCAACAAAGAGAGAATGAGCTACAAGTAGCTTTTGCGATTCACCACTAGGACCATTTTTATCATGCTCAATGAGTTTCTATCAAAATCAAAATCTTACAAAAATTCTTAAGTTCAGACCATACAACTTATAAAAACTTCTTAGTTAAGAGATTGCACAAAAATTCTGTAAGTACACCAATTCAATTCCAACATGTAGCTTCAACTGAATCCTAGTGGTAGGGTTGCCGAAGCCCTTAGGTTAACTACAGAAACATTCTCTCAACAAAGAGAGAATGAGCTACAAGTAGCTTTTGCGATTCACCACTAGGACCATTTTTATCATGCTCAATGAGTGAGATTCTATCATAATCAAAATCAAAACAGTTGGATATACCTTCTTAGTTTTCCTAAAACAATTCTCACCAGTTCTTCTTCAAACTCTAATGAACTGAACTTCAGTTCTTCAATCCTGACAAACCTAGACATGGAAAAAAATATTAGATTCAGATAAACAACAAACCATAAAATGGAAATTATCTCTTTGAAAATAACCACAACAATTTCATAGTTGATATACCTTTTTAGTTCTTCCTGAACCAACTCTGACCAGTTCTTGAATCTTGACAAACCCTAACATGGAAAAAACAAAGGGGGTATTAGATTCAGATACTATGAAAAAAAAAAATCAAGCATTAAATTGAAATAAACTGAATCGATTCCCAAACCCTAACATGGAAAGAAAAAAAAAAAAAAACCGAATCGATTCACAAAAGCTTTTGGGAAATCGAAAAACGAAATCAAGCATTAAACCCTAAAAACGAAAAACTTAAATGGAACCCTAGGATTCGATAAACTTAAATCAAAATATCTAAATCCTAGAAATGAAATCTCTGAAACCCTAGAAATCATTGAAACCCTAGAAATCGAAATCTAAAAACATCCTCAAAAATTGTACCGTATACGAGATCTACACGATGATGGAGATGGAGAGGGAGATGAGAGCTGAATCTCTCGGTTTATCGAGATGGAGATGGAGATGGAGGAGAGGGGGAAGGACGGGGGAAGGAGAGCTGAGTCTCTGTTTTGGCGGAAGAAAAAATGAGGATAGAATTCAGCTGAGGGTGGGATATACCCTAGACTTGGATTAAGGGTGGAAATAAAAACCGTAGTCTTGACCGAAATTTGACTGGGGCGTGTTTATCAGCTCTAGTGTCACGACCAAGCAAGCGGTTCCCACGCTCGAACTGAGCGCGGTTGCAATTCGCAACCACCCCTGTGAGGTTACAAAATTCGAAACGGCATAAACCCGTTGCAAAATATTTGGGGTTGCAATTCGCAACGGAAAATTCGCAACCGACATTAAGCCGTTGCGAAACTTTGTTGCGAAATCCTAAAAATGGTGTAGTGTACGAGATAGTTGGTTGAAGATTTGGACGAGATTGAGCCGGACATTTTCACGGTAATGATTTGGTATTACCCTGTTACATCAAAATATGACTGGTAGTGGTCCCAGATTCGAAAGAAGAAGAAGTTACACGGACTTTCAAAGTTTCAATAATGCAGGGAAGTTCACTTCTGCATGAATTTGTTAGATGGATATTTGTCGGATTTTCTCGCTGGATTGGATTGATATGGGCCTGTTCAGGATAAACAGGATTGGTAATTGGGTAGGAATCGTAAACTTTGACTTGAAGTAAATCAGGAAAGAAATCTGGCAACTATGTAGGGATTGGGAGAACAACAACTTCGCTGTTTGATTCTTCTCTATCTTTGGAAGGATTTAAGAGAGATGTAACTGGAGATAATCATGGGAGTTAGTTGGTTCAGACCTGTTTAGTCGAAACAGGATTGGTAAGATGATTTGAATCGATAAAAAAAGAAAGTTTCATCAAATCTCGAGAAAACAGAGCAGTTACCATATCTCGGGTTTGTGGATTTGTTTAGGAAGGTGCGTGGTAAAACTGGAAGTTTATCTTCTCTGATATGTTAATATCTATCTTAGGGAAGAGTTTGGTGTCAATCAGAACACGCGTGAAGGTGAAGATAAACAAGGAAAATCCGTGACTTTGCATGTAAGAAAAGAGATGGGTTGAGAAGATATTGTCGGGATTTACTGAGCCTGTGGTGTATAAATAAGGTGGAAAGAGTCTCATCGCGGGATAGTCGGGAGTTTTGGGGTCGATAGAATCGGAGCAGAGAAGGCAGGTGAAGTTGTAGGAATATTCACCTGCTGCTGGTGGAGAAGAGAAGCTAAAGAACATTGGACAGTCGCAGAGGCAGTCTTATTCAAACAACACAACAGAAGTATCGTTGTTCAACAGATCACATATATCATAAGATTGCCATCTTTTCTCTATAATAGTGCAACACCCATTGTATAGTCTGTTTGTAACGCCTTCACAGCGTTGCAAACTATCTGCTTTATTAGTTTTCTCTTTTTTTTTTCACAATTTTGAGCAATAAACACATATTTTGAGAACGTGAATAATATGAGGAGCTAAACCCCAACACTGGGACGATGGAGGAAGCCATGTTTCACAATTGCTTGTTAACTATAATGATTCTTCATGACTTTTTGCATTGATTAAATTGATTTATGATGTTTATCAATTAGTTGTGATTTTGTCTGATGACGTATGCTTAGACTTAGAGATTTTGATGCGTCATGCTTATGATTTATAATTAATCTTTTACAAAATCTACCTTTGGAAAAGAAATAGAGTCCATAAAAGAGCTAGAATTGTTATGAATCAATATACGAACCAATTGAATGTGATTAATGGTGGAAACCTGAGTCATAGTTCTCTTGATATTTTGTGACAAACTTGTGTAAATATTATCTTTGTTTTTATTTTTTTTAATCTGAAATCGAATCTCTACAAGTCTTTGAACGAACTTTTACTTATCACTTTCAAAACTACATCAATTTTTGGCACCGCCGACGCAGACTTGTATTTAGATTTGTTTTAGGTTTATTTTTATTATTTTTTGTTCTCTTTTACGCCTTTGGTTTTTTTTTTTTTTTGATTCTTTTCAGATTTGGAGCGAAGCTACAAGGAAAGAAAAAGTGCTATAAAAGGAAAGCATCGCCAAAGAAGGAAAGAAAAGAGGAGTCCAAGGAGTGAAGAAGATTTTGTACATATTTATTTTATTTAGACTTTATTTCTTTTTATGTTTAGAAACTGTAAATAGGGTTTCATTGTTGTAATTTTTATTTTTATTTTTATTTTTGGACACTTTTTGGACTTTATTTTTGGACTTAGACATTATTTTTAAAACCCTAAGGAAGGGTTACAAAATTAAATAAAACTGTTTGCAGGGAAGGACGACAGTTACGATACTGTCTCGGCCCCTCGGGTTCGTACACTGACATAGGAGTCGGTGGCCTGAGTCGACTTCAACGGTCCATCGCCCGTTTGGTACGGGAGGTAAGACTCTATCCACCCACGAATCCCCTGTCATTGGGTTTTATTTTGTGTGACAACTCACACCCCTGCAATAGAATGTCGAACTGGTATTACAATAGCCAATACAACGAATATCCGACTGATTTTCAAAATGGACATTCCTTTGACCATAGTGTGAATAGTGGTTGGGAAGATCAAACTTTTGAAGGTTATGGTCCATACCATGGTGAGCCCAATTACTATCCACTCGCCAACCGGTCGTACGAGCAAAATTCCTCTCTTCTAGAGTCAACACGTAAGTTAGCTGAGTCGACACGTAAGTTAGCAGAAATAAATAACTTAGTTATGGACGAAAGTAATGCAACGAGTGAACTTTCTTTCCTAGATTCAATCAGGAAGTCATGTGAGTCGACTCAAAATCTTTTGTTAGAGGCCCAGGAAAAAACCGCTCGATATAATCTTAATTTCCAATATAGTGTTTCCAATAGTACCCTTGAAAATGAGGATAGTTATTTGCATAATCAAGATGATGAGGTTAGAATTGGTAACACTACTTTTTTAGATGAGGTTCGACAATTTTCATGTTATTATAATGATGATTATGATGAGGATAGTGTTGATGAAGAATCGGACACATATAGGCATAGTGATCATGAATTTGTTACTCTAATTGAGCTACAATAATATTATTTCTAGTTCAAATCCAAATAATTTTAATAATTATTCACCTATTCAAAAGGACGAGGATTTGACTAGAAGTATCTCCGTTTTAGACGATATAGAATTTCCTAGTTACAAAACCGATAATGGTTTAGAGGAACGGGTTTATCCTGAGAATACTGTTTTAGAGTCCAAGGATTTAGAAACAATAGTCTTAGACGAAGAAGATGAACTTGTAGAGCTTTTAAATATGAGTGAGGATGCATCACTTGAGTATAACCTAGAAGAAGAAATTAACATTTTTCAGGATTCCGATGATCTAGAAATTAGGGAAATTTTAGCTAGTCTATCTAGAGACACCCAAAACTCTAAGTTTGGGGGTGATTATCATTCTCCTTGTGCCTTACCTTTAGCTCTTACAGAGATCCCTCACTTGGGACTTGACATATGTGCCTCAACCATTTTAAAAGATTCTCTGCATACACGTTTTCCTGAACCTAGTGATGTCCATAAGGAAGTTCAGTTATTAGAAACCCATCCTCTGGTTGATGTGGTTTACCCAGGCTGTGATACCCAGATTGATTTTGTTTTCCCACCAAATTTTTTTCTTCCAATTGTGGGAATGTTTAAATTCCAAATGTGTCAGTTATTAAGTTCTGAGACTAAACCTAATTATTTTAGGAAAATAGATTGACACGTTTGCTTAAGAATGACCACCACTCTCATTATGGTCAACTTTGTGAGTCAAATCTGATTGACTTAGAGGATCCTCAATTATTCAGGTTATTATTGTGTGCTTCTAAATTTTTCCAGACCTTAGAACCTGATCTTTCGGATCTTATTTATGAGGAAATGCTGCCCAAAGAAATTTATTTAGACCCTTTCATAGAGCTCCGAACTCCGAACCACAGCTAGATATAGTTTTCTTAAACAGGAAACTAGACAAGGGTATGCTTTATTTGTTCATTTTCTTGGCATGTTGCAGATTCCTTTTATTTGTGGTAGCTGTATTTGGTTTTGATGACCCACAGATATTCTGAATGTTATTTTATGATTCTATGAGGTGACTAATCCTTTGTTAGTCTGGCTGAAGACGTTAAACTTAGCACTTCTTGGGAGGTAACCCAACATTCATGCGACACGGTAATATCTTTCCTTATCTCTTTTGCTTTAAATGGTAACAGTTTCTCCTTGTTCATGCTTTTAATTTTATCTTTAGAACATTGAGGACAATGTTAGATTTAAGTTTGGGGGTATGGGAGAAACTTTTTAGTTGCATAAATAAACTCCAGAGCCTAGAAATTTATGCTTATTAAGAATGGCACTAACCAATCTAAGTGGATGGAAGCATCTTGGTTGTAGGAGTTGAGGAACCAATCTGATTAGATGGAAACATCTAAAGAGTCTATTCATAAAAGCACAAAGCTCAGGTGTTAGAAAAAAAAAACATGGTAGTTTCGCCATATCTCGTTGAATCCTTTTCACTTCTGTTTTTATTTTATTTTCTTTAAAATATGTTTCTCTAAGTGATTAGGTGGGGGCTCACGATTCAAGTTATTACCACTGCTAGGGTGAAATAAAGTGATTGAGATACCCAAAAAAAAAAAATGATGAAAAAAGTTGGAAAAAAAAAGAGAGACCAGACCACACCAACCGGAATAAATTCAATAAAGTCGACCACTGGTACCCTTGTATATGCCAGCTGAGTTGACCTAGAGTTAGGATTATCGACCACTGGTTCCCTTGTATATGCCAGTGTGTTGATATTAGTCCAGACCAGTATCTCAGTCCATTAGGATAGGTTCGTTTTGGCAAAGTGGCCTTGAGACGAGATATGGGAAACACCGTTCACCTTAGTCAACATCAAAACCATCTACGTTTTTCTTTGCATCCATCTTCTTAATCTATCCATGTGATTGGTTGACTCCGGTTATGATGTCCAGAAACTATCTGAGTAGAGCTCTGTCACTTATATATGAATTTTAGTATGCTTGAGTGCAAACTCATGTACAGCAATTGAAATTTCACATCAGGGTACTTCCGCTTGTAGTCAATAAGTATATGCCAACCAAGGAGATTCTTTAGTGCCTTCCAAGGTTCTGCGTAGATAGCTAGGGTCTGGAGTGTAAAGGTTTTGTGGGTATGTCTCTTGTAAGCCCTCCCGAGACTATAACTCGGCCACTAGGGCCACCTAGGGGTTTAAAGGCTTGTTGCATACGTTAAATGCAACCGACGATGCCTGCGATTGTGAGTTAGGATTTATTTTGTAGATTTGATTTGCTCGGGACTAGCAAATAATAAGTTTGGGGGTGTTTGATAGACGCATTTATGTGTCTATTTTGTTCTCAATTATATATATTGTTAGTACCCATTTTTGTATTTATTTTGGTATTTTACGTCTTTGTAGGTATTTTTGGGAAATAAACGTTTTTGGAGAAATTGGCTCGAAAAAGTTGATAAAGGCACCCGGAGGACACCTATTGCTCGGACTCTCAGTTTGGATAAGGGGCACTCAATTGATAAGGGGTGACCCATCACTATTTGCACCCCGGATCTACTATTTGCACCCCACGGCTAAAGACACCCCAGAATGTGCTAAGGGGCACTCATCCCTACCGTTTGAAATCTCTTTTTGGCGGGAAATTTTCAGTCACGTCTGCGGGTATTTCAGGCAGGAATTAATGGAGATTAAATGGTGGATTTTAGTTGGATTGGACTCTAATGAGATAAACAAGGCTGGTACAAGTGATTTCACGGAGTGAATTGGGCTGGATAATCAGTTCTCAATGAAACAGAGGAAGAGGATGTTATGGGATAGTTGGTTGAAGATTTGGACGAGATTGAGCCGGAGATTTTCACGGTAATGATTTGGTATTACCCTGTTACATCAAAACAGGACTGGTAGTGGTCCGAGATTCGAAATAAGAAGAAGTTACACAGACTTTCAAAGTTTCAATAATACAGGGAAGTTCACGTGTGCATGAATTTATTGGATGGATATTTGTCAGATTTTCTCGCTGGATTGGATTGATATGGGCCTGTTCATGATAAACAGGATTGGTAATTGGGTAGGAATCGTAAACTTTGACTTGGAGTAAATCAGGAAAGAAATCTGGCAACTATGTAGGGATTGGGAGAACGACAACTTCGCTATTTGATTCTTTTCTATCTTTGGAAGGATTCGAGAGAGATGTAACTGGAGATAATCATGGGAGTTAGTTGGTTCGGACCTGTTTAGTCGAAACAGGATTGGTAAGATGATTTGAATCGATAAAAAAAGAAAGTTTCATCAAATCTCGAGAAAACAGAGCAGTTACAATATCTCGGGTTTGTGGATTTGTTTAGGAAGGTGCGTGGTAAAACTGGAAGTTTATCTTCACTGATATGTTAATATCTATCTTAGAGAAGAGTTTGGTGTCAATCAGAATACGCGTGAAGGTGAAGATAAACAAGGAAAATCCGTGATTGAGAAGATATTGTCGGGATTTACTGAGCTTGTGGTATATAAATAAGGTGGAAAGAGTCTCATCGCGGGATAGTCGGGAGTTTTGGGGTCGATAGAATCGGAGCAGAGAAGGCAGGTGAAGTTGTAGGAATATTCACCTGCTGCTGGTGGAGAAGAGAAGCTGAAGAACATTGGACAGACGAGGACAGTCGCAGAGGCAGTCTTATTCAAACAACACAACAGAAGTATCGCTGTTCAACAGATCACATATATCATAAGCTTGTCATCTTTTCTCTGTAACAGTGCAACACCCATTGTAACAGTCTGTTTGTGACGCCTTCACAGTGTTGCAAACTGTCTGCTTTATTAGTTTTCTCTTGTTTTTCACACTTTTGAGCAATAAACACATATTTTGAGAACGTGAATAATATGAGGAGCTAAACCCCAACACTGGGACGACGGAGGAAGCCATGTTTCACAATTGCTTGGTAACTATAATAATTCTTCATGACTTTTTGCATTGATTAAATTGATTTATGATTTTTATCAATTAGTTGTGATTTTGTCTGATGACACATGCTTAGACTTAGAGCTTTTGATGCGTCAAGCTTATGATTTACAATTAATCTTTTACAAAATCTACCTTTGGCAAAGAAATAGAGTCTATAAAAGTGCTAGAATTATTATGAATCAATATACGAACCAATTGAATGTGATTAGTGGTGGAAACCCGAGTCCCAGTTCTCTTGATATTTCGTGACAAACTTGTGTAAATATTATCTTTGTTTTTATTTTTTTAATCTAAAATCGAATCTCTACAAGTCTTTGAACGAACTTTTACTTATCACTTTCAAAACTACATCACCTGTATAAAGGTATGGAGATGTTGTTCGCGTACTCTGTTTGCGAACGGCTAGACAAGGCTAAGTCCAGAACTTTTGCTCGCGTACTCTGTTTGCGAACGACACGACAAGGCCAAAGTCCGGAACTGTTGTTCGCGTACTCAGCTTGCGAACACAGTGGTTAGGTTCTAAAATCGGTAAGTATGTTTTTCATACTCATGAACTCAGGTTCGTTTGCGAACTAAAGTCCCTGGAACTTTAATGATATAAAGTATGTGAAATAGTTTTACAAACTGTGGCATTATGTTCATGAATTTGTTCTTGTATAAGTACTTTGTACAATTACAAACCAAACCGAATATGTTTCAAATGTTCATGTATATTTCTATAGGATAGTGAACAACTGAACAACTCTCTTGAAACACATTTAGATTCATTTGATTATCTATCATGATTGATTGATCATCATATTTGATCTAGAAGTGTTAGATGAATGTGGCTAAGTTATAAGTGTTAATATGGCTAACTTCGGTTAACTATTATTGAGACAACGATTATACACGTTTAGCCATATCTAAATATAGGTATATTTCATTTGTGTGTATCAAGCTAATACCACCTAACTGTGGATGTAGGATCATAATATCGCGACGCATAGGGCTCGCGGGATCAATAAACGACGGTACCGCGATGGAGTCGCAGGAAACTAAAATAAACGACGAGAAGAGAAACGACACACAAAACAACTGAAGGACATAGAACCTGGCGAGGGTTAAGAAGTGTCGCGAGATTGAATAGTTGTACACTGGCGACACTTCGCGAGACATTCCCGAAAATAAAGGATAGCTTAGTTGTCATCCACTATGTATTACCCTATATAAAGGGTCGAGTGAGTCTGTAAAAGGGAGAGAGATCTTTTTAAGATTGTTAGGCAAGTCATTAGGAGAGAGAAAGTCTAAGAGCACTTTAACTTCTAAGTGTAATTCTATTTTCCTGTGTAAACACTTTATGAATCCAATCAATAAATGTTCTTGATTTGACATCTTCTAATGGATTAATTAAGCAAAATCGAGTAAGGGGTGTAGTGTGGGAAATCCTGCTACTACATATGCGCTAGAAACAGGGACCTAATCTTGTTGGTTTAGGAAAGAAAATCGCAACTAAAGTTGTTTAGATCAAGAAAATGAAAAAGGAAACTCTTAGAACGGATGAAGCGAGAAGAAAAAGATATGGCATACAAAGACAAGTATGAGAGTAATGGTTAACGAATTTCATGAAAATATCCAGAGGAAGGATACACAAACGGGATTTTGAAGGAAAGAAGATTAAGGATCGAGAAATAACGTCACCTTTGAAAGATTGGGAAAAGCAAGAGATAACATTCACGGAAGAAATATCAAAAGAAGACTTGGATCACATGTCTCCACTGGTGATTGCAATAAACGTGTATAAGGAAGGAGAGAAATCGGAGAATACGATGAAAACATGGATGATGAATGGAGTTTTAATCGATACAGGGAGTCTGGTAAACATCATGTTCTATCACGCTTACAAAAAGATGGGATATAAAGATGAAGATATGATTTTCGCAAAGATATAATATTCAAGGTTTTGGTAAATCCATAACAAAAGTTAAAGGAGATAAAAATATGTATTCCGTTAGGAGGAATTGAAACACAGGTGACATTGAGTGTGGTGGATATGGAATCACCATACAACATGTTGCTAGGGAGATCATGGGTACATGCAATAAAAGCTGTGGCGTCGACGCTTCATCAACGTATCAAATTTCCTACACCAACTGGAATCGGCCGAGATCGTGAGGGACGCCGCCAAAGGAAGAATATATTATCAAAATGAAGTAAAATGTTGCGAGGAACAAATAAACAAGCGAAAGAACATATCAAAATACCGCAAAAAAGATGGCGAGGGAAACTAAGAAAGAAGAAGAATTGAGTTTACATGATAAGAGCAAAGGAAGGAAAAGGCATACCCGCGAGATCTCGGGAGAAGAAGATGATCTTGCGAAAGAACCAAAAGGACCAACCCCTATGGGAGAACCGAAAGGCGATTACGTCGCGCAGAACAAACCAAAGAAGTGAATATTGGAACTAAGGAAAATCCCAAGATGCTAAAGATTGGAACTAGCATGGAAGCAGAGGAAGAGAAAAGAATCGATCAGTTGCGAGATTATAAAGACATCTTCGCGTGGGATATGGATGAAATGCCTGGTATAGATCCGTCGATCGCCTGTCACAAGTTAGAAATTGATAAAAATGTGAAGCCATTTAAGCAAAGAATTAGGAAGATAGCAACAGCATATCACCCTCAGATAGAAGAAGAACTGCAGAAGATGCTGGACGCAGGAATTATTAGACAAGCAAAATACCCTGAGTGGATAGCGAATATGGTTATAGTTCCAAAGAAGAACAAAGGAATAAGGATTTGCATTGATTTCACCGATTTAAATAAAGCTTGCCCTAAAGACAGTTTTCCATTACCAGACATTCCACAGCTAGTCGAATCGGCGGTCGGAATGAAAGAGTATCATCATTTGGACGGATACAAAGGTTACAATCAAATACCTCTCGCCGAGGAAGACCAAGAACACACTGCTTTCTTCGCTCCAAGAGGATTATACTGTTATACTAAAATGCCATTTGGTTTGCGAAATGCTGGAGCAACGTATCAAAGGATGGTAGAAAATGTATTCGCAGAGTGGATACACAAGACACTAGAGGTATACGTAGATGACATGCTAGTGAAAAGTAAAAAGGCAGAAGATCACGTACAAGACTTGAGAGAAATTTTTGAACAAATGAGACGTTTCAACATCAAAGTCAATCCAGAAAAATGTACCTTCGGAGTTGCGTCAGGGAAGTTCTTGGGTTACATTATATCAAAAGAAGGAATACATGTTGACGGGAGAAAGTAAAAGCTATTCGCGATATGCCGACACCTGCGACAGTAAAGGATGTTCAAAAGCTGAATGGGTTACTAGCATCGCTAGGAAGGTTCATTTCGCGGTCATCTGATAAATGTAAACACTTTTTCAGTGTTCTGAAAAAAGGATCGAAATTTAAATGGACGGATGAATGCGAAAAGGCTTTACAAGGGATCAAAGAACATTTAATGGATATATCTATTATGCAGAAGGCGTAACCGTGGAGAGGAATTATTAATATACCTCGCGACGACATCGCATGCCTTAAGTGCGTTTTTACTCGCGAGTGGACGCAGGAATAGAAAAACCAATTTATTATATCAAAAACTTTTAACGCCGCCGAAAGAAATTATTCAAGATTGAAAAGTTAATTCGGGCGTTAGTCTACGCTGCGTCGCTTAAACTTCGCATATATTTTCAAGCACATATTATTAGAGTGGTGACGAAGGTACCAATCGAGTCGATAATGAAAAATTCAAAAGATCGGGAAGAGTTGAAAGATGGAACGCTCAAATAAGCCATTATAAACTCAAATATGAAATATTATCTTCAACCAAATCACAAAGTTGTCGCAGACTTTCAAGCGGAATTTCCTTTGGAAGAAGAGGAAGCAAGTAGATGAAATGATGGATGTAGAAGAAGAGCATGGAGATCCAAAAGATTTGTTAACCGAGCCAAATCGGTGGGAAATATTAGTGGATGGATCATCCAACGGAGAAGGTAAAGGAGTGGGAATTGTTGTGATTTCGCTGTAAGGCAATAAATTAGCTTTTGCTTTTAGATTGGAATTTGAGTCTACTAATAATGAAACGGAGTATGAAGCTATAATACATGCTTTAAGATTTGCAATAGAAATGAAATTGGAGAATGTGAGGATTACCGGTGACTCGCAATTGGCAATCCGTCGATAATGAGAAGTATGCTACAAATGATCCATCCCTACGTAAATACAGAAGCTTGTAGAAGTGTCGTCAAGACAGATACCGAAAATAAAATGGAGACACATATCAAGGAGAGATAATAGGCTCGCAGACGCTTTTGCCTTTATATCAAGTATGATGGTAGACCCAACTGCGAGGAATATCAAAATACAGACGCTACTAGCGCCATCAATTAATAAAGAGGAGGGACAAGAAGCAGATATAATGATGGTGGTAGATGAAATGCAAGGCCGCGAGGAAGATTGGAGAGTAGAACTTCACGCGTACTTAATGAAAGGCGAGGTACCAAGAAATAGATTGGAAGCACACAAGTTAAAGAGCCGGGCAACAAATTATGAATTGCGAGATGGTGTGCTTTATCGGCGTTCTTTTGATGGACCTTCGCTTCGATGTCTATCAAGGAAAGAAGGAGACACCATATTGAAGATGCTGCATAGTGGAGATGCCGGAAACCATAGCGGCGGAAGATCTTTGGCATATAAAGCAAAGACGCTAGGATATTATTGGCCATATATGCTTGAGGACGCGAGAGCAATAGCGACGCTGCTAAGATTGTCAAAGACACGGGAAGAAGATACATGCACCAGAGCACGTTAAATTCTTCAAAAAGTGTGTGGCCTTTTGGAAAATGGGGTTTAGATATTGTGGGACCATTTTTACCAGGAACTGGACAAAGGAGATACTTAATTGTCGCAACGGATTATTTCACAAAATGGGCAGAGGTGAAAGCGGTCCAGCACATTCGTGATAAGGATATTTTTACTTTCATATTTGAAAATATCATATGCAGATTTGGGATCCCTGCGCAATTGGTATCTGATAATGGGAAGCAGTTTGAAGGGCAAAATATAGAGTTTGCCGCTCAATGCATTTCGAGATAAAATGTGGAAAATCGACTCCATTATATCCACAAGCTAATGGCCAAGCGGAGGCAACAAACAAAACAATTGCCGATATATTGAAGAAAAAGTTAGAAGGACACAACAAAGGATGGTGCGAACAAGTACCCAATGCAGTATGGGCCTATAATACAACTAGAAGAGAAGCCACAGGAATGTCCCCTTTTGCCTAACTTATGGAGTCAAGCAAAAGATTCCCAACAGAGGTCGTGATTCGACAACCAAAAAAAGAGGTCCTGGGAGAAAAATCTTAGCGCAGCAATATTCTAATCAAGTTGGATGAATTGGAAGAAAAACGAGAAAAAGCCTTGCGACACATGGAGAATTATCAAGATCTGGCTAGAGAATATAACAAGCGTGTAAAAATACGTGAGTTCCAACCGGGCGACTTGGTGTTGCGAGAAACCCCAATATATCAACGTGAAAACGGAGGCAAGCTGGCGAGAAAATGGGATGGACCTTATATCATCAAAGAGGTAGTTGGTACAGGGGCATATAGATTGATGGACCCCGAAGGAAGAAATGTGGGACAAAAATTGGATAGACCATGGAATAGGTTATACCTAAAGAAATATTACCCGTAATAATGGGAGAGGAGAAAGGAATCAAGATGAAGTAATTCTTCGCCAGATATTTGCGACATTCAGTAAAATACAGAAAGAATCCGCGAAGATCTCGCGAAAAGAATAACAAAAAAGTCATGCATGACTTAACAAAATAACAAGAGATAAGGAATGATTAAAATAGCAAATTGGCGAGTATCTCGCAGACAAAATAGCAAATGATGAAGAATGATTAAAAAGAATGAATGAATGGGACGAACCTTTATGGCGTACACCCTAGTTCGCGAATAACATTTCAGAAGAGGCAAATGTAAGACCTAAAGTGCGTCATATAAGGGGGTATCTCTCGACATGGCTCGGGGGAAGGTTACACCGCTCCCGAAGCCTCGAGTCATGGAAATTTGGGGCCCATGAAAGCCTATCCGGAAGAGGTACCTTGGATTCCCAACTATATATGTAGGTTATACCGGTTGGGCGACCGAGGGTCTCTTCTTAGGAGTCGATGTATGCTCAAGGCGCCGGGGTACACGGTTGAGCAGAGTGCCCGGATGGATGAACCTACCCCGGCCATTCTTGGCAAGTCTTGGCATGCGTTGCACTCGCCCGAAGAAAACTCCACTTAGGGTGCAGTCTCGTAACCATAAACCCTATAGGTATAAGGGATAAGAGGCTGCGAAAAAAAAAAAAAAAAAAAAAAAAAAAAAAAATGGGGGGACGGCAAGAGCATACCTTTTAATTCCTCATTCTTCTTGCGAAGATTGTCACGATCAAATGAGAGGTTGTGAAATTTCGATTTTCAAGGTGAAAACTATTGCACTTCGCGGTCATAACTTGGAGATCATCCTTCAACTTATTAATCTCTTGAACTAAAGATGCTTGCGAGACCGTATCAGAACCAAGGTGTTTGCTTAAAATCTCGCAGACGTTGGATTTGACAGGATCGCAGAAGTCTTTTTGGCATCATTCACGAGATCTGAAAGAACCTTAAAGGCCACATCTATCCCCTCCAAATTTTCTGCCGTTAGAGGAATTTGCTCAATCAAAGGAGACGAGTGACCCTTTGTCAAAGGGGCCGCAGGAGAAGAAGAGGTTTGGGGGGAGAGAAGTGATTGGAGAAATAGCAGGGACATTGATAGCAGGAGGAGGTATAAGATCGTTTGTAGTAGGACAGTTATAAGGAACTTGATCTATGAGGAGTTGAGGCATAGAAATATTGTCGTTGGAAGTAGTACCAGAGGAAGGGGGCACAAAGTTATCTTGCGAAGATTTCGCAGCAGGATATGAAGGTGTGAATGGAGGAAATGGAACGTTGGGAGTAACAGGTTTGGAGTAGCGAGGCTTTTTGGGAACATGACCAGTAGTTTTATCATCCTGCGAATGACAAATTAAATAAAAAGCAGAGGCAACAATGTATTGTTGATAAAAAAAAAAAAAAAAAAAAATATATATATAAATGTTTCTTGAATACCTTGTCGCTCGCAGACTGTCTTTTTGAAGCCATAGATTTTGCTCGCGAAGTGGATCTTGGTTGTGCGAGGGGTTCTTGTTGCAAAGTAGATTTCGATGGCGAGCCCAAAGAAAGAAGAGGATCCTTCACAATAAACCTAGTTCTGGGTTGGTTCTTGCTAAACAACAATGGCAGAAAAAGAACTACAAAGTTAATCATACCAGTGTGATTTCAACAAAGAAAGTTAATCTCAAATCTAATCAACAACAAAATCAGCCGAGATATGGCAAAATTAACAAACACGGACGTCATAGCTAAAGTGGTGAAGAAGACGGTGAAGAGACAAAGCAATAAGCAAACACTTGCGTAACGATGAAGAAGAAGAACACTTGCAGACGATGAAGAAGATGAAAAGGAAAAGGAAAATTCTTCACAGGGATGCTCCTATAAATAGATGAGAAAAATATTATGACCGGATAACATTAAATGCACCGGTAAAAGAGGTAAGTATAGACACGTGTAAACGGTCACTACCTAAATCCAAGGAAGTTTGACGAAAAGAACTTTAGCAGAATTCAAATATACAGCATATTTCCTAATAGGCGAGAAGAGATTGCGAACTCAATTATTCTCTCGTAACACATGAGGCAAGAAACGACACTTCGAATATAGGAGCTTGAACTTCGCAAAAGAATAGAGGCAAGTACGTACTTTTCAAGCACACAGTATTCTTCTGCTCATTCCCTCATCAACAAAAACCAAGGATCACTACAACAACAAATTTTTCCTTCAAGATCGCTCTTCAAGCAATATTCAAGGAAAAAGAGGCAAGATGTAGGATCATAATATCGCGACGCATAGGGCTCGCGGGATCAATAAACGACGGTACCGCGATGGAGTCGCAGGAAACTAAAATAAACGACGAGAAGAGAAACGACACACAAAACAACTGAAGGACATAGAACCTGGCGAGGGTTAAGAAGTGTCGCGAGATTGAATAGTTGTACATCGCGACACTTCGCGAGACATTCCCGAAAATAAAGGATAGCTTAGTTGTCATCCACTATGTATTACCCTATATATAAAGGGTCGAGTGAGTCCGTAAAAGGGAGAGAGATCTTTTTAAGATTGTTAGGCAAGTCATTAGAGAGAGAAAGTCTAAGAGCACTTTAACTTCTAAGTGTAATTCTATTTTCTGTGTAAACACTTTATGAATCCAATCAATAAATGTTCTTGATTTGACATCTTCTAATGGATTAATTAAGCAAAATCGAGTAAGGGGTGTAGTGTGGGAAATCCTGCTACTACAGTGGAGATTGATTACTTAGTTTCTAAGCAGACTTAGCTGGAATCTTAAATCAGGAGTTCATCTTACGGTGAATATTGAATGCTTTGTTGCTAAGTTATCTTAGCTTTGATTAAAGCAACCCTGATTTGAAAGGCTATATAAGGGAGAACCCTAGTAACTGGAAATCCTAATCTCGGCACTTTCATGTGTCCTAGTTGCAAACTAGAGTCGATTCTCCTTTAACCTAGGTTTTCCAAAACCATTATTAGGTTAATGACTTGAAGACTTCATTTGGGATTCGTGAAGCCAGATCCAACTATTTTCTCTGTAGTTGCGTATTTTGATCTTACTTTTTTTATTTTATCTTCTCTAAGATTTACTCGATATTTATCTCCGATAGCTAAGATATAAAAAGTAATCACAACAGTTTTTCGTCTCAGACTCTTGTGATTCCGCAATAACTTCTTATGTTTATAAGTCAGGTTATTGTGAGGTGACTAATATTTCTATGCTGCTCTTCGAGAGTATAAGACCGGATTAATAGTTGAGTTTCATGTTCACCTTGATTAATCTAAAGACAGAAACAAAAATAGAATTGACTTATCTGTGGGAGACAAATTTGTTTATAAGTCTTCGACTTTGGGTCGTAGCAACTCTTAGTTGTGGGTGAGATCAGCTAAGAGAATCGATTGCGCAGAGTCCTTCTGGGATTCAAGAAGCGTAAGGAACGCGACTGTACCTTAATCGGTGTGAGACCTGGTTAGGGCTCAACTACATTCCAGTCCGAAGTTAACTTGTAGTATGCTAGAGTCTGTAGCGGCTTAATATAGTGTGGTGTTCAAATCTGTACTAGGTCCCTGGTTTTTCTGCATTTGTGATTTTCTTGTTAGCAAAATTTATGGTGTCTGTGTTATTTCTTTTCCGCATTATATTTGTTTATATAATTGAAATATCACAGGTTATGCGTAGTTCAATCACAGTTGATAAATCCGACCTTGTTTGTTGGATAGAACTTAATTGACACTTGGGCATTGGTCTTTGGTACCGTCCAAGTTATTCTCACATCAATCAGGCTCACGGATTTCTATCTGTTCAATTTCTTGATAGAATTGAGAAAGAGATAAATCTCATTGATATATTTCTTGACTGAGTCTCACTTTTAAGTTGGTGATCTTAGAACTATATTGGAGTTTAGTCCATACAGATTGCCGAATGAAATATTGGGTGTGGTTTTTATACCCCCGCGTTTTCAAGATTCAACACTTTCTAAAATTGTAGGAGCAAATTCAGGAACTATGAAACTATCAGCTGAAGGGATAAAAGGCGCATGCTTAGGAGCTTTCTTTGTATTTTGTCGCATAAGAGGAGTAATCTTTCTTTGTTGAGAATTATTTGGCTTCTTGATCATTTTCATAGTTTCAAGAGGAACTGAAGTCTTGTGGATAACTTCCAAATTCTTTGTCTCATCAAAACAATTTCCTTTTGAATGCTTGATAGTATAAAAATCAGGACAAATATTATGAGGCTGTTTTTCATAGAAAAATCTCACCCACCTAGTTGATCATGCATCAGTAATTGCCAAAATTCTCTTTCTTAAAGGGGTAGAGAGGCTGATCTTAACACAAACTTTACAAACTGCACCTGGTTCAGGTAATCCAATCTTTGGTTCAATATCTGTAATGTAGGATCAGAATATCGCAACACCAAGACCCTTGCGAAATCCATAAACGACACATTGCGAAAATGTCGCAGATGGATAATATAAATGACGCAACGGATGACGAAAGCTTGAACACGAGAAAGATGTGAAGACCTAGCGAGATTTAGGAGTGTTGCGAGATTTAACATTTGTACACTCGCGAGAATGTCGCAAGTCAGATCCGGAAATAAAGGAAAGCTTAGCTGTCATCCACTATGTAATGTCCTATATAAAGAGCCGAACATGCTTAAGAGAGGAGAGATCTTTTTCGAGTATTGGGAAAGTCATTAAGAGAGAGAAAGTTGATAGCGGTTGTAAATTCTTTAGCTTATTTCCTTTTCATCTTGTAACATTTGTGATTTTAATCAAGAAAGACTATAATTGTTCATCTTAAAATGATTTGATTGTGTGAATTCTTGTGAGGGGTGTAGTGTGGATTTCCTGCTACTACATATGGCGCTAGATACAGGGACTGAAGATTGATATTGTGATTGGAAAGAATTTGGAATAGTAGATAAGGAATTTCATATAACTTTCAACAACTCATCAAAATTGAAAAATGGCTAGAAGAAGACATGCATCAAAACAACCAACAACTGTTAGAAGGAGTAGGAGACTTGCTGGAGAAGTGTGTAGGATCAGAATATCGCGACATCAATACTTCGCGAGATTAATAAATGACGACATTGCGAGGGAGTCGCAGGGAAGTAAAATAAATGACGCAATGAATGACGACAGCCAGAACACGAGGAAGATGTGAAAATCTGGCGAAAGTTAAGAGTGTCGCGAGGATGAACACTTATACGCTTGCGACACTTCGCGAGTTATTCCCGAAAATAAAGGACAGCTTAGCTGTCATCCACTGTGTACTATCTTATATAAAGGGGTGAGTAAGTCTGTTGTAGGGGGGATTCTTTTTGAATTGTTAAGCAAGTCATTAGGAGAGAAAAAATTTGGAGTGATTGTAATTTCTTTGGCTCTGTTCTATCTTCCTTTGTAAACATTTCAAGAAAATCATCAATAAAATAGATAGTTATTCATCTTCAAATGGATTAGTTGAGTAAATTCTAGTGAGGGGTGTAGTGTGGGATTTCTGCAACTACATATGCGCTAGAAACAGTGGACTGAGTAGAAGATCAACCTTGTGAATTGAAAGAATCGGGAGTAACAAGAAAGAAATTTCGAATAATTTTCAACAATTTACTAAAATTGAGAAATGGCTAGAAGAAGGAATGCGCTTAACCACCAACAATTGTAAGGAGAAGCGGGAGATTAGCTGGAGAAAGGAGAAATGAAGTAGGTGAACCATCAAGAATAAACGCAAGAGATAGAGAAGAAGGTCAAATTCAACCACCAATTCAACCACCAATTCAACCAGCACCGAATAGAGTAATAGATTATGATAGGGTGAGCGTGCATACATGGAGATCGATTCTATGGAAGAAAGAGAAGAAGTGCAACAATTGATAAATAATGGACAAGAGGAGAGAAATCGAGAAGAAATGGGAGAAACAACTCATATAAATGAAGAAATCGCAGCATTAGAAACGTTGAGACAAACAATACATGAAGAAAGGAGATTAGAAGCGGAAGAACGCGCAAATTTAACAAGGCAAAACCATGAGTTAAGAATGGAAAATATGAGGTTGCAGAATAGGAGGTCGAGAAGTAATACTAGATCAAGATCAGGATCGGTTAGAGATGATATGAGGAGAATATTACCTGTAAAAAATGTTAATGAAGAAAATCTAGAAAGAGAGCCAAATCTCGGTGAAGGATGCTGCGAAAGAAGGGAAGTGGTGTGTATTCCACGTCCTGAGATTTTCTGAGAATGACCAAAATAATGGAAATCAAGGAAATAAGCAAGCAGAATAGTCCAATTGGTGAAGAAAATCGGGAAGAAGGAAGAAGAAGAACCGCATGGGAGAGAAACACAGAGGAAACAAAAGGAGATTGAAGATGACATCGAAAAGCATTATATTGAACAAGCGCGTCTAGCTTGCGAAAGGGAAAGATTAAGAGTAGAAATGGAAGAACTGGAATTGGAGGAAGCAATTCAGCAGAACAATCATGACAATCGAGAAAGAAGGCGCGAGCAAAATCGCAACAATGGAAATATCAATGAAGAGTATGAAAGAATACAAAGGAGAGCTGATAGACAACCAAGAAGAGAAAATGATAGATACAATGGTGTGCGAATCCGTGAACGAGATGGAGGAGAAAGTCGCAGAGAAAGAAGAGAAGAGAATGCTAAACAAGAAAATCAAGATAGACATGAACGCAGAAGGAGAGAGGCAGAGCTAAAAAGACCAATAAATTCGAACCCTGATGTAAATGAACAAATCTTAAGAGAGTTGGCAGAGATGAGAGGAATGTTGAACAATAGAAGAGGAGGAGGAAGAAGACAATTGGATGAGGCAATCGAAGAAGCTGCGAAAAACCCCTTTACACTAGAGGTGCAATTATGAGGAATACCCCCAAAGTGCAATTTACCCGCATTAACCAGCATTTTTGATGGAACAACTTGTGCAATACAACATATCAAAGCGTATGTGAGATGTATGCTACAATGGGAAAATCATGATGCCATATTATGCAAATACTTTGCATCAAGTTTAACAGGAGAAGCGCTGAAATGGTTTGAGGGTTTACCAAGAAACACAATCAGGTCATTCAATCATTTACAAGCTATATTATTAGGGGCATATATAAGTAATAACTCCTCGCGACCAGGAATTGAAGATGTATTTGGGTTAAAACAAAGAGTTGGCGAAAGTTTGAGGCACTTAACTGTGAGGTGGAAGACAATGTGTAGCGAAATGGCTGGGCGAGTGGATGAAAGATATCTTATTCTATCATTTATAAACGCTATGTTCGCAACCAATTTGTTATATATTCAAGTTTTTAGAGTCAAGAATACAATTACAATGACTGAGTTGCGAGAACTTCAGGAGGAATATATTGCTCTAGAGGAAAGACAAAATGAGATGGAATCATACCCAGTTGCAAATACAAATCCAAATGCTGCGAATGCAAGCTTATTACCCAAATTGATAAATACAAAGAGCGAGCACTTCGCAAGGGCAACAAGAAAAGATAATAGATGATGGGCAGCCAAAGATAGTAGCTATGGGAAGTCGTGATCAGGAAGAATATGAAAGAGAAAGGAACTATTACAACCGTGGCGGCAATAACAAAATTCAAAGACTTGATCATCCGCAAGAAACTTATGGAGGTCGAAGGCAGAATTATCATGGAGGGCAGCGAAGTCACAGAGTAGTATGGGAGGAAATAAAAATGCCACCATTAAATACTAGTGTTGAAAAAATATGGGAAGCTATACTCTTGATGGAAAACATACCTGCGCCATGGAATATGGGGAATGAGCCACCAAGTGATAGAAGTCACGAGTTCTGTTCTTACCACCGCTTTCATGGACACTTAACAAATGACTGCAGAAATATAAAAAGAATCATCCTCAGAATGATTGACCAAGGAAAGCTGAGTCATTTTCTAAAAAGTGAAGAGAAGGTTCAAAGCCATTACCACCACCGCCTGAAATGCACGTGAGAACAAATTCAAGAAAGGGGAAAGAAACATTCGTAATAGAAGTTGGATCGAAAGCTAAAAATTTGTTTTGAATGGTGCAGAGGCAGAGAGCATTAGGAGCAAAAAGTGTAAGAAATGAATAATCATCGAAAAGCAATGACAAAAGCATGTTAAGGATAGGAGGAAGAAAAAATAATTGAAGAAGAAATATGCGAGAATCTCGCCATCAAGAATGTATGACAATTTGATTGAAGAATTGAAAAACAAAAATGATTAAACAATGTAAGATTGTGCGATAGCTTCGCAAACAAAATGAACGATTGAATAAATTAACAAAAATGAAAGAGTGAGTGAATGAGACGAACCTTTATGGCGTACACCCTAGTTCGCGAATGATATTTCGCAAGAGGCAAATGTAAGACCTAAAGTGCGTCATATAAGAGGGTATCTCTTGACATGGCTCAGTGAAAAGGTTACACCGCTCCTGGAACCTGAGTCATGGAGATTTGGGGCCCATGAAAGCCTATCCGGTAGAGATACCTTGGATTTCCAACTATATATATAAGGTTATACCCTGGTTGGACGCCCGAGGGTCTCTTCCAAGGAGTCAGTGTATGCTCAAGGCGCCGGGGGTACAGTTGAGCCAAGAGTGCCTCAGGGCATTTGAAGTGTCTCGGCTATTCTTGGCAAGTCTTGGTATATGCTGCACTCGGCCCGAAGAAAACTCCACTTAGGGTGCAGTCTCATAACCATAAACCATATAGGTATAAGGGATAAGAGGCTGCGAAAAAAACTGGTTGTTGTTAAGACCGGATGGGAGGAGCTAGTCATGTATGGCCGATGTACGCCTCCTTGAAGGGGCAACCATGGAGAAGATAAGGGCGGAACCCTTCATTAGGGAGCTGATAAGTGTCAAAAGACGCAAATATCATGAGGCTTTATTTTCGTAAGGAAATTTAGGCTTGTCATATTTGTGCGATGATCCTGTAGAGGCAATAATACTAACGCAAGGATAAGACGAGATCAATGGGTTTTTGCATGAAAATGTAAAAACGTCCTGCGATTTCGTCGCGAAGACGGCAATGTCATGGGATTTTACATTCGCAAGAGTATTTAAGCCTGTCATATTGTCGCAAATAAAATATCCTGTAGAGGCAAAAATACTTAAGAAATGATAAGACAAGGTCAATGGGTCATTACATGAAAATTTAAAGACGTCCTGCGATTTTGTCGCAAAGAGGGGTGGCGAAATAAGACCTTTAATTAGGAAGGAAAAATAAGACCACACAAGAAATGATAAGGCAAGATCAATAGATTTCTTCATTTGTGAAGACGTCTTGCGATCTTGTCGCAATGATGAACTTCAACATAAATAAAGATATAGCCATACAAAACATTGAGGAAGCAAATAAGCTTGCGAAAACGATTATATTTCTTCATAAAGTTACCAACAATAAGGCTAAAATTCAGAGATTTCATTACTCAGAGATAATTGATCAAATCTCTTATTTGAAAATAAATAACAGAGGCAAGTATGGGAATGAGTAGGATAAAATCTTGTTATTCATTTCCACATGATAGATTTATGTATTCATAATGCTGGTCAGTTGAGTTACAAAGAAGAATTGCTTGATTAATATGCGCAAGTAAAGAAAACAAAGATCGAATTCATATTTAGCAATCCAAGAAATTTACAATGAGGGGTTATAGAAATAAAAGATTAAAAGGGTATATATACAGATATTACAAGAAGCGAAAGAAGAAAAAGAAGTTATTTCTTTGAAGATTCTTCTTCTTTGTCAGATTCTTCAATTCCATCATTCTTTTCGCCAGATTCTTCTTCTTCGCTAGCTTCACTATCAGAGACATCCGAGAAAGGCATATCTTCAGGAATATCATCGCGAAGATAAGGATATGAACTAAGAGGAATGCGGTGATCATTGCAAACTGTTTCAATAGTTTTATTGCGAAAACGAACAACATTGTTATTAAAATTCGCTAATGTAGCTTGCAGTTGTTTCTTCAACTTAGAATACTTGTTGTTGCGAAGAGAAAGGCCTTCTGCGAGTTGTCCTTTTTCAGACTCAAGTTCTTCAATCCTTGTTTGAAATCTCTTCTCGGATTCTGCAGAACATATGACAATGAATTAACAACACAAGAACAATGCTACAGAAGTAAGGAGCAGTAAAGTATAATAAACAACCTTCTCTCGTCGATATCATATCTTTAACCAAGGCAGTATGCTCGGCATGAAGACTAACATCAATACCTAAGTTATTCCTGGCATTATCTAGAACCTTCGCAGCCCAAGCGAATTCATCATCATTATTTATAACGAGAAGCGAACGAATTTGATCTTCTCGCTCATTGAGTATGGCATTCTGACGAAGAGATTCGTCTCGTTCAATTTGTACTTCGAGAAGAGATTTTTGAAATTTTGCTAATGCCTGTGCACCTTTATTAGCAATGCGGTCTTTGTCATCTATGAGACCACTAATTTTCTTCCTTAAAGTTTTGGTTTCCTTATGGGAATCAAGATACATTTGTTTAAATCGGTTGGCTAAACCTAAACTAGATCTATGCTCAATCTCTAAGAGACGATATTTGGCTTGAAGTTCATTTAACGGAAGGGAATCAATTTTGTTTGATGAACTGCTTAAAGATTCGTTGAGATGAGTGAGAAGAACATCATTGTCCATAGGCTCGGGAAATGAATGGAGAAGAATGGCTTCTTCAGAGAGATTATATATGTCTGCGAAAATAATAAATCAGGCAAAGAAAAGTAGATGACAAAATAAAGACGATTTGAAGAGTAAAAATTTTGTACCATAAAGTTGTTGATTTGCACTTTGAAGAGTAGATATTTTATTTTTCTGAGAAGTAGACTCAACTTCCAACTGTTGAATTTTTTCATCTTTCTCATGAGACGTCGCAACTTCGTTTCTAGTTCTTGAATCTTCTCTTTGAGTTGGAGATTTTTCTTTTCAAGGATGTCGCGTCTTTTCTCTAGATCCGAGGCAACGACAAAGGAAGCTCTCCGGACTATAAAGGAAAGTAAAGAAATTATTAAGATAAAGCTTATAATCGAAGTCACAAAGAAGTAAAGGAATATGAATATACCAGAGCATTGAGAGCATTTAAGAAACTGGAAGTTAATGTTCGGGAAACTCCGCGAAAAGACTCATTATCCTCTAACAGCGGGGCATCGCAAATTTTAGCAAGAGCTTCGCAAGTAGCGGATAAATGATCATCTCCTAATCCTTGCATAGAATCGGAGAAGACGCTAGACAATTGCGCCATAGCAGAGGTAACCGAATGATCCTCTTTCGCAGAGGAAGTACCAACTTCATTTTCATCCTCGTCAGAGCTCGCGCTGGTTTGGGAATTAGAATGAGAACAAGGTTGGATTTTCCGTTTTTTAGAAGATGGACCAGAAGATTTATCCTTGCGAGAAGTGATTTTATTCTTGCCTTTAACCTTCGCAGCTTCAGCTTCTTCAACGTAAACCTTCGCACACGAATAAAGATAAGAAACAGAGGAAACAATATTGTTTGAAATAACAAAAGAAAATGTTTCTTACTTCATCCGTGATCGATCGGAGTATCGCCAGGGTACTCGCCTTTGAATTTCTTTTATAACTCTTTCTCAGTTTGACAATCTAAATTTTTTTGCAAGTTTAGTAAGTAAAAGAAGAAGAAAATATTGCAAAGCAAAACTGAAAAAGGAAGTATACCTCTTTTGCTTTCTCGGGCCACTTAAATTCCCAAGGATGATAATCTGCGAGGTTCGCAGGGAGTACATGCGAACCTGCAATATAAGGTCCGCTCAGAAATAAAGGAACAACCCACCACTTCTCATCTTTGGAGTGGCGAGGAATATTATTTTTACCCGAATGCCAGTCAATATCTTGCATGACCAGCTTATCAGCATCAATGTTATCTTTTCTCCTCAATCGAGCACCCCAGCGAGATTTATCATTTCTCATATTTATTACTGCATAATTCGCAAAAAGGTTTTCTACGGTATACTTTTCAGCGACTATTTGTAAATTTGCGAATTTAGGATCTTTGACATCATCAGGATATAAAGATCCTTTACCAGCGCCACGATTGGCGAATTCAAGCATTAGACGGATGCAGTCGCCGCTCAATTGATAAATAGCTCGTGAGAATTTTTCATGAGCAAGAATTTCATAGAATAATGGTATCTCGGGATTTTATAGAGGAATGGGAAGACCTGCGAGGAGCTGACCTAGTGAGACTATAATTTTCTGATCATCACACTGATGATCAGAGAACAGTTTTGCAGAAAGTATAGACGAAGACTCTTGATCAGGAATGGTCGATAAGATGAAACCTTTCTCTTGAAATTTCTTTTGAGTTTCCTCAAAAAGGGGTTTATATGTACGACCAAGTGAAGCCATTATTAGAGTATAGGAATGAATGGAGAATTGAAGATTGAGAGAAGGAAAAAAGGGGAGGTTTACAGTAGCAGAAGCGCAAATTGCGGAGGAAGAAAGTTGAAGGAAAGTTGCAGAGGGAAAATAAAAGAGAAAAAGAGAAGGGTAAGAAAACTATATATAGAGAGGAGAATCCTCGAGAAAACAAATGCATTTAATGCAATATGGGACGTGAATGGTCAAGAATAAACGGTTGAAAGAGACGTGTCAAGAAAAGAGTGGAAGAGGAGACACCTGTAATAAATTCCGTACATGAATAAAACATATAAAAATGAACAATTGCGAGATAAAGATGAGCAAGACTTCAAAATGTTGGAAGATGAGCAATTGCGGCATCTCAAAATATTGGTTCTCATGACATTCTCTCCTTCGCAGAGAAGACATGAGAAGAGGCAAGATGTAGGATCAGAATATCACGACATCAATACTTCGCGAGATTAATAAATGACGACATTGCGAGGGAGTCGCAGGGAAGTAAAATAAATGACGCAATGAATGACGACAGCCAGAACACGAGGAAGATGTGAAAATCTGGCGAAAGTTAAGAGTGTCGCGAGGATGAACACTTATACACTTGCGACACTTCGCGAGTTATTCCCGAAAATAAAGGACAGCTTAGCTGTCATCCACTATGTACTATCCTATATAAAGGGGTGAGTAAGTCTCGTTGTAGGGGGGATTCTTTTTGAATTGTTAAGCAAGTCATTAGGAGAGAGAAAATTTGGAGTGATTGTAATTTCTTTGGCTCTGTTCTATCTTCCTTTGTAAACATTTCAAGAAAATCATCAATAAAATAGATAGTTATTCATCTTCAAATGGATTAGTTGAGTAAATTCTAGTGAGGGGTGTAGTGTGGGATTTCCTGCAACTACAAAGGGAGAGACGAAATAGAAGAATCTTCAAGAATGAATACTAGGAACAATGGAGAAAATCGATTTCAACCGCCAATTCAACATACACATATACAAAATAGAATTGTGGATTATGACAGAGCGAGTATACATACTTGGCGATTAGATTCTGTAGATGAAATGGGAGAAGAGCAGCAATTAGGAGGCAATGGACAAGAGGACAGAGACCAAGAAGTAATTGGAGGAATAATTCATGAAAATTAAGAGATTGCAGCATTAGAGGCACTGAGGCAAACAATACATGAATAAAGGCGGTTAGAAGCAGAAGAACGTGCGAATTTGACAAGGCAAAATCATGAATTGAGGATGGAAAACATGAGATTACAAAATAGGAGGTCAAGAAGCACTACAAGATCAAGTTCAAGATCAGTTAGAGAAGAAATAAGACAAAATTTGCATATAGAAAATGTTAATGAAGAAACTCGAGAGGGAATACGAAATCCAGGCGAAGAACGTCGCGAAGGAAGAGAAATAATGGAACATCGTTATATCCAACATGCCGAAACTCTTCAAAATGGGCAAAATGATAGAAATCAGGGAAATAGACACCGTCAGGGGCGAAATAATCAAGATGGCGAAGAAAATCAGGAAGAAGGAAGGAGAATATTACATGGGAGAGAAATACAAAGAAATTAACGAGTAATTGAAGATGAAATTGAAAGACATTATACTGAACAAGCACATCTAGCTCGCAAGAGGGAAATACTAAGAGCAGAAGTGGAAGAACAAGAACTACAAGAAGCAATTCGACAGAATAATCATGATAATCGAGAAAGGAGGCGTGAGCGAAATCGCAATAATGTTAATATCAATGAAGAATATGATAGAGTATAAAGAAGAACTGAAAGGCGGTAAAGAGGAGAAAATGAGAGATATAACGGTGTGCGAATTCATGAAAGAAGTGAAAGAGAAGATCACAGAGAAAGACGAGAAGAAAATGATGAACAAGAAAGTCAAAACAGAGATGAACGCAGAAGAAGAGAGGCGGAGTTAAAAAGATCAATGGATCCAAATTCTGGTATAAATGAACAAATTTTAAGAGAGCTGGCGGAGATAAGAGGAATGTTAAACAATAGAAAAGAATGAGGTAAAAGACAACTGGATGAAGCCATAGAGGAAGCTGCGAAAACTCCATTCACACAAGAAGTACAATTAGGAGGAATACCCCCAAAGTGAAATTTACCTGTGTTAACCAGCATTTTCAATGGAACAACTTGTGCAGTACAACACATCAAAGCTTATGTGAGATGCATGTTACAATGGGAGAATCATGATGCAATATTGTGCAAAATATTTTACATCAAGTTTAACAAGAGAGGCCTTAAAGTGGTTTGAAGGTTTGCCAAAGAATACTATAACATCTTTCAACCATTTACAAGCTATATTTTTAGGGGCGTATATAAGTAACAACTCCTCGCAACTGGCATTGAAGATGTATTTGGGTTGAAGCAAAGGGTTGGCGAAAGCTTGAAGCATCTAACTGTAAGGTGGAAGATAATGTGTAGTGATATGGCTGGTCGTGTGGACGAAAGATATCTCATTCTGTCATTCATCAACGCTATGTTCGCAACCAATCTGTTATACATTCAAATTTTGAGAATCAAGAATACGATCACAATGACTGAGTTGCGAGAACTTCAAGAGGAGTATATTTCTCTTGAGGAAAAGCAAAATGATATGGAATCATACCCCATTGCGAACACAAGTTCAAGAGCAGCGAATGCAAGCTTGTTACCCAAATTAATAAATACAGTGGCGAGCACCTCGCAAGGGCAACAAGAGAGGATAACGGATGATGGTCAGCAGAAGTTAGTAGCTATGGGGAGTCGTGATCAAGAAGAATTTGAGAGAAAGAAACTTCTATAACCGTGGTGGAAATAACAAAATTCAAAGACTTGATCAGCCATAAGAAACTTATGGAGGTCAGAGGCAAAATTACTACAGAGGACAGCGAAATCACAGGATAATATGGGAAGAAATTAAGATGCCGCCACTAAATGCTAGTGTGGAGAAAATATGGGAAGCTATAATCTTGATGGAAAACATACCCGCACCATGGAACATGGGAAATGAAACACCTCCGAGCGATAGAAGTCATGAATTTTGTTCTTATCACCATTTTCATGGACACTCAACTAATGATTGCAGAAATATAAAAAGAATTATCCTCAGAATGATAGACCAAGAGAAACTAAATCATTTTCTAAAAATCAGTCTCAGTCTCAACCATTACCACCACCGCCAGAAATTCGCAGAGTAAATACAACAAAAGGAGGAGAAACATTTGTAATAGAAGTTGGAGCAAAGGCAAAGAATCTGTTTTGTAACTCTATCGTACATTCGCACAGGACAATTGAAGATTTTCATGATAACATTCTCAGTAGGGTTTTCGCAAGAGATGCTGATAATAGAGAAATAATGAATATTGCGAAGACATCGCCACTGAAGGAATGGCAAAAGCAGATCATCTCTTTTACTGCAGAAGAAGTACCTGAGGGTGGAGAAATGCATGACAACCCATTAGTGGTAAGATTGGAGATCAACCCAAAACCTAGCGAGGATGAAGATGATGAAGCCGAGAATTCATGGGCAATCAACAGAATTTTGATCGATACTGGAAATTCTGTGAATATTCTTTTTTATCATACTTATAAAACTATGGGAGGGAAAGATGAAGATCTAATACCTTCAACTTACAAAATTTATGGTTTTAACGGTACTGCAAATAAGCCTAAAGGAGAAGTTCATATGCGAATTCCACTGAAAGGATTATCTTCTGAAATTTCATTCTGTATAGTTGATGTGGAATCACCATACAACGCATTGATTGGACGACCTTGGTTACATGAGATTTTAGGTGTGGCATCGACTTTCCATCAATATATCAAGTTCCCTCATCCCACTGGTGTTGGCATCATAAAAGGAGATTGGGTTGAGGGAAAGAAGTGTTATGAAATTGATATAGAATCTTGCGAAGAAAGAGCTGCGAAGAAGAAGAATTGGAAACATAACATCAAAGAAAAACAAAAAAGTGAAAGATTGATGGTAGATGTAATAGAACAGAGAGAAGAAGAAATGCTGCGAAACCAATATATGATGAAGATAAGATGTGGCGAAGGCTTCGCAACAGACAAGAAAATGACAGAAAAAATCAAAAATCCAGAGGCCGAAAGTAGCAGAAATAAGAGATTTAAAGAATGAATGTACTTGTTGACTGCCGAAGTAGAAATTGGGAGGTGAAAGAAAATATATGATTGGTTTGATCTTAAAAAAAAAAAAAAATTAATGAAAAATTAATGAAAAATTTTCTTATAAATAACAGAGATGAGACTGCGAGAGAAGAGATGATATGCAGAAGAAGAAAATATATTTTATGAATGATAAAGATGAGATTGCAAAATTACAAAAGAGCTTATATGCAGAAGAATCAACAAAATAATCAGACAGAGGCGAACCTACTATGGCGTACACCATAGTTCGCGAAATCAAAATTTCGCAAGAGGCAAATGTAAGACCTAAAGTGCGTCATAGAAGGGGGTACCTATTGCATGGCTCAGGGAAAAGGTTACACCGCTCCTGGAACCCGAGTCATGGAGAATTGGGGTCAATAAAGCCCATCCAGGAGAGGTACCTTGGATTTTCAATCTAAGCTTATGACTTAGATTGGACGACCGAGGGTCTCTTCTAAGGAGTCAGCATTTGACTAAGGCGCCGAGGTACACGGTTGAGCCAAGAGTGCCTGGGGAATTTGAAGTGTCTCGGCCATTCTTGGCAAGTCTTGGCATATGCTTCACTCGGCCTGAAGAAAAATCCACTTAGGGTGCAGTCTCGTAACCATAAGCCCTATAGGCAAAAGGGATAAGAGGCTGCGAAAACAACTGGTTGTTGTTAAGACCAGATGGGGGGAGCTAGCCTTGTATGGCAGAAGTACGCCTCCTTGAAGGGGAAACCAGGGAGATGATAAGGGCGGCGCCTTCCATTAGGGAGCTGATAAGTGTCTTAAGACGCAAATGTCATGAGGCTTTATTTTCGCAAGAAAATTTAGGCTTGTCATATTTGTGCGACAATCCTGAAGAGGTAATAATACAAAAGACAAAGATAAGACGAGATCAATGGGTCAGCACATGAAAATGTAAGGACGTCCTGCGATTTCGTCGCAAGACGGCAATGTCATGGGGCTTTATATTCGCAAGAATTTTTAGGCCTGTCATATTGTCGCAACAAAAATATCCTGCAGAGGCAACAATACTAAAGAAATGATAAGGCAAAATCAATGGGTCATTACATGAAAGTGCAAAGACGTCCTGCGATTTTGTCGCAATGACAAGGGGTGGCACAGTAAGACCTTTAACTAGGAAGGCAAAATAAGACCACATAAGAGAAAAAGAAAAAAGGAAATCTTGGAAGAAACCAAGATTTCCTTACTTGCGAAAATTCAGCAGCAACAGCTGCGAGATTGAGGCATGAACACATATCACTATTCGAAAGTAACTTGCTTAATCTCTCATTTGAATGCAAATACCAGAGGAAAGTATGGGAATGTATAGAATAAAAACATGTTATTTGTCTTCATATGATAGATTTACGCGCTCATAAAATGAAAGGTTGATAATATATTGATTAACTGTATTGCAAAAAAGAATTGTTCTCTTAAGATGTGCAGAAAGGAACAACAAAGGTAGAGCTTGTATCTGAAGATCCAAGAAACTCGCAGCAAAAGATTACAAAAATAGAAGATTAAAAGAATGAATGTACAGATATTACAAAAATAGAAAGAAGAAAACAGAACTATTTCTTGTTTGATTCTTCTTCTTCATTTTCTTCATCTTCATCAGATCCTTCTACTTCTTCATCTTCATCAGATCCTTCTACTTCTTCATCTTCATCAGATTCCTCTTCTTCGCTAGCATCGCTGTCAGAGATATCCAAAGAAGGCACATTCTTAGGGATTTCATCAAGGAGGCAAGGGTATGAAGAATGAGGAATGTTGTTGTCATCGCAGACCATCTTAATAGTCTGATTGCGAAAAAGAGTAGCATCATTCTTGAAATTCGCAACTGTAATTTGTAGTTGCCTCTTCAATCTAGAATATTTGGAATTTCGAGAAGAAAGATCCTTTGCGAGCTGCTCCTTCTCAGATTCAAGTTCTTCAATTCTTTTGCGAAATCTCTCTTCAGACTCTGCGAACATATGACAATGATTTAGCAACTTAATGACAACTTCATAAAAAAAAACAGTTAAATAAAGAAGAATAATTAACAACCTTCTTTGTCAGAAATCATATCCCTAATCAAGGTCGTATGCTCAGCTTGAAGACTAACGTTAACACCTAAATTATTTCTGGCGTCATCTAGAACCTTCGTAGCCCAAGCAAATTCATCGTCATTGTTTATGAGAAGAAGGGAGCGAATTTGATTCTCTCTTTCGCTAAGTATAGCATTTTTGCGGATGGATTCATCTCGTTCAATTTGAACCTCAAGAAGAGTCTTTTGGAATTTCGCTAATGCTTGAGCACCTTGTCTAGCGATGCGATCTTTGTCATCTATGAGATCACTGATTTTCTTCCTTAAAGTATTAATTTTCTCTTTAGAACTAAGATATAGACGTTTAAATTGGTTGGCTAAGCCTAAACTAGATCTATGATCAATTTCTAAGAGGCGAAATTTGGATTGAAGTTCGTTTAGAGGAAGAGATTTAATTTTGTTATTTGAAAAACTATTCAAAGAATCGTTGAGGTGATCAAGGAGGGCATTGTTATCCATAGGATCGGGGAATGAGTGAAGAAGAATGGCTTCATTAGAAAGGTTATAAACGTCTGCGAAAATGGTAAGTCAGATAAGGGAAGATAATGAGAGAACAAAACAAAGGAAAAGAGAAAAGTCTCATACCATAAAGTTGTTGGTTGGCGCTTTGAAGACTAGATATCTTATTCTTCTGAGTGGAAGAATCAACTTCTAGTTGCTTGGTCTTCTTGCGAAGAGTAGCAGCTTCAGTTTCAAATTCTTCATTTCTCTTGTGAAGAGCAACAACTTCAGTTTCCAATTCTTCATTTTTCTTGCGAAGTTGAAGATTCTTTTTTTCGAGAATATTGCGCCTTTTCTCAAGATCTGAGGCAACAACGAAGGAAGCTCTCCCGGACTATAAAGGAAAGTAAAGAAATTATCAAGATATAACTTAAAATCAAAATTATGAAGAAATAAGGGAACAAAGACATACCAAGACACCAAGCGAATTTAGAAAGCTTGGGGTCACTGATCTGGAGACCCCATGAAGAGAATCATCACCCTTTAGTAAAGGATCATTGATAGGGTGTAGAATACATCCTATTTATTATCTATTGTTTATGCTTTCTTTGCTATTTTTCTTGTAAATTATGTATTTTACGCTTGTTTTGAGTTTTATAGCTACTTTGGAGTCACACGGAGGAAAAGAAGAAGAAATTACTCTATTTGAGCAAAAAGGGCAAAATTGTCATTTCAGGGGCGAACACTATTTGGAGCCCAGTCAAGGTTAAGGGGAAACTCTATTTGGAGGAATACTAGACACAGACCAGCTAAGGCTAAGGGGTTGCCAATCAGGATAGCCCTTATAACATGTGGGTGTCACTGCCTAAACCCTAACCTAATTTATGACCTAAATTCGAGAGATATTTCTCTCATTCATCATTTTCACCTGAATTGAAAAGCAGTTGTGGTTGCTGTTATGAAACCGAGAGAACTAAATCGAAGAGAAGGAGCAAATCGGTGAGATGAGGGTGAGGCCGTTGAATAGAGATTGTTAAGACTGAGAAGGAAAGATTGAGAAAGAGACGGTGATGATTTGTTGAGTTCTGAAGGTGTTGAATCTTGGCAGAGTTGCGTTGATGGTGTGATTAAATTAGGGTTTCATATGCGTTCTGGTGAGATGGAATTGGTGTGTCGCTGCTCAACAGATCGAGATTAAGAAAGGGTTTGCTGTGGTGAAGAATTTGAACCAAGAATGATGCTGCTATTGAATGGAAAGAAGAAGACGAATTCGATATGAGTATGGTTAATCGTTGTGAGACAAGCTTAAAATGGGATCTGTGAGATTGAAATCAAAGCAGCTTAAAGCAAATGGGTCTGTGGTTGAGAACCAGTTTATGTGGCTGTAATCGAATCGGGTAATGGATATGAGGGTTTGTGGTTGCTGACATTGAAGATTTGATGGAGATGATTGAGCAGAGATAGATTGAAGTTTGAGGGTTTAAAGAAGAGCAGATGGGTGTGAATCTGGAGCAGCTTGAAGATGAAAAGAAGTGATGGGTTTTGAGAGAAGAGAAGAACCCAACTGATGTTGTTGATTTCCATGGGTTTGAGTGAAAGAAGGGAATGAATCTGTGATGGCAAAGACGATAAGCAATTGAAAGGGTTTCTGTGAATTTATGAGTTGTAAGTAGAAATGGAGTTGGTAACATTGGAAGGGCTGTATCATGGTGCTAGTTGAGATCCAGAAAGGGAAGTTAAGGTGATATGCTGGTGTTTATGGGTAAAAATCGTTTCTGCCGATTTCGGTAAATTCGGTAGGTGAGTGAGAAACTGGTTCAAACCCTAAACAAATGTGCTGCACGTGAGCACTTTATAGATTCGAGAGATCAATCTGTACAAGTCCGGCCTAAACCAAGAAATGGCCGTTCCAGACTTGCTTCGGTCACAAAGTGGAGGAGAAGGGTTGATTTGGGGAGGAAAGCAAAGAAAGGTGTTGAGACCAGAATAATTCTGGGAGAGTAGTGTCTCGACTTGTATCAGAAAGTGGAAGCTTCGTAAGCTTGCAAGAGATGAAAGCTTTTTGGAGAGCTTGCAAAGTTGCCTTTTCTGAGAGTGTAGTATTTTTCTCCGACCGAGACTTGTTGTCCGGTGGAAATAGGTAAGACCTATTTATACAAGTCGAGATTGAAACGTACCCGGCCTCATGAAGGAAGAGAGTAAAGGGTGAAATAATGGGAGGAGGTGGTAACCGCATGGTGTTAATGGGTGAAAACGTTTTCACCATTATTTCCTCTTTTATTTGACCGCTTTATTCCTATTCACGCTTTCTTAATATGAGCGTAGTGTACGCTGCATGCTGTGACCGCCAAACCAAAACCCTAGAAAGCATCCCCGGTTGTGTTGATATCTCGAGTGTTGGTTGCACCTTGAGTGCAAGTGGCGCCGCTTAGTGGCGCGTGTGCGTGTGTGCCAATTGGAAAGCAAAGAAAGGTGTTGAGACGAGAATAGTGCAGGAGAGTAGTGTCTCGACTTGTATCGAAAGTGGAAGCTTCGTAAGCTTGCAAGAGATGAAAGCTTTTTGGAGAGCTTGCAAAGTTGCCTTTTCTGAGAGTGTAGTATTTTTCTCCTGACCGAGACTTGTTGTCTGGGGGAAATAGGTAAGACCTATTTATACAAGTCGAGATTGAAACGTACCCTGGCCTCATGAAGGAAGAGAGTAAATGGTGAAATAATGGGAGGAGGTGGTTGTTAATGCCGCTTTCTTAATGTGAGCGTAGTGTACGCGTGCATCTTTGTGACCGCCAAACCAAAACCCTAGAAAGCATTGGCACCTTGAGTGCAAGTGGCGCTGCTAGTGGCGCGTGTGGCATGTGCCATTGGCATGTGCGGAATGCCCTTGTTGCGGGTTGTACTTCGAGCGCAAGTGGCAATGCCAGAGCTGCTAGTGGCGTGTGTGGCATGTGTGGAACGCCTTGGTGGTAGGTTGTACGTTGAGTGTAAGTGGCAATGCCAGAGCTGCTAGTGGCGTGTGTGGCATGTGCCAATGGCATGTGCGGAATGCGTTGGTGGTAGGTTGTACGTTGAGTGTAAGTGGCAATGACAGAGCTGCTAGTGGCGTGTGTGGCATGTGCGGAATGCCTTGGTGGTAGGTTGCATGGTTTGCGAGTTAGGCTACCAGCGTTGGTTTTGGCATGTGCCAATGGCGCGTACGGCCAAGTTGGCCTAAGTTGCACGGCTTGCAAGTTAGGCTACCGGCGTGCATTAGGGGCACGGCTAGGTGATGAAGGCTACCAGCGAGCGTGTTGGCATGTGCCAATAGCATGCGTGGCCGTTTAGGGTCGTGGCCTTGGTAGGAAAAGCTACCAGCGAGCGTGTTGGCATGTGCCAATGGCGTGCGTGGCCGTTAGGGCCGTGGCCTTGGTAGGAAAAGCTACCAGCGAGCGTGTTGGCATGTGCCAATGGCATGCGTGGCCGTTAGGGCCGTGGCCTTGGTAGGAAAATCTACCGCGAGCGTGTTGGCATGTGCCAATGGCATGCGTGGCCGTTAGGGCCGTGGCCTTGGTAGGAAAAGCTACCAGCGAGCGTGTTGGCATGTGCCAATGGAACGCGTGGCCGTTAGGGCCGTGGCCTTGGTAGGAAAAGCTACCAGTGAGCGTGTTGGCATGTGCCAATGGCATGCGTGGCCGTTAGGGCCGTGGCCTTGGTAGAAAAAGCTACCAGCGAGCGTGTTGGCATGTGCCAATGGCATGCGTGGCCGTTAGGGTCGTGGCCTTGGTAGGAAAAGCTACCAGCGAGCGTGTTGGCATGTGCCAATGGCATGCGTGGCCGTTAGGGCCGTGGCCTTGGTAGGAAAAGCTACCAGCGAGCGTGTTGGCATGTGCCAATGGCATGCGTGGCCGTTAGGGCCGTGGCCTTGGTAGGAAAAGCTACCAGTGACGCATGTTGGCATGTTCCAATGGCACGCGTGGCCAATTTGTCCTAGGTTGCATGGTTTGCAAGCCTAGGTGCGGGCGCTACTTTGGCATGGCGCGGCTAGGGCCAAGGTAAGGGTGTTTGGCTTGGCGTGGCGTGACTAGGGCCAAGGTAAGGGTGTTTGGCTTGGCGTGGCGTGACCAGTGTAGCTAGGGCCAAGGCAGAGTGTGTTTGGCATGGCGCGGCTAGCTCGGGTTAAGTGTGGCTAGCATGATTTGCCATTGGCACGGAGGTGCGGCTAGCATGGTTGGCATGCTTCGGCGCGTTTGGTATGGCTGGCATGATTTGCCATTGGCATAGAGATGCGGCTAGCTTGGGCTAGGTGTGGCTGGCATGATTTGCCATTGGCACGGAGGTGCGGCTAGCATGATTGGCATGCTTCGGTGCGCTTGGTATGGCTGGCATGATTTGCCATTGGCATAGAGATGCGGCTAGCTTGGGCTAGGTGTGGCTGGCATGATTTGCCATTGGCACGGAGGTGCGGCTAGCATGGTTGGCATGCTTTGGCGCGTTTGGTATGGCTGGCATGGTTTGCCATTGGCATAGAGATGCGTCTAGCTCGGGCTAGGTGTGGCTGGCATGATTTGCCATTGGCACGGAGGTGCGGCTAGCATGGTTGGCATGCTTCGGCGCGTTTGGTATGGCTGGCATGATTTGCCATTGGCATAGAGATGCGTCTAGCTCGGGCTAGGTGTGGCTGGCATGATTTGTCATTGGCACGAAGGTGAATTAGGGTTTTGTTCGTTGTAACCCTAATTTGAAAAAATACCCCCTATTAATTATTGACTACATGCATTAAATGTTCTAATAAATGTGTCACTGGTGACATTAGGTTATTTGGGGTTTTACGATTTTACCCTTTGTTTAAAAACCACCATCAACAGCTGGTTTGAATCAATTAGGCTTTGTTTAAAAGAGATGGTGGTGCTGAAGGAATTGTGAATGATAAAACAGGTTCAGTGCTGCAATGAATAGCGGGGAGTATGAAGTGAAGCTGCTAAAATAGATGTATGCTAGGTTTCTTAACAGGTGAAGAAGAGAATGGCCTGAATTCGGCATGTGCAAGTCCTATAAACAGCCGAAACTCGGCCGATTTTATGTTCCGACGAGTTGACTCAGTGAGTCCGATGAACGGCCGAGCCGATCCAACTCACTGAGTAAGACAATCCAGTTAGACCAATCAACTGACACACTGCTGACTCAGTGTCTGACTTCTCTTCTTTGACCCGGTTGACTAACGAAGACCGTCAGTTTGACCGTTAACTCTGACGGCACCTGAACGGAATATTCTTTTGACTGAAGAGAATCTCAGGCGACCGGCGGTGACTTTTCCGGCCGGATTCCGGTGACCCCAATGACTTTTCCGGCGATCAAAATAATAGATTTTTGTGTGGGTTTCTTTCATGGTTGTGAAGACTTAGATTTGGAAATTGGATGAAAATTTGTGAAGAATTCTCTAGAATCATCTAAACTCATGGGATTGTGGAATTGGTCTCAAATTTGGAAAGAGAAGATGGAAGATTTGAGAAAGGCTTGGACTTGGAAATTGAATTGCTAAAGGAAAGGGGTTCTATTCCTTGGAAGATTTGGAGAACATTGAAGCCTATAAATAGAGAAGTTCTCTACACATCTTTTACACATCTCTCTACACACACAACACTTGTGTTTTTGTTTTCTTTTCAAAATTCTTCTTTTAATTATTTGTGTGAACTTGAAAAATTCTCCCTTTAATTATTTGTGTGAATTTCAAAAAACATGAGTAGCTAATTTTCTTATTGATTGAGGATGAATTCCTAGTTCTTAATATATGATTTGAGTTTTGTTTTCAATTCTATCTTGAAGTTTTTCACATGATTATCGTTTGTTTTTACTAATAGGAATGTTTATACATTCATGGTTGTTTGATACGTTATTTAGAGTGCACACTAAATTGATTTGTTAATTCAACCTAAATCTAGTATAAGTTAGGGAATACGTAATCGTTCTCGACACTTTACACAAGTAGAAAACACGAGACCTTGCGGAGGGATTCCGTGGAGCGATTGTGTGTAAAAACAACGCTAGAAAGTGGACCAAGCGAACCGAGTTTAACTACTAGTACTAAACCTAAATTCATAGATCTTAACGCATTCGGGGAATTACATCTTGTAAGCGAACCTCAAGGTGGTTCTTTTGAATAGAATCTGATAACTAAGCGGACCTGTTACTCAGTGAAATAAGGGATTTTGGGGCTAGCTAAGCGAACCTGCTATCCTACGGTTGGTGATAATCTGTGACTAATAACATGTGGATGAAAATCATAACTTGAATCATTATTTTGCAACGAAGAAGGATTCCTTGATCTTGTCTCTCTTATTGATTTCAACTTTATCTTTTAATTGCTTTGTTTACTTTCTTTTGCTTTACACCCCCCTTTTGTGACAATTTTTACAACTAAGAATCTCTTGCTCCTCGTGGGAACGAACTTGACTACACTATATTACTTGTTAATTAGGTGGAAAAATATTAATTAATTTGTTGTGGTTACGACACGCATCAAATTTTGGCGCCGCTGCCGGGGAGCAGCGGACGATTTTAGTTGTTTCTATTTTTCTTTTTGCTATATTCTTGCTTTGTTAGATTCTATACCGTATCTAACTTAGTTTTCGAGAATCTTGTTTCAGGTGCTATACCTTTGGTGAATGCTTAAAAAGGGCAGACCGAGTCCAATACGTCTTCGATCCGGCACTCAACTAAAAGATTTCATTCGAGCGGTTAACACTCCACTTCCTCCTTCTTCATCAAGTGAATTCGCAGATTCGGACAAAGAGGAAGAAACAATGGCTGAACGTACACTCAAGGGCCTAGCTTCTCACAAGCTTGATACACAACAATGGTGTATCCAAACTAACTCAACCTTCGAGATCAAGCCGGGGTTGATTAGAGAGTTACCAAAGTTTCATGGCATGGTGAATGAAGATCCAAACAAACATCTTATGGACTTCTATACCATAGTTATGGCTATGCTTCCACCAGGAGACTAATGCGGATGGAGCAATGTTGAAAGCTTTCCGTTTTCTTTGGCGGGCAATGCTAAGGAATGGTTATATTATTTGCCTTAGGAAGTATCACAACATGGAATGGGATGAAGAAACTTTTCCTCGAGAGATATTTTCCCGCATCCAAAGCTACTCAAATTCGCAAGGAGATTTATGGATTGAAGCAACATGTGGGAGAGTCATTGTATGAATGTTGGGAGCGATACAAGAGATTGGTGGCAAGCTGTCCTCACCACCAATTCAGTGACGCTATGATACTCCAATACTTCTATGAAGCACTCCACTCAAGTGATCGATCTCTTCTTGACGCCGCGGGTGGTGGTGCACTAATGAACAAGACTTTGACCCAACTATAGAGTTGATTGAAAGTATGGCTGCAAACTCGCAACAATTCTACACAAGAGATGAACCCATGGTTAGGCGAGTGCATGAAGTTAGTGATTCATCATCACATCTTGATCAAAGGATGGGTAACATGGAGATAATGATTCAAAGGATGGCCGTGGTAATTATTCCGGATGATGAGACCGAACAAGTAAATGCTTTATATCCAAATCAAAGGCCAAGGTACGATCCATACTCCAATACCTATAATCCCGGTTGGAAGGATCATCCTAACTTTAGTTATGCAAACAAGCAAGCGGCGGCTCCTAATCCATATGCGCAACAAGGTGGTTTCCAACAATCACGCTTCCAACCTCGACAACAATTCCAACCACAACAAGTCAAGGAGCGTGATTCTTCGTATGATGACAAGCTCAATGCATTAATGCAAGGTATGCAAGGTCTTACTTCTATGTTCCAACAAAGCCAACAAAAGAATGAATCGGCCATCAAGGATTTACAAACTCAAATGGGACAATTGGCGACCGATGTGAACCTATTAAAATCTCAAGCATCCACAAAACTTCCTTCATAACCATTTGTGAATCCAAGAGAGAATGTTAATGCGGTTACCTTACGAAGTGGAAGACAAGTGGAGGGTCCAAGTCATCATGAAGAAGCTATTGAAGAGGTAGTCAAAGACAATGAGGAAGTCGCACCAAAGGAGAATTCAACACCAACCGACCAATCCAAGGAACCGGTTCCTACTTTCACTACTCCACCTCCTTTTCCTAGTCGTTTTGCTAAATCCAAGAAAGAAGCTCAAGACAAGGCACTCATGGATATTTTCAAGAAGATTGAAATCAACATCCCATTCATCGAGGCCATCAAGACAATGCCAAGGTATGCAAAGTTCATGAAGGAATTATGCACAAAGAAGGATAGGTTGCTTGATAATGAAATTACTAAAGTTGGCGAGAGTGCGTCGGCTATGCTATTGAAGAAGATGCCTACAAAGTGTACGGATCCCGGTGGATTTACGGTGCCAATTACTATTGGTAAGAAAAGGTTTGAACATGCTTTACTTGATTTGGGAGCTTCCATTAGTGTGATGTCGGCCGAAATATATGACTCCTTGAATCTTGGACCTTTGAAAGAGACAAGAGTTATTATCCAATTAGCAAACAAGTCTAACATATATCCTAAGGGACTTGTAGAAGACGTGCTAGTGCAAGTAAATGAGCTTATTTTTCCGGTTGATTTCTTCGTGGTGGATATGGACAACAATGAGAATCGATCATCTACTTCTTTACTTCTTGGGAGGCCATTTATGAAGACCGCAAAGACGAAGATTGATGTTGATAAGGGTACACTCACTATGGAATTCGACAAGGAGATAATACACTTTAACATATTTGAAGCCATGCGCTACCCAAGTGATGTGCATTCCGTTTACTCCATTGATGTGGTTGATTCATTAGCGCAACAAATGATGGAATTGAATCAAGATGATGAACTTGATGTGGTGTTGCACAAGAGCATTGAATTGGACATCCATGGCTTGTCTAACTTGGATGTTGAAATCTCCAAGGAATTAGTGGAGATGTGTGGGGCCTTGGCGACATTGCAAGAAGCTAAAAAGGGTAATGTTTCTTATATTTCTTTACCCGTGAATGATGAAATACTTGTACCATCTATTGTGAAGGCGCCCAAACTAGAATTGAAGCCACTTCCGGACCATTTGAAGTATGTTTTCTTGGGAGATGGAGATGAGCTTCCGGTGATTATTGCTAAAAACCTCACACCGGTACAAGAAGACCGTTTGCTTAGAGTCTTGAGAGAGCACAAAACGTCTATTGGGTGGACAATTGCGGACATTAAAGGCATTAGTCCATCCATGTGCATGCATAGGATTCTAATGGAAGAGAACGTGAAGCCGGTACGTGATGCTCAACGTAGGCTTAATCCTCCCATGATGGAGGTTGTGAAGAAAGAGATACTCAAATTGCTAAGTGTGGGGGTAATCTACCCAATCTCCGATAGCAAGTGGGTTAGTCCGGTACAAGTGGTACCAAAGAAGTACGGAGTCACGGTTGTTCGAAATCAAGACGATGAACTTGTTCCTACAAGAGTTCAAACCGGTTGGAGAGTGTGCATTGACTATAGAAAGTTTAATTACGCAACCCGAAAGGATCACTTTCCTTTACCTTTCATTGATCAAATGTTGGAGCGGTTAGCGGGGCATTCTTATTATTGCTTCTTGGATGGTTATTCGGGATACAACCAAATTGTTATTGCACCGGAGGACCAAGAGAAGACCACTTTCACTTGTCCGTTTGGAACGTTTGCATATAGACGGATGCCATTTGGCCTTTGCAATGCACCGGCTACTTTTCAAAGATGCATGGTAAGTATATTCTCGGATTATGTGGAGCGCATCATCGAGGTATTTATGGATGACTTTAGTATTTATGGCAATTCTTTTGATGGTTGTTTAAACAACCTTGAACTAGTTCTTAAACGATGCATAGACACAAACCTTGTCCTTAGTTGGGAGAAATGTCACTTTATGGTAAACCACGGCGTAGTACTTGGTAGCATTGTGTCCTCTCGAGGGCTCGAAGTGGACAAGTCAAAGATAGATTTAATAAGAAACTTACAATATCCCACTTCGGTGAGGGAGATACATTCTTTTCTTGGTCATGCAGGTTTCTATAGGCGGTTTATCAAGGATTTCTCCAAAATCTCCATGCCGATGTGCAAGTTATTACAAAAGGAGGTGCCTTTTGACTTCAACAAGGAATGCAAGGATGCCTTTGACAAATTAAAGGAAATGTTGACAAGTGCGCCGATTATCAAATCACCGGATTGGAATCTTCCATTTGAATTAATGTGTGATGCTAGTGATTATGCGGTTGGAGCCGTTTTGGGTCAAAGAGTGGACAAGTTGTCCCATGTTATCTATTATGCATTTAGGACCCTTAATGATGCACAAATCAATTATTCTACCACGGAAAAGGAGTTATTGGCTATAGTTTTTGCATTGGAAAAATTTCGATCATACTTGGTGGGTACAAAGGTTATTGTGTATTCCGATCATGCCGCACTAAGACACTTAATAAAGAAGAAAGAAGCTAAGCCAAGATTAATCCGGTGGATCCTATTGTTACAAGAGTTCAACATAGAAATTCGAGACAAGAGAGGTGTGGAGAATACCGTTGCGGATCATCTTAGTAGACTTGTTATGTCTCAAGAAGAACTTCCATTACAAGACCGCTTTTCGGATGAACAACTTTTCTCCATGGAAGAATCAACACCTTGGTATGCGGATATAGTGAATTACTTGGTGACGAGGAAAGTACCTAGTACAATGTCTAATTTCCAAAAGATGAAACTTAAGAAGGTAGCTAAGCAATATGTGTGGGATGAACCATACTTATGGAAATATGGCGTTGATCAAATAATGCGAAGGTGCGTACCTAACTCCGAATTTCAATCCATTCTCTCATTTTGCCACACTTTTGCTTGTGGTGGCCACTTTGGTTCTAAATGCACCTCTCTCAAAGTTCTCGAGAGTGGATTTTATTGGCCCACCTTGTTTGAAGATTCATATGTTTTTTGTAAATCGTGTGATAGATGTCAACGAACGGGCAATCTAGGTGCTCGAAATCAAATGCCACTCACACCAATTCTCGCCGTTGAGATTTTTGATGTGTGGGGTATTGATTTTATGGGCCCTTTTGTCAATTCTAATGGAAACTTTTATATACTTCTTGCCGTAGATTATGTTTCGAAATGGGTGGAAGCTAGAGCCACCAAAACTAATGACTCTCAAGTTGTTTGTGATTTTGTAAGAGAAAACATATTCAATAGGCATGGTACACCAAGAGTGGTGATAAGCGATGGAGGCTCACATTTCAAGAAGGCTTTCCACGCTCTCCTCAAGAAGTACAACATAACACACAAAATTTGTACGCCTTACCATCCACAAACTAGTGGACAAGCGGAAATTTCAAATCGTGAGATCAAGTCCATTCTTGAGAAAACGGTGAATACCACAAGGAAAGATTGGAGCTTTAAGCTCAATGATGCACTTTGGGCGTATAGAACGGCGTATAAGACACCGATTGGTATGTCTCCATATCGGTTGGTTTATGGCAAGGCTTGTCATCTTAGGTTGAACTTGAACATAAGGCTTATTGGGCGATAAAGAAATTCAACATGGAGTATGATGAAGCGGGGAAGCAAAGAAAGTTACAATTAAATGAGCTAGAGGAGATACGTAATGATGCTTACGAGAGTGCCCGGATTTACAAGGAAAAGACCAAGCTTTTTCATGACAAGATGATTTCTCGGAAAAGTTTTGTTGTGGGGCAAAAAGTTCTTTTATTTAATACTCGTTTACGTTTATTTCCGGGTAAGCTTAAGTCCCGTTGGGTGGGACCATTTGTTGTTACTAATGTTTATGATCATGGTGCAGTTGAAATTATTAGTGACAAAACAGGACAACCTTTGAAAGTCAACGGCCATAGGTTAAAGTCATATTATGAAAACTTTCCAACGGAGCATGTGGACGTAATTGGACTTCAAGATTCAATCCCTATGGAGGAGTAATGTGCAGCAAGAGCTAAGTCGGGCCGTCGACTTTAAAACAAGCGCTTAATGGGAGGCAACCCATAGGTTTTGTATTTCTTATCCTTTTGCTTTTTATTTTTGTTATTTCTTTTTCTTGTTCCTTATCATGTTAAAATTTCCCACCTTGACTTTACTAGGACGATTCAATTACATTGAGGACAATGTAAGGTTTAAATGTGGGGGAGTGGTTAAGCATGTATTTAAAAAAAAAAAAAAATTAAAAAAAAAAAAAAAAAAAAAGTTTTACATAAAACCTCCAACTTTTAGAGATTTTAGAGTCATTAGCATACTTCTAGGTATGTTTACATAGAGATTCTGACCGACATAATTGAACTTGGAAATGTTAGGGAACTACATTCGGATTTCTTACTTGTTAGAGTGTTAAATAATGGATTTAATCATGCCGGTGATGCAAATTTGGTGCAGGGAGAAATGCATTATTAGAGTTGCTGATCAATCAATAGTGGAGACTACCCATATTCATATCATGTGAGGCACCGACCAGAAATTTTTCCATCTACTAAAGAACTTTCTTTTGAGTGTGTGTCACCGTACGTTAATTCCGGGTAGAATGGTGAGCTACCCAACCTCCCACCAATAGAAGCATTACTCTTTGATCTCTTGAGTGCTAATTTTGTCAATCATGAGGGTGACGTGTATAGATGAAAGCCTCCTTATTGTAGTTGGATTTGCAGTTAGCACCATTCTCTCCACAACAATGGGTCCATAGAAACACCATCATCATCAACAAGGAGCGACATCAAAATCTACAAGGAAAGTTGAAAAGTTCAAGGTTTACAAGCAACGGAACGAGAAAAAAGAGCAAATTTCATATTCAAGTAAAGCAACATACAAAGAGCAGATTTTTACATATATGTTGAAGACTTACACTACAATGAGGTAATTTTATATCCAAGTATGAAGACTTATAAAAGCGAAGAAAATCAAAAGGTAAGAATTTTTGAAGTTTATGATTTCGAGACGATACAAGTTGTGATGAATCAAGCGGTAAAATACTTCTCCCACGGCCACGGTTTGTTTTTGTATTTTATTTCTCTTGTTTTCAAAAAAAAAAAAAAAAAAAAAAAAAAAAAAAAAAAAAAAAAATGAGACAAGAAAAAAAAAAAATTTATCATTGTTTTTATTTTTATTTAATAAAGCCGTGGGGAAGGAAAATCTATAAGGAAGTTTCAAGCGACAAGGATTTAAGGTAAAGGTTACACATTGTTAAGGATTTATGAAATTCGAGAGTTTATCACCAATAGTTGAAACCGAAGACGAAGACCAAGGAGATCAAGACGAGGAGCGGAAGACGTTTCTATTGGATGCCGTGAGAGTGGTGTTATCATAATTGGCGATCGGATGTGAAGGTGAGTAAGTAATCTCATCCTCGATAATAGTGGTTGATTTCCTTTCTTAGAGATCGTTAGAAAAATGGTTTTTCAAAATATTAAAAGATGTGGGTTTTTCAAAATATTTCGGAAGTTGTCCTTCCCACCATTCAACGTGTTGCAGGAATTCTCTCTTCATTCCTACCTGCACACATGTGAGACCCATAAAAAAACCGTCTTTTTGAGTGCAATTATCATAAAATCCTTTTTGGTGAGGCAGAAGTCGAGGCGAAATGCTTATTGATCGTTTCTCAAACACGCGTTCTCTCATTATGGTGTGGTTATTTCTCACTCAACATTTAAGAATGAGAATATGTTCTTTAGCATTTCTAACTTCTTATTACTAGCATGCAGAAACTCTATGTCCTCATAACTCTTTGGATGCTTGGGACGCTGGAATGCTTTGAAGTTGTAAGTTTTAGTTTGATTTGCTCGAGGACTAGCAAAGTCTAAGTGTGGGGGAATTTGATAGGGTGTAGAATACATCCTATTTATTATCTATTGTTTATGCTTTCTTTGCTATTTTTCTTGTAAATTATGTATTTTACGCTTGTTTTGAGTTTTATAGCTACTTTGGAGTCACACGGAGGAAAAGAAGAAGAAATTACTCTATTTGAGCAAAAAGGGCAAAATTGTCATTTCAGGGGCGAACACTATTTGGAGCCCAGTCAAGGTTAAGGGGAAACTCTATTTGGAGGAATACTAGACACAGACCAGCTAAGGCTAAGGGGCTGCCAATCAGGATAGCCCTTATAACATGTGGGTGTCACTGCCTAAACCCTAACCTAATTTATGACCTAAATTCGAGAGATATTTCTCTCATTCATCATTTTCACCTAAATTGAAAAGCAGCTGTGGTTGCTGTTATGAAACCGAGAGAACTAAATCGAAGAGAAGGAGCGAATCGGTGAGATGAGGGTGAGGCCGTTGAATAGAGATTGTTAAGACTGAGAAGGAAAGATTGAGAAAGAGACGGTGATGATTTGCTGAGTTCTGAAGGTGTTGAATCTTGGCAGAGTTGCGTTGATGGTGTGATTAAATTAGGGTTTCATATGCGTTCTGGTGAGATGGAATTGGTGTGTCGCTGCTCAACAGATCGAGATTAAGAAAGGGTTTGCTGTGGTGAAGAATTTGAACCAAGAATGATTTGCAAGAATAAATATTTGTATTAATTATTGAATGGAAAGAAGAAGACGGATTCGATATGAGTATGGTTAATCATTGTGAGACAAGCTTAAAATAGGATCGTGAGATTGAAATCAAAGCGACTTAAAGCAAATGGGGTCGTGGTTGAGAAACAGTTTATGTGGTCATGTCGAAATCGGGTAATGGATATGAGGGTTTGTGGTTGCCGACATTGAAGATTTGATGGAGATGATTGAGCGAGAGATAGATTGAAGTTTGAGGGTTTGAAGAAGAGCGGATAGGTGTGAATCGAGAGCGACTTGAAGATGAAAAAAAGTGATGGGTTTTGAGAGAAGAGAAGAACCCAAGCGATGATTGTTGATTTCCATGGGTTTGAGTGAAAGAAAGAATGAATGAATCTGTGATGGCTTATGATCACAATCGAATCGAATTCTTTCATATGGTATGGTTACTTTCTGATAGTGAGATGGAATGGCAAACCCTTCAACAGCGGTTTAAAGGCGACGCTAAATGCATTAAGAAAGGGTTTGAGGACAAGCTGTGGCATTTACTGCGTCTTTGCTTAAAAGAATCTGTATTTCTTTGTTTTCAAGAATAAATATTTGTATTAATTAATTTTGTGTTTTAGGTAATAAATAAAGCTGAGAATCCGAGGAGCTAAAGAGCGAAGTGAAGTCGAAACATCTATTGAATGCTTGACAAGAAGAGAGAGCTACCCATGACCGGATCCGAGCCGCGTCACCTGATTGAGATCTCCTCGGCTACATATGCTCCATCACTATACATCATCTCTTGATTAGATCTCCAAAACCGTCTTACATTGACTGCTCTTCACAAGCTTAAAATAGGGTGCAGCCCACTCTCACCCACTAACTCCATCATTGAAATCAAAGCAGACTTGTCTTAAAGCAAATCAAACCAGGGGCAACAAATCTAGGATGTGGCTAGCAGGAGCAGAGAACCGAGTATGGGTTCAATTTATTTTCATTAAATTTCTATTTTAATATTAAAATAGGGTTTTATGTGGCTGTATTAGCAGTCTTATCAATTAGATCTGTTTTTGTTGTTTTAATTTAGTTGTTAGGTTTCAATGAAACCCTAGTGATTTCAACTATAGGGTATTCTTGCATGCTTAAACTATAAACTTGTCTTCAATCATAGTGCCCAAGGTTTTTCTCTCACAATGGATGTATCCACATTGTAATAACTAAGCACTGACTCAATTTTTTGATGCCGATTCCCTTGACTATGTAATTAATTAGACAACTAGTGAGCGTATTCTTTGAAGATAGATAGGTGGGTGGATTGAGTTTATCATTCACGGGACAACAAGATCCTTAACTTTGAGGAGTTAGAAAGGTTACAATCGGTCACTTAGTAATTCGATTGAAGAAGAAGCCTTAGATCACTAGAGCACCACAAGATGAAAAGAAGTGATGGGCCATTAAATTTACCCATCTTTTTTACCTGTGAGACAAGAGAAGAGCGGCTTAAAGCAAACCGTGATTTGAGAAAACTTATGATCGCTATGAGGGTTTGTGGGTCACGACATTCAAGATTTGATCATGGGTTTGACGGGTGTGAAAGAAGATGAAAAAGAAATGGGTTGAATCGTGATTTCCATGGGTGATGGCAAAGACGCAAAGGCGATAAGCAATTGAAAGGGTTTCTGTGAATTTATGAGTTGTAAGTAGAAATGGAGTTGGTAACATTGGAAGGGCTGTATCATGGTGCTAGTTGAGATCCAGAAAGGGAAGTTAAGGTGATATGCTGGTTTGAATCAATTAGGCTTTGTTTAAAAGAGATGGTGGTGCTGAGTGATGTTGCAGGATCAGCTAGAATGCCGATCTTGCGATTGAAGGAATTGTGAATGATAAAACAGTTGATCTTTTGCAATGAATAGCGGGGAGTATGAAGTGAAGCTGCTAAAATAGATGTATGCTAGGTTTCTTAACAGGTGAAGAAGAGAATGGCCTGAATTCGGCATGTGCAAGTCCTATAAACAGCCGAAACTCGGCCGATTTTATGTTCCGACGAGTTGACTCAGTGAGTCCGATGAACGGCCGAGCCGATCCAACTCAGCTGAGTAAGACAATCCAGTTAGACCAATCAACTGACTCATTGACTCGTGTCGACTCTCTCTCTTTGACCCGGTTGACTAACGAAGACCGTCAGTTTGACCGTTAACTCTGGCGGCACCTGAACGGAATATTCTTTTTGTAGTTGCAGGATTTCCTACACTACACCCCTCACTATATCTTGATAATAATTTCTAGTTCTAAACATATTAATCATCTAAATCTCAAAATATAAGTGCTAGAAATTTAAATGGACACATAAGATTTTTTACGTGGTTCGATCAATGTGATCTACATCCACGATTCTTCACTATGATTGTTGAGATTACATAAAAATTACATTTTCAATCTCCATTAATGGACATTTTCTAGAGCTCTAGATCTAATTATTTGGGGAAGAAGATGATAAAGAAAATAAATCCTTCTCTAAAAATCTCTCTCTCCAAAAAAATATCTCTCTCCTCCTAAAAGTGTCCCCCCTTTCTCTCTCCCGCTCTCCTCTTTATATAGTATTTACATAGTGGATGACAGCTCATGTACAACTAATATTTCCCTTAATTTCGGATTTACTTTGCGACATCCTCGCAAGAGTATAAATGTTAAATCTCGCAGACACTCTAAATCTCGCAAGAGCCTCACACTTTCTTCATGTTTACGCTATCTTCATTTGTTATGTCATTTCTGAAATCACTTTGCGACGGCTTCGCGACGTTGTTAATGAAGATTCCGCAAGTGTGTTGTTGTTGCGATATTTGGATCCTACACTTTTGACTGAAGAGAATCTCAGGCGACCAGCGGTGACTTTTCCGGCCGGATTCCGGTGACCCCAAGGACTTTTCCGGTGATCAAAATAACATATTTTTTTGTGGGTTTGTTTCATGGTTGTGAAGACTTAGATTTGGAAATTGGATGAAAATTTGTGAAGAATTCTCTAGAATCATCTAAACTCATGGGATTGTGGAATTGGGCTCAAATTTGGAAAGAGAAGATGGAAGATTTGAGAAAGGCTTGGACTTGGAAATTGAATTGCTAAAGGAAAGGGGTTCTATTCCTTGGAAGATTTGGAGAACATTGAAGCCTATAAATATAGAAGTTCTCTACACATCTTTTACACATCTCTCTACACACACAACACTTGTGTTTTTGTTTGCTTTTCAAAATTCTTCTTTTAATTATTTGTGTGAACTTTAAAAATTCCCCCTTTAATTATTTGTGTGAATTTCAAAAAACATGAGTAGCTAATTTTCTTATTGATTGAGGATGAATTCCTAGTTCTTAATATATGATTTGAGTTTTGTTTTCAATTCTATCTTGAAGTTTTTCACATGATTATCGTATGTTTTTACTAATAGGAATGTTTATACATTCATGGTTGTTTGATAGGTTATTTAGAGTGCACACTAAATTGATTTGTTAATTCAACCTAAATCTAGTATAAGTTAGGGAATACGTAATCGTTCTCGACACTTTACACAAGTAGAAAACACGAGACCTTGCGGAGGGATTCTGTGGAGCGATTGTGTGTAAAAACAACGCTAGAAAGTGGACCAAGCGAACCGAGTTTAACTACTAGTACTAAACCTAAATTCATAGATCTTAACGCATTCGGGGAATTACATCTTGTAAGCGAACCTCAAGGCGGTTCTTTTGAATAGAATCTGATAACTAAGCGGACCTGTTACTCAGTGAAATAAGGGATTTTGGGGCTAGCTAAGCGAACCTGCTATCCTACGGTTGGTGATAATCTGTGACTAATAACATGTGGATGAAAATCATAACTTGAATCATTATTTTGCAATGAAGAAGGATTCCTTGATCTTGTCTCTCTTATTGATTTCAACTTTATCTTTTAATTTCTTTGTTTACTTTCTTTTGCTTTACACCCCCCTTTTGTGACAATTTTTACAACTAAGAATCTCTTGCTCCTCGTGGGAACGAACTTGACTACACTATATTACTTGTTAATTTGGTGGAAAAATATTAATTAATTTGTTGTGGTTACGACACGCATCAAGCATCATAGATGCTCGCGAGAGCTTTGGACGTACTAGAAAGACGATCATCTCCAATTCCTTGCATGGAGTCAGAGAAAATGCTGGACAGTTGCGCCATAGAAGATTCAGTTGGAGAATTCTCTTTTGCGAGAGAAATATGAACATCATCATTATCTTCATCGTCAGAGATTTCTCTGGATTGAAGATTTGAAGGAGAAGGGGAATGAATCTTTCGTTTCTTTGAAGGTGGGGCAGCGGACTTCCCCTTGCGAAGAAGACCCTTACTCTTGCTCTTGGCCTTCGCAATATCAAGATTTTCTTCTTCTTCAACAACTTCAGCACCAACCTTCGCACACGAATGAAGATAAGAAACAGAGGCAACAATATTGTTAAAAATAATAAAGAAAAGTAGTTCTTACTTCATCCGTGATCGAACGGAGTGCTGCTAGGGTACTTGCCTTAGCATTTATTTTGTAGCTCCTTCTCAACTTGATAATCTGAAAATTTCGCAAGATTAATAGGTATAAAAAAGGAATGAAGATTATAAACTGAGCGAAATTTAGGAAACATACCTCTTTTCATTTCTCAGGCCAGTTAAAAACCCAAGGATGATAATTGGCGAGATTTGCAGGGAGCACATTTGAACCTGAAATGTAAGGTCCTTTCAAATCTAGCGGAAAGACGCACCACTTATCGTCCTTAGAATGGCGGGGAATATTGTTTTTGCTAGAATGCCAATCGATGTCTTGCATAAGCATTTTATCGCTGGCAATATTTTCTTTTCTCTTCAAACGAGCACCCCAACGAGTTTTATCATTCTTCATGTTTATTACCTCATAGTTTTCGAAGAAGCTCTCTACTGTATATTTTTCACTGCATATCTCTAAGTCCACAAATTTAGGATCCATGACTTCTTTTGGGTAAAAAGACCCCTTACCAGCACCCCGGTTGGCGAATTCAAGCATTAAGCGGATACAATCCCCGCTCAAAATGTAGACGGCTCGCGAGAATTTCGCATGAGCAAGAATTCATAAAACAAGGGAAGATCAGGGTCATAGAGAGGAATGGGAAGGCCAGCGAGAATCAGACCTAGCGAAATTATGATTTCCTGATCATCACAATGATGATCAGCAAACAGTTTGGCAGACAGAATGGATTTAGATTCTTGATTGGGAATGGTGGATAATATGAAACCTTTCTCTTCAAAATCTTTCTGAACTTTTTCCAGAAGACTTTCATATCTGCGACCAACTGGAGCCATTTTCAGTATGGGAATGAAGAGAAGATTGAAGATCAAAAGAAATAAAAAGAAGAAGATTTCTGATGAGTGAAGCGGAAGTTACGGAGAGAGATTAAAGAAAAGTTGCAGAGAAAATAAGAAAGAAAGTAAAAAAGAAGAAGAAAAGAATAAGAAAAGTATATATAGAGAAGGATTTTCGAAAAGATAAACACATTTAATGCGAAGAGTAGACGTGAACGGTTGAGAAATAACAGTTGAAAAAGACGTGTCAAGAAATGGATGGAGGAAGAGATACGTGTAATAAATTCTGCGTAAAAGTACAGAATCATGTCAATACGGAAAAATATGAAAAAATGAACAGCTGCGGCATTTTGAAAGTACGAATTCTCATGACATTCTCTCCTTCGCAGAGAAGACATGAGAAGAGGCAAGATGTAGGATCAGAATATCGCAACACCAAGACCCTTGCGAAATCCATAAACGACACATTGTGAAAATGTCGCAGATGGATAATATAAATGACGCAACGGATGACGACAGCTTGAACCGAGAAAGATGTAAAGACCTAGCGAGATTTAGAACTGTTGCGAGATTTAACATTTGTACACTCGCGAGGATGTCGCAAGTCAGATCCGAAAATAAAGGACAACTTAGCTGTCATCCACTATGTAATGTCCTATATAAAGAGCCGAACAGGCTTAAGAGAGGAGAGATCTTTTTCGAGTGTTGGGCAAGTCATTAAGAGAGAGAAAGTTGAGAGCGGTTGTAAATTCTTTAGCTTATTTCCTTTTCATCTTGTAACATTTGTGAGTTTAATCAAGAAAGACTATAATTGTTCATCTTAAAATGATTTGATTGTGTGAATTCTTGTGAGGGGTGTAGTGTGGGATTTCCTGCTACTACATGTAACTTCCCTATTATTTGTCCCATCTCCTTAACAGTTTTTTGATTCATATGTTCTGGCATAAGATGCTTCAATTGATCCTAAACTTTTGACTGCTCCAATCTAGTTCCTTGTAGACTACAGTAGGAAAATAAGGACAACTAAATAAAAATTAAGACACCATGGTCTTGTTTGAAATACATTTTTCAATTGATCACAATTTTTGAACTTAATGATCTTAACATTGAGATCAAGCTCAATCACCTTGAAATCTTCCGATGGAAGAAAATACCATGTAAACTTGACTTGTTTCTAGACAACTTTATCAGATATCTTTCCTTCTATAATAATCATACCAATCATACTAATCTCCATATTTTCAGTATCATCTTCTATCTCTTCTATAAGAAATTAGTTCATTATACAGACAGTAGTGTTTATCTTAGAAGTGATATGCGATACTCCAGAGTTGTCACCATTGTTGTTGGCTTCAGTATTTGCATTCTCAGAGGATTGAGAGACCATTGATTTCAAAGGGGAATCTTGATTAGATTGGAGAAGATCAAAACCACCAACTGTAAAACTATGAGTTATGGAAAAGTCTAGGAAGCTAGGGTTTTTATGGACTATAAAATTAGGGTTTTGAGAATAAACATGATAAAGATCATACCAAAGATAACAGAAAATTGAGGATAATTCTGTAGGGTCTTCTTAATCAGTTAAGGAAATAGTTGTTTCTGAAAGTGTCGACATTTTTTTAATTTGAAAAAAGGCTCTCATATTGAAATCGAATTTTGAATTTTTCTTCTGATACGTGGCTTCGTGTAATTGGCTAAAAATTTAGTTGAGTACACTGAGTTAGAGTTTTTTGTGAGTGATTCATCAAACCAATCAATCGATTCACAGTACCACCAATCTTGATCAATCATTTTGTTGTGCAAACGCGAAGAATCCTTAGCTTACACGAGTAATATACCAATGGAAGCAAACACAATGACTATTGTAGAGATTATGGCAAACGCCATCCGAAGATTAAACATCCCTGTAAAAACAAAACAGAGGAGATAAAGGAAATTAGTTATCAATGAGAAGACTAAAACAATGTAGAATTTTGAAATACTGGAAACAGAATAGAACAAGATTATACTAATTTTAAGAACGAGATCATATGATTGCTTAAAAGCTTAAGATCATCATATTAAAAGAAGGATTTTGACAGAAGATTTAATACTGAGCCAACTCAAAGTGGTTTATTTATGCTTTAATCAATGAATATTCTTAAATGACGTTTCATAACCTAATATGGAGTCTTTAATGCGAAGGGCAGGTTGCCACTTCAAGAACTCTTAGTTGGCCAACCCGGTGACCCTAGTGGTAATTGATCAAATGACCCTTGTTTTGATGGGCTTCACATATACCCTTATCATACAATAAATATACCCCTCTCCATTTATAAGCCCACCAAAGGTCCATTAAGGATTTTGGTACATTACAAATTTAACCTCGTAAAAACAGAAATAAATAGTGCAAGACAACTCGATCTACAGAGCTCAGATCGTTAAAAAAGATTTCAAAAAAAAAAAACTTCTGAAAGTCTAGGGTTTGTATTCGTAAAATAATTCTTCTCCTCCTTCTTCTACTTCATCTGTATTCAACAACTAATTACGATTTTAGCCCATGCCAAAGTTACATCTAGGGTTTCATATGTAAAGTTACGATTTTATCCCTTGCCAAAAACCCACCATCAACATTAAGTCCCATGCTTAGTGAGGGACAGTCATGTTCCTCAGTCAGCACTGGATGGTGAGTTTTTCTAGTTGCAGATGAAATAAGTAATTGAACTTAGTCATATGAAAGAATGTTACCGGATTTCGATTGTACGAGTGAGCCACGGCTTGAACGAAGATCCCAGTAGCATGATAGAGCATCGTCTAATGAGCGTAAATTGGTGTAACACCGCTGATTTGGTGATGGAACGCTCAACCTTGGTCGGTTTAGCACTTACGAGCCTACTTCTTGAAAGAGAAAATCATCGTCCCACCAAGTTGTTGGTCTTCGAAGCGCCAATATTTATCACCAACTGCGGTGGAATTATTTTCGTCGATGTTCTGAATCCCCAAATGACTTGTGGAGGATCCAAATAAGTCTTCTCGTTGAATCATCTTGATAGCTACATGAAATCTTCACTTGATGATTGAATTGATGAAGATCCGTGTGGATGAATGAGAAATTTCGTCATAATTCGTCATCAAAAAATTCAGAAGTTAGGTCTTCGTTGAAAATGTTGTAGAATCTTCATACGGTGTCCTTTTTTGACGATCTACCCCAACTTTTCGATGCTCAGGAAATTCCCTAGCTTTTCCAAAGAAGAATTTTGAGTTTTGAGCTCGTTTAAGGGTTGAAATTGATGGAAAAGTAAACTTCCAGGAAGTCTTCAGAAAATTTTCAGCTATCACGGGGTTTGATGTTTCAGACACATCTTTTTGCTCATTCGTCCAATTGCTGTCAATTTTGGATATGTTGTAGACGACATTCGTACGAATAGAATGACATATGAACCATCCCTATATTATTCATCAATTTCTCCCAGATTGTCTCTTTGTGAAGGACAGTGTAAAATCGTCTCAGACGAGCTTGTTGCAAAACACCCTTTTTGCGTCTTTAGATCATTTGCTTGTGTCTTGAGCGCTTGATGAAGGATGTTGATGATGTTAATCACTTACATTCTGAATTTTTTGGCTGCCCTTTGAATTCCATATTTGAAGCATTCCAATTCATATAATCGTCACATTATGTGTGAAACGACGAAATAGAGGATGGTGAAACTGATAATGATGACATGAGCAATCTTGTGAACCAAAATGGTGATGCGACCGTCTCTGCATATCAGGTTCGTGAAGATGTTTCTTTTGAATACATCTGAAGTGACTGAAGACCGAGTTGACGTTGTTCCAGTATTTCTGCTCCATGAATATAAGAAACCTTCCTTTCTGAAGTGTACGAACGTCCATACGCCTGAACGATCCTTCTTATGATTTTTTTTTTTAGTTTGTTTATCCATTCTCTGAAAATTATAATTATGCTATAAGACCTTGAGATGATGAAGAAACGAGCAACATTCGACTGAACGATCAATCTGAATTGTAAATGACCACGACCGTGTCTGGTCATGGTCTGCCAGTCCCCAGTATTTTGTGAAATCTCCTTTTTGTTTTTCTTTCTTCTGGCAAGACCTAGGTAGAAAAACTTGATGTAAAGACCTAGGTAGTCGAAGTTGGAGGTAACTTGATGAAGGACTTAGGGAAAGACCTGGTAGACATCGATCGACTGTGAGTCTCATGAATCTCGTCTAGAAATTTCTGCTTGCGCGTCGTCCACTCTGAAAGCCATTATAACTTCATACGATGTCGGAATTCGATTTTTGACCTCAACTTTCGAAGCTAAGAGACTGAGGTATCATACGCAAAAATAATCCTTTAATTTGGAGATGTTTGGGGCACTTAATGACGCGTGCACATTCGTAACTTGTAATCCCGTGTAACTTTCCAGATTCCATGAACTTGAGTGTGGAGGCCATATCTTTCAGCTCGTATGTCCGATTGATGCACCCTTTTGGTATGTTGTAGTAGAGACATAGACGAACATATTTGTCAAGGAAGTATTGTCCTATTCCTCACTCATTGGTACATTTTTGTAAACCCATGGCCTGAAGTGTGTTGTATCTCATTTGTAGAGGTAATGAGAACATCCTGTAGAATACTTTGGCTTGTTCCCGTCCGGCGTGCAAGCTTTGGGAAGACTTTCATGCTAACATGTTTTCATGTCCATACATCTTGATATGAATCATTAGTGCTTGGAGAAGTACGATCCATCGAGTAACACTTCAGAGAATGGATAGTTGATGAAGCCGGTCATGAGGATGTTGCTTCTGAGACCGTCGTTGATGCTGGATCACGATTGAATTTTCTCCAGAAATTCTTGTTGATGCCGATACTATGGTCGGAGTTGCTCCGGAGCCTGAAAAGGCTAGAACAATGATTATCGACATAGTCTTTACTCCTCCTTCCAGTGAGCCTTTACATTCACGAACTAATTGATGAGTTGAACGTCCCTAAGATGAGGGTGTACTGGGGTTTAACCCAAATTCTCCCGAACCTTTACTGTGAAGTGCCTTTTCAGGGAATCGATGTTGTTGCGGCAGATAGCAGCGACAGTCTCCATTCTGGGTGTGATCGGCGAGGAGAAGAAGTTTCTTAGTCGTGCAAGGTTTACGATGTAGAGAGGTTCCGTTGATGAAGTTTCATGGAATCACATCAGGTTGCCATGACTGGTTATGTGGAACACATTTATTGAAATTGATCTGAATTAATATTTTCAACAAGATCAAGTTCCCAAGTGCATCCTAAAGGTGTTCATCTGCTTAATAGAAAAATATATGTTGAAGGAGTTTGTGCCATCCATGGATGAATGACGTTGCATCTGCTTCAGAAGTCTTTTCATGGGGATAGTGAAGACTTATCGATTGTAGTTTATCTATGCTGATCGTCTTGGTGTTGAATCAGTGTGCCGTTAATAATACTCGTGTTGAAGTTAGAGGTGTCAGATGTAATCTTTGATTGGGAGTACAATTTGAAGGCTTCTAAGAATAAGGCACCGAGAGATGAGCGGTTTTTTTATTTTCAGTTGGCCTTGGAAAAGTAGGCGATTGACAGTTGTAGGGATTTTCTTTTGGTTTGATAAAGATTTTCATTTAAATAAACTGATGTTGATCCTGAAAGAGATTCAATTACTGAATGCAAGTATTGCATATGTTTTGGAGGGATTGATCAAAACACGAATAAATTAAGAAAATCCTGCTTCAAACTTCAAATGTTTGAGGGTCAAAGCATCATATCCCTTAAGAGAATGTCTTAGGCATGATCGTCTTGGCCCTGAATATCTTCTGTTCGGCTTTTCCTTCATTAGTACTCCAACGTGTGAGATTTCATGCTCGTACAGGCATAAGCACTTTTCCATAATTCGGCGGTGGACATTCCTGAATGCGGAACAGGAGTACATCCAAGACATTCCTTGTCATGATTGCGTATCGTCTCTAAAATGAACATTCCAGTGAGATGCTCGATTCGAAGAGGTGAGACCACTTGGTAAAATATTGTTGTGGTGAAGATATCCATTCATGACTTCTTGCAAAGTCCCCATGCTAGGAGAGCATGTAGGAGAATATATGATATGGACATAGGAGGAATGACACTTGCCTGAGTGCAGAATATTTTGAGAAATGTCAATGAACCTTTTTTAGGTTCTTGTTTCAACCTCATCAGAAATTCCTCCCAGCGCCATGACGACGGAGCGCTCACCAAATCCCCTGGATTGAACCTTCTTCATTGGAGAGATGTGAAACCAAAGGCGTTTTGTCAGTATCCATCTTTTCAGCATGGATCCATGTTCGTCCGAGGATCATGTCATATCCTGGATCTTCCTTGACAATGAAAAACTTGGCTTCTGTCTAGGTTGAGCCTATTTTCATCTTAAAATAATGTAGCCATAAGCATCTCTGAGCGTTCCTTCATGATTCTTGATTGAGATGGGAACATGAGTAGCTTCTTTTCGAGTGATGCCTACAGTTCTAAGAGTCTTCAGTGGAATTATGTTGATGGCGGATCAACGTTCTTCCAAATTTGTTTCCTTTGAGATCGACCATGGTAAGCAGTCCACGGACGTGCATCTCCTTGTCTGTGGCTGAAGGCCCGGGGAGTATTTCCGGAAATGGACAGTCTTTTCCCTAGCACGATGTGATTCAGTGTTGTGAACATGTCTTTCCTTTGTGCCTTCGACGTATAGAACATTTCACATATATGTTCGACCATGAACCGCTTCTTTGACAGGTTGTTCAGAGAGAGAAAGTCCTGACTGAGAGAGGATCCATGTGCACCCCTTCAGTCCCCAAGTTAAGTTCTCCTGATTAGACCTTTTCCATGAAGATGCGCTTCAAAACCTTGCAGTCTCTTGTTGGATGATTGACGAACCTATGAAAGCTACAATAACGAGGATTCTCCATTTCTTCTTCAGTCGGCTTTTTCCTGACGTATAAAAATTTGATTGCACCATCTTGGATCTAGACTTCTAGCAACTCGATCACTTTTTTAATGGGAATAGGGAGGTCAGGGTCTGTCTGGTCATTTTGTTGACGCTGAGTCGACATTTGTGCATTTCGGGTTTGATTATCCTTCATTTGTGGAGGAGCCTGGGATACCGGAGAAGCATGCATGTGTTGTTGTGATTTGGTTTTTCTTTTACTTCCTTCAGAAACAACGTTCATTAAAGGATGGAGGTTGAGTTTCGGATTGGAAGAATACCCGTTTTTCCTTATACCCTTGCAAACTTCTTTATTATTGAATGGCTCGGATTCGCTGAGTAGAGCAGCCGATCGTTCAGTTGCTTCGGCTACGATCCGAGAATGTAAATCCTCCAAAAGGGATTTATAAAATGGCATTATCCCTTCATCGTAAGAGTCTTGATTGAAGCGTGCCAAAATGGACGGTTCTTCTTTATGAATGCGTGAGAATTGTTCCGAGATTTCATGAACGTTCAAGCTAGATTGGTGGAGCCTTTTGCTCTTAGCATGGGTGTGGACTTTGTCTTCATCTTCGCTGGTGGAGGTATGGATCTTAGAAGAGAAATCAACACTAGTGGTAACATAGAAAGGATTGCCAGCAACATTCTTTTTAGAGCGATCATATGTTGGTTCCCTTGATAACTGATCTGTAAGAACTTTCAAAAGGGCGAACACCTCGTTCTATATCTTGACAATTTCCGCTTGATTTGTTACTACATCATTTAGGATTTTTATCAGATTAGCAATGGTGGTTGAGCTTTGAGTGTTCATAGCCTGTGTGTGAGCTTGACCAGGCCAGCCGAGTTTAGTAGTAATTGGAAGAAATTCGCCAGTACTGGGAGATAATAAATTGAGATTGGATGTTTCTGAGACCTCCCCATAATCGACCATCTTTGATGAAATTGTGAGTTGCAACCGAGAGAATGATCTCCCACTGTGGTCGCCAATATGTAGATGGGGCAAAACAAGTTGCTGGTTTTTAAGGAATTAAGGAGATGACCGTGCGGATGAAACTCCTTGAACCGAGAGAACTGTCTAACCTCACACAGATGCATTGCAAAAAGGGAGTGCTTTGAATTCGAGAGATCAATCTGTAGGACTCCGGCCTAAACCAAGACAATGGACGTTCCTGAGTCAATTCAGTCACAAGAGAGGATGGGTTGATCTGTAGGAGGGAATCTGAGAAATGTGTGAGATCAATGGTGATCGAAATTGTAGGTGTGTTGTGTATTCTGCGTGAAGAAATAAGATAAGTTCTGGTTGATTGAATTTGCTCTGTTGAGAGTAATTATTCAGACGCTGAGTTTTTTGTTCTATTGTCGTATGTTGTTTCAATCATGATTCAGAGACTTATTTATACTGCAAGAATTGTAGACACCTTGATCCCATGAAGTGTGAAAGTTGTTGGAGTCAAAGAGTGGGGAAGTGGGAATCGTGTTAAAACCAGTTGCTCATCGTGCGGAGACTTGATTGATTTTCCACCCACTACTTTGCTAACTCCTCTAACTGCTTGCACGACTTGCTCACATTCTCATCGTGTGTGACACGTGCTGTAGACCGCCATACCAAAACCCTAGTTGATATCCCCCACGTGACACGATTGATGTCTCGTGATTTTAGTTAGTCAGTTGTTGACTTGATGAGACGATGAGTCTTTGTATTGCTGAGTCGAACATGATTTACAAATATTCTAGGACTCATGAATTGAACGTGTCTGTTGAGACAGAGGTATAATTATCGAATAAACGTTGATAGTTAAGGTGAGCAAATATTGCTCACTTGATGAATTGTTAAATATTGATATTGAATCAATATTCCTTAATCTGAGCAAATGTTGCTTGTTTGATGAATTATTGGTAGCAAGACCAAATAAAATATTAATTTAAGCGACTGAACCGAGTATAATTATTAAAGTGTTGATTACGGGATCAACATAAAATTATTAGTGCTTGAATCTGGAATTATGAACCTTGGATTCGAAACCCTAATTTCGATCAACTGCCGATCAATTGATGATTTATTGAAAACCAACCACCGAGTGAAGGAGGGACTGGCTACATGGGATGATGGGTCGACCATGTAGCGCCCAGATGCTCGAATGAGCAAATACCAAAGACTCTTGAAGACCAGTTGGTGAAAGGATGATTAAATGCTGGTTTAATCATTTATTAAAATAATGCTCGTCTGAGCGTTAGATAATAAAACTTTATTATGAAAAAATGAGGGATCGACCAAGGGGTCATGGAACCGTGATAGGGTGTAGAATACATCCTATGTATTATCTATTGTTTATGCTTTCTTTGCTATTTTTCTTGTAAATTATGTATTTTACGCTTGTTTTGAGTTTTATAGCTACTATGGAGTCGCACGGAGGAAAAGAAGAAGAAATCACCCAATTTGAGCAAAAAGGGCAAAATTGTCATTTCATGGGCAATCACTATTTGGAGCCCAGTCAAGGTTAAGGGGCAACTCTCTTTTGGAGGAGTACTAAATCCAGGCCCAGCCAAGGTTAAGGGCTACTCTCTATTGGAGGAGCACTAAAGACAAAGCCAATGAGGTTAAGGGCGTCACCTGTTATTCACTTATGGGATTGCCAACTGGGTATCCCTTATCAAGTGACCAGGATGTTGAATATCCAGACTTGACTTTATTAACCCAACCCTAAATCGAGAAGATTTATCTTCTCAATCATTTCGCATCTGAAATACAGAGAGGAAGAAAAGCAGCGCAGCTGCTAATGAATTCGCTTTGTCCGAGAGATTTAGAGATGTAATTGAAGGGTGAAATTGAAAGAGAAAGGAGATTAAACTCGAGCTGCAATTGGTGATAGGAATGGTGGCTGTATTGGTATGAGTTAATGGGTTTCAGTGGTTGAGTTAGATGAAGAACACAAGAATGGGTTGATTCAAATCATGAAATAGAGATTCAGTAGATCGAGTTGAAGAAATCCGATGAGAGAATCGGAAAGAATAAAGAATTATGGTGTTGTTGAGTTAAAGAAGAACAAGAATGCTTGAGAGGAAAGCAGATCGAAATGGAATAAGGGTTTTTTGATGATGGGATTGAATGAAGAATATAAGATTAAGTCTGGTCGCTGTTGAGAATTAAAATGGGTTTGTGTTGGTGTTCTTGTTTATGAAGAAAGGGGATCTTCAATTGGTAATGATTCAGCTTGAAGATGAGTTAAAGAAGAACAGCTAGCCGCTGCCATAGATTAAACGGGTTTGTGGTTGAATTTGTAATGACAAAGACGACAAGAAATTAGGGTTCGATTCGTCTCTGTAATTGAAGCAGCGTGAAGTTATGAAGAGATGGGTTATGTTTACGTTAACGAATCCGAGAGATGATAATGCTGCAAATGAAATTGATGGGATTCTGGTAAGAAGAGCAGATGGGTTCGCGCTTGATTGGAGTTCAGCATCATTTGAGAGATGACCAGAACGATGGTGGTTGGCTGCAGCGGACTGACAAGATGGAGAGGGTAGATAGAGTAACGAGCAGTGTTGTGTTGGCTGGGATAATGGATCGAGAAGCAGCAACGGTCGAGTCTGGAAGGAAGGGAGGTTTTGCTGCTGTTGAAGCTGAAATTTAAGGTGGTAGTGTTGTTTCTATTACAGGGAAGATTAAGTTGCTGCTATTGAGAATGGGTTGTGAGTGAATGAATAGATGTATGTTTAGGATTCTTAACAGGAGAATACTGAAAATAATGGCCTGAATTTGTAAGGAAAGCCCTCGTAAATAGCCGAAACTCGGCCGGATTTCTGTCCCGGTGAGTTGACTCGGCGATGACCGATCCAGACGACTCAACCCAGCCCAGTCAGACCAGTAAGCCGAATCAGAAGCTGACTAGAAGCTAACTCATCATCTGCCTTGACCCGGTTGACTGACGGTTTGACCTTTTTGACCGTTAGTCCTAACGGTGGACTGACGGAATATTCCGTCGAATATACCATTGACGGCGGAGAATTTCGGGTGGCGGCGGTGACTTTTCCTACGGATTCCGGCCATAATACCAGATTTCCGCCGACCAAAATTACAGATTTTTGTGTGGATTCTTCTCATGGGTGTGAAGACTTGGACTTTGAATTGGATGGAGAATTTGGCTCAAATTTGGAAAGAGAAGATATTAGATGAGGAAGACTTGAATTTGGAAATTGAATTACTAAAGGAAAGGGGTTTTATTCCTTGGAAGATATGGAGAATATTGAAGCCTATAAATAGAGAAGTTTTCTACATCTTTTTACACACACAACACTTTTCTTTTCTTATTCTTTGTGTGAACTCTTTAACATGAGTAGCTAATTTTATTATTGATTGAGTATGAATTCCTAGTTCTTAACATATAATTTGAGTTTTGTTTCAATTCTATCTTGAAGTTTTTCACATGATTATCGATTGTTTTTACTAATAGGAATGTTTATTCATTCATGATTGATTGATAGATTGTTTAGAGTGCACGCTAAATTGATTTGTTAATTTGATCTAAAGCTAGTGAAAGTTAGGGGATAAGTAATCGTTTCTTGACTCTTTACATAAGTAGCAAACACGAGACCTTGCGGAGGGATTCCGTGGAGCAATTGTGTGTGAAAACAACGTTAGCAAGTAGACCTTGATCTAAGAGTCTAACTACTAATATTGACCTAATAAGTTCATAAATCTTAATGCGTTTATTTAAATTACATCTAGAGTGATCTACTACTAGGTGGTTTGGTAAATAGAATCCGGTAGTCGAGAACTTCCGTATCCGGTGATACAAGGGATTTAGGGGTTTAGCACCGATCTAGCTGCTTTACCTACGGTTGGTGATAATTTGTGACTAATAACAAGTAGAAAAGAACATAACTTTAATCATTGTTTTGCAACGAAGAAGGATTCCTTGATCTTGTCTCTCTTATTGATTTCAACTTTATCTTTTAATTGCTTTGTTTATTTTCTTTTGCTTTATACATTCCCCCCTTTTTGTGACAATTTTTACAACTAGAATCTCTTGCTCCTCGTGGGAACGAACTTGACTTCCATTATATTATTTTTAATTGAGTGGAAATATTAATTAATTTGATTGCACCTACGACACGCATCAAATTTTGGCGCCCGTTGCCGGGGAGCAACGGACGATTTTAGTTGTTTTTATTTTTCTTTTTGCTATATTCTTGCTTTGTTAGATTCTATACCGTATCTAACTTAGTTTCTGAGAATCTTATTTCAGGTATCGGTTTTCCATGTATGGTGGACAAGAGCAAGCATATTACAACAATCAATACGATTTTCAACCTCAACATTATGGCAACTTCCAACCATCCTTAGGATACAATCAAAACCAATCTTTTGGCTATGATCAAATTCCTACAGAACCTTATGGATATTCTCATACGTATCAACAACCTTATGACGGGTATGTAAGTGGACAATCACAAGGATGGGAGGATAGTTTTGTTTATGATCGAGAAATTCTCTAGTTTTGCGAGATAAGATGTCTGCCATGATTGGGGATCTTCAACAAAAGTTGCAAGAATCACTACAAGACCAGCAACCCTATGTTTGGGAGGAACCACGTCGAGACGGCATTGCTAAAGAACGAAGAGACATGGATAAATACAAGGAGGATAGGGATAAAGAAGAATTTTGCTATCAAAGCAATAACTATTCTAATGTGCCTATGGTGTGTAGTGAATATTTGATCAATGATTATGTTAGAAAAGGCCAACCTTTGGAGACTTTTGAAGACGCTAGTGTAGCTTACTCGAGCCTTGATCTTAATAATGATCAAGCACCTATTCAAAAGGTTGAGCTTGAAGATGATGCATTTAGTGCTTGGAAAAAATTCCTTAGGGAAAGATATGAGTCCGCGGAAGTGTATGAGCGTTGCAACAATGAGGAAGTTATTCCAACTCCGGATCATAATAACGATCCTTCACCTATTCAAAAGGATGGGATTGGGTGTGACTTACCTATTGTTATAAACGGTATAACACCCGCACATGAAGATCTTACAATCTATACCGATGAAAATCATTTTAGTGAATGGCCCGATTCCGATGATGAGAATGTTGAAGAGATGATGCTAGAGGATGAAACCAAATTGATTGATTTTGTGGAAGACCCAATTGAACTTGCCAATGATTATAATGATGCCAAAACTTTGGTTAAGGTAGAAAATAACGACGATTGGTTGCAAGATTCGATAGAGGACCACGATATACAAGAGGTAAGTAATTCACATGAATTCTCTAAGGATGAAGAGGATTCCGCAAAACAAGAGATTGTGCAAGGTTTGTCTAACCCTTTGCATATTGATTCTTCTCCTTTACCTCCTATTGGTTTGAATGTATGTGCTTCGAAAGTATTTTTGGATGATTTTGTTTCTAAATATCCACCATTGGAAACACTTGATGCTAACACTATACAGGTTTGCCAAGAAGAATACATGGAAGTTCCCAAATTCTATGTTCTTTATACACTTCCGAGTGTGGACGAGAATAAGTGTGGGGGAAATTTATATCAAGCGATAATTTCATTATTATTTTCTTGTGCTAACATTTGTATGGAGTTATTGTTTGCAAAACAGGTATTATGGGTGGATCCCCAAATTTTCCGATTGTTAGTATATGGGGAGTGAATCTTACAAGAGCCAAGTCGGGCCGTCGACTTTAAAACAAGCGCTTAATGGGAGACAACCCATAGGTTTTGTATTTCTTATCCTTTTGCTTTTTGTTATTTCTTTTTCTTGTTTCATATCATGTTAAAATTTCCCACCTTGACTTTACTAGGTCGATTCAATTACATTGAGGACAATGTAAGGTTTAAGTGTGGGGGAGTGGTTAAGCATGTATTTAAAAAAAAAAAAATTTAAAAATTAAAAAAAAAAAAAAAAAGTTTTACATAAAACCTCCAACTTTTAGAGATTTTAGAGTCACTAGCATACTTCTAGGTATGTTTACATAGAGATTCTGACCGACATAATTGAACATGGAAGTGTTAGGGAACTACATTCGGATTTCTTGCTTGTTAGAGTGTTAAATAATGGATTTAATCATGCCGGTGATGCAAATTTGGTGCAGGGAGAAATGCATTATTAGAGTTGCTGATCAATCATTAGTGGAGACTACCCGTATTCATATCATGTGAGGCACCGACCGAGAAATTTTTCCATCTACTAAAGAGCTTTCTTTTGAGTGTGTGTCACCGTACACGTTAATTCGGGTAGAATGGTGAGCTACCCAACCTCCCACCAATAGAAGCACTACTCTTTGATTTCTTGAGTGCTAATTTTGTCAATCATAAGGGTGACGTCTATAGATGAAAGCCTCCTTCTTGTAGTTCGATTTGCGAGTTAGCACCATTCTCTCTCGCGACAACAACGGATCCATAGAAACACTATCATCATCAACAAGGAGCGACATCAAAATCTACAAGGAAAGTTGGAAAAGTTCAAGGTTTACAAGCAACAGAACGAGAAAAAAGAGCAAATTTCATATTCAAGTAAAGCAACATACAAAGAGCAGATTTTTACATATATGTTGAGGACTTACAATACAATGAGGTAATTTTATATCCAAGTATGAAGACTTATTTATAAGAGCGAAGAAAATAAAAAGGTGAGAATTGTTGAAGTTTATGATTTCGAGACGATACAAGTTGTGAAGAATCAAGCGGTAAAATACTTCTCCCACGTCCATGGTTTATTTTGTATTTAATTTCTCTTGTTTTTCAAAAAAAAAAAAAAAAAAAAAAAAAAAAAATGATTGAAAATTTCATAAAAAAAAAGAGAGAAAAAAAAAAAAAAAAAAGAAGACAAGAGAAATATTTGATTTGTTTTTATTTTTATTTAAGCCGTGGGGAAGGAAAATATATAAGGAAGTTTCAAGTGACAAGGATTTAAGGTAAAAAGAGTTACAAAGTGTCAAGGATTTATGAAATTCGAGAGTTTATCATCAATAGTTGAAACCGAGGACGAAGACCAAGAAGATAAAGACGAGGAGCGGAAGACGTTTCTATTGGATGTGAGAGTGGTGTTATCATAATTGGCGATCGGATGTGAAGGTGAGTAAGTAATCTCATCCTCGATAATAGTGGTTGATTTCCTTTCTTAGAGATCGTCCGAAAAATGGTTTTTTCAAAATGTTAAAAGATGTGGGTTTTTAAATATTTCGGAAGTTGTCCTTACCACCATTCAACGTGTTGCAGGATTTCTCTCTTCATTCCTACCTGCACACATGTGAGAACCACAAAAAAGCCGTCTTTTTGAGTGTAATTATCATAAAATCCTTTTTGGTGAGGCAGAAGTCGAGGCGAAATGCTTATTGATCGTTTCTCAAACACGCGTTCTCTCATTATGGTGTGGTTATTTCTCACTCAACATTTAAGAATGAGAATATGTTCTTTAGTATTTCTAACTTCTTATTACTAGAATGCGAAACTCTATGTCCTCATAACTCTTTGGATGCTTGTGATGCTTGAACGCTTTGAAGTTGTGAGTTTTTAGTTTGATTTGCTCGAGGACTAGCAAAGTCTAAGTGTGGGGGAATTTGATAGGGTGTAGAATACATCCTATGTATTATCTATTGTTTATGCTTTCTTTGCTATTTTTCTTGTAAATTATGTATTTTACGCTTGTTTTGAGTTTTATAGCTACTATGGAGTCGCACGGAGGAAAAGAATAAGAAATCACCCAATTTGAGCAAAAAGGGCAAAATTGTCATTTCATGGGCAATCACTATTTGGAGCCCAGTCAAGGTTAAGGGGCAACTCTCTTTTGGAGGAGTACTAAAGCCAGGCCTTGACCAAGGTTAAGGGCTACTCTCTATTGGAGGAGCACTAAAGACAAAGCCAATGAGGTTAAGGGGCGTCTACCTGTTATTCACTTATGGGATTGCCAACGGGTATCCCTTATCAAGTATTAGGATCTTTGAATATCAAGACCCAGCTTTATTAACCCAACCCTAAATCGAGAAGATTTATCTTCTCAATCATTTCGCATCTGAAATACAGAGAGGAAGAAAAGCAGCGCAGCTGCTACTGAATTCGCTTTGTCCGAGAGATTTAGAGATGTAATTGAAGGGTGAAATTGAAAGAGAAAGGATATTAAACTCGAGCTGCAATTGGTGATAGGAATGGTGGCTGTATTGGTATGAGTTAATGGGTTTCAGTGGTTGAGTTAGATGAAGAACACAAGAATGGGTTGATTCAAATCATGAAATAGAGATTCAGTAGATCGAGTTGAAGAAATCCGATGAGAGAATCGGAAAGAATAAAGAATTATGGTCTTTGTTGAGTTAAAGAAGAACAACGGCGGCTTGAGAGGAAAGCAGATCGAAATGGAATAAGGGTTTGTTGATGATGGGATTGAATGAAGAATATAAGATTAAGTCTGGTCGCAGTTGAGAATTAAAATGGGTTTGTGTTAGTGTTCTTGTTTATGAAGAAAAGAGATCTTAAATTGGTAATGATTCAGCTTGAAGATGAGTTAAAGAAGAACAGCTAGCCGCTGCCATAGATTAAACGGGTTTGTGGTTGAATTTGTAATGACAAAGACGACAAGAAATTAGGGTTCGATTCGTCTCTGTAATTGAAGCAGCGTGAAGTTATGAAGAGATGGGTTATGTTTCCGTTAACGAATCCGAGAGATGATAATCTTTGCAAATGAAATTGATGGGATTCTGGTAAGAAGAGCAGATGGGTTCGCGCTTGATTGGAGTTCAGCATCATTTGAGAGATGACCAGAACGATGGTGGTTGGCTGCGTGGGTGACAAGATGGAGAGGGTAGATAGAGTAACGGCGAGTCTTTGTGTTGGTCTGGGATAATGGATCGAGAAGCGAAGAACAGAGTCGGAAGGAAGGGAGGTTTCTTTCTTTGTTGAAGCTGAAATTTAAGGTGGTAGTGTTGTTTCTATTAGTGAATGAAAGATTATGTTTCTTTGCTCTTGAGAATGGGTTGTGAGTGAATGAATAGATGTATGTTTAGGATTCTTAAGTGTGAGAATCGCACAACATATTTTCTTAGCTTGCGAGAAAATAATGCAAGATTCAATTATTTTCTTAACTCGAATTTGGCTGAGAGAGTGTCTCGAGAGAAGGTAGAAAGCGAGAGTGTCTCAAGGCTAAATAGTAAAAGGCTCGCGAGAATATGAGCTGTATGTGAGCTGTCAAACTAAACACCTATATAAAGAGGAGATCGGGAGAGAGAAAGGAGAGGATAGTTTTAGGAGGAGAGAGATATTTTGGAGAGAAATAATTTTAGAGAGAAAGATTTTGTCCAAAATATCCATTAATGAGTTGTAATTCTTATGTAACCTCAACGATGACCGTGGATAGATCACATTGATCGACTAAAAATCCTTGTGTCAATTTATATTTTTAGCACTTATATTTGAAATTTAGATGATTAATAAGATTTAGATCTACAAAATATAGTGAGGGGTGTAGTGTGGGAAATCAGCTACTACATATGCGCTAGAAAACAGGGACCTAATCTTGTTGGTTCAAGAAAGTTTCGAACTCTTTTGTTGGTGGTGAATTCAATTGGAAGCTAACTCATCATCAAAAATGGAAGTTTTATGGAAGAAATCGCCTTGACCCAATTGAACATAAAAAAAAGGATTTGATGTGATAAAATTCAAGGAAGAAAGTTTGACCTTTTGACCGATTAGTCCTAACAGATGGTTTGAGTTGGATGTCGCAAGACGGTCATATTTTTTCAAATATTGAACTTTCAAGAGGAAAAAAATGGAATAAAGCTATAATATACTAGATGGTCGTTTGCGAAGAGAACAAGCTTGGGGTTGCGAGTTCGAATCCCACCTTTTACATATTTTGAACTTCCGAGAGCGAAGAAATGAATAAAGCTATATTATTGTGTGACACAATTGGTCACCGCGAAGAGTATAAACATAAGGTCGCGAGTTCGAGTCTTACCCTTCGCGAAGAATTTTTGTCATCTTTTTCCGCAAAGAATTTTTGCTTCGCAAAGAAGGGAAAAAAGAATTTCAAGTCCCATTGTGGGCGAGGCATGACTAGCACAGTTGGTCGGGAGGCATGTATGTGGCGGTGACTTTTCCAGGTCAAGGGTTCAAGTCTCACTTCTCACATTTCTTTTTGCTACGAGATTGACAACAACAAACCACAAAAGCTAAGTACCACTTTCCTTAAACATTTTACTTACAAAAAATAAAAGATTTTTGATTTGATTTACAAACGCGATTACAATAATTCGAGAACAATATCTCGCACTGAGATCAATTTATATATTTCCCTTAAATATTTGATTTGTTTCAAATGAGAATGATATCCAACATGGAGAGTAGTAGCGGGCAAACCATAATACAATGTACCTAAAGTCGTCATATAAGGGGGTACCTATTAGGATCATTTCCATGAAAGATGTTTATCGTTTTTCCAATTAAATGAAAATTTTGATAAAAGAAATGTTGAATACTAATCTAAATTTTTATTTGCACCAAAATTAGTACGTACTTTTGATTTTTGTGTGGATTCTTCTCATGGGTGTGAATTTTTAGCACTTATATTTGAAATTTAGATGATTAATAAGATTTAGATCTACAAAATATAGTGAGGGGTGTAGTGTGGGAAATCCTGCTACTACATGAAGACTTGGACTTTGAATTGGATGGAGAATTTGGCTCAAATTTGGAAAGAGAAGATGGAAGATGAGGAAGACTTGAATTTGGAAATTGAATTGCTAAAGGAAAGGGGTTCTATTCCTTGGAAGATATGGAGAATATTGAAGCCTATAAATAGATAAGTTTTCTACATCTTTTTACACACCTTTTACACACACAACACTTTTCTTTTCTTATTCTTTGTGTGAACTCTTTAACATGAGTAGCTAATTTTATTATTGATTGAGTATGAATTCCTAGTTCTTAACATATAATTTGAGTTTTGTTTCAATTCTATCTTGAAGTTTTTCACATGATTATCGATTGTTTTTACTAATAGGAATGTTTATTCATTCATGATTGATTGATAGATTGTTTAGAGTGCACGCTAAATTGATTTGTTAATTTGATCTAAAGCTAGTGAAAGTTAGGGGATAAGTAATCGTTTCTTGACTCTTTACATAAGTAGCAAACACGAGACCTTGCGGAGGGATTCCGTGGAGCAATTGTGTGTGAAAACAACGTTAGCAAGTAGACCTTGATCTAAGAGTCTAACTACTAATATTGACCTAATAAGTTCATAAATCTTAATGCGTTTATTTAAATTACATCTAGAGTGATCTACTACTAGGTGGTTTGGTAAATAGAATCCGGTAGTCGAGAACTTCCGTATCCGGTGATACAAGGGATTTAGGGGTTTAGCAGTCGATCTAGCTTGCTTTACCTACGGTTGGTGATAATTTGTGACTAATAACAAGTAGAAAAGAACATAACTTTAATCATTGTTTTGCAACGAAGAAGGATTCCTTGATCTTGTCTCTCTTATTGATTTCAACTTTATCTTTTAATTGCTTTGTTTATTTTCTTTTGCTTTATACATTCCCCCCTTTTTGTGACAATTTTTACAACTAGAATCTCTTGCTCCTCGTGGGAACGAACTTGACTTCCATTATATTATTTTTAATTGAGTGGAAATATTAATTAATTTGATTGCACCTACGACACGCATCAAATTTTGGCGCCGTTGCCGGGGAGCAACGGACGATTTTAGTTGTTTTTATTTTTCTTTTTGCTATATTCTTGCTTTGTTAGATTCTATACCGTATCTAACTTAGTTTCTGAGAATCTTATTTCAGGTATCGGTTTTCCATGTATGGTGGACAAGAGCAAGCATATTACAACAATCAATACAGTTTTCAACCTCAACATTATGGCAACTTCCAACCATCCTTAGGATACAATCAAAACCAATCTTTTGGCTATGATCAAATTCCTACAGAACCTTATGGATATTCTCATACGTATCAACAACCTTATGACGGGTATGTAAGTGGACAATCACAAGGATGGGAGGATAGTTTTGTTTATGATCAGAAATTCTCTAGTTTTGCAGATAAGATGTCTGCCATGATTGGGGATCTTCAACAAAAGTTGCAAGAATCACTACAAGACCAGCAACCCTATGTTTGGGAGGAACCACGTCGAGACGGCATTGCTAAAGAACGAAGAGACATGGATCAATACAAGGAGGATAGGGATAAAGAAGAATTTTGCTATCAAAGCAATAACTATTCTAATGTGCCTATGGTGTGTAGTGAATATTTGATCAATGATTATGTTAGAAAAGGCCAACCTTTGGAGACTTTTGAAGACGCTAGTGTAGCTTACTCGAGCCTTGATCTTAATAATGATCAAGCACCTATTCAAAAGGTAGAGCTTGAAGATGATGCATTTAGTGCTTGGAAAAAATTCCTTAGGGAAAGATATGAGTCCGCGGAAGTGTATGAGCGTTGCAACAATGAGGAAGTTATTCCAACTCCGGATCATAATAACGATCCTTCACCTATTCAAAAGGATGGGATAGGGTGTGACTTACCTATTGTTATAAACGGTGTAACACCCGCACATGAAGATCTTACAATCTATACCGATGAAAATCATTTTAGTGAATGGCCCGATTCCGATGATGAGAATGTTGAAGAGATGATGCTAGAGGATGAAACCAAATTGATTGATTTTGTGGAAGAACCAATTGAACTTGCCAATGATTATAATGATGCCAAAACTTTGGTTAAGGTAGAAAATAACGACGATTGGTTGCAAGATTCGATAGAGGACCACGATATACAAGAGGTAAGTAATTCACATGAATTCTCTAAGGATGAAGAGGATTCCGCAAAACAAGAGATTGTGCAAGGTTTGTCTAACCCTTTGCATATTGATTCTTCTCCTTTACCTCCTATTGGTTTGAATGTATGTGCTTCGAAAGTATTTTTGGATGATTTTGTTTCTAAATATCCACCATTGGAAACACTTGATGCTAACACTATACAGGTTTGCCAAGAAGAATACATGGAAGTTCCCAAATTCTATGTTCTTTATACACTTCGAGTGTGGACGAGAATAAGTGGGGGGAAATTTCTATCAAGCGATAATTTCATTATTATTTTCTTGTGCTAACATTTGTATGGAGTTATTGTTTGCAAAACAGGTATTATGGGTGGATCCCCAAATTTTCCGATTGTTAGTATATGGGGAGTGAATCTTACAAGAGCCAAGTCGGGCCGTCGACTTTAAAACAAGCGCTTAATGGGAGGCAACCCATAGGTTTTGTATTTCTTATCCTTTTGCTTTTTGTTATTTCTTTTTCTTGTTTCATATCATGTTAAAATTTCCCACCTTGACTTTACTAGGTCGATTCAATTACATTGAGGACAATGTAAGGTTTAAGTGTGGGGGAGTGGTTAAGCATGTATTTAAAAAAAAAAATTAAAATTTAAAAAAAATTAAAAAAAAAATTTTTTTTACATAAAACCTCCAACTTTTAGAGATTTTAGAGTCACTAGCATACTTCTAGGTATGTTTACATAGAGATTCTGACCGACATAATTGAACATGGAAGTGTTAGGGAACTACATTCGGATTTCTTGCTTGTTAGAGTGTTAAATAATGGATTTAATCATGCCGGTGATGCAAATTTGGTGCAGGGAGAAATGCATTATTAGAGTTGCTGATCAATCATTAGTGGAGACTACCCGTATTCATATCATGTGAGGCACCGACCAGAAATTTTTCCATCTACTAAAGAGCTTTCTTTTGAGTGTGTGTCACCGTACGTTAATTCCGGGTAGAATGGTGAGCTACCCAACCTCCCACCAATAGAAGCACTACTCTTTGATTTCTTGAGTGCTAATTTTGTCAATCATAAGGGTGACGTCTATAGATGAAAGCCTCCTTCTTGTAGTTCGATTTGCAGTTAGCACCATTCTCTCTCGCGACAACAACGGATCCATAGAAACACTATCATCATCAACAAGGAGCGACATCAAAATCTACAAGGAAAGTTGGAAAAGTTCAAGGTTTACAAGCAACAGAACGAGAAAAAAGAGCAAATTTCATATTCAAGTAAAGCAACATACAAAGAGCAGATTTTTACATATATGTTGAGGACTTACAATACAATGAGGTAATTTTATATCCAAGTATGAAGACTTATTTATAAGAGCGAAGAAAATAAAAAGGTGAGAATTGTTGAAGTTTATGATTTCGAGACGATACAAGTTGTGAAGAATCAAGCGGTAAAATACTTCTCCCACGGCCATGGTTTATTTTGTATTTAATTTCTCTTGTTTTTAAAAAAAAAAAAAAAAAAAAAAAAAAATGATTGAAAATTTCATAAAAAAAAAAGACAAGAGAAATATTTGATTTGTTTTTATTTTTATTTAAGCCGTGGGGAAGGAAAATATATAAGGAAGTTTCAAGTGACAAGGATTTAAGGTAAAAAGAGTTACAAAGTGTCAAGGATTTATGAAATTCGAGAGTTTATCATCAATAGTTGAAACCGAGGACGAAGACCAAGAAGATAAAGACGAGGAGCGGAAGACGTTTCTATTGGATGCCGTGAGAGTGGTGTTATCATAATTGGCGATCGGATGTGAAGGTGAGTAAGTAATCTCATCCTCGATAATAGTGGTTGATTTCCTTTCTTAGAGATCGTCCGAAAAATGGTTTTTTCAAAATGTTAAAAGATGTGGGTTTTTAAATATTTCGGAAGTTGTCCTTACCACCATTCAACGTGTTGCAGGATTTCTCTCTTCATTCCTACCTGCACACATGTGAGAACCATAAAAAAGCCGTCTTTTTGAGTGTAATTATCATAAAATCCTTTTTGGTGAGGCAGAAGTCGAGGCGAAATGCTTATTGATCGTTTCTCAAACACGCGTTCTCTCATTATGGTGTGGTTATTTCTCACTCAACATTTAAGAATGAGAATATGTTCTTTAGTATTTCTAACTTCTTATTACTAGAATGCAGAAACTCTATGTCCTCATAACTCTTTGGATGCTTGTGATGCTTGAACGCTTTGAAGTTGTGAGTTTTTAGTTTGATTTGCTCGAGGACTAGCAAAGTCTAAGTGTGGGGGAATTTGATAGGGTGTAGAATACATCCTATGTATTATCTATTGTTTATGCTTTCTTTGCTATTTTTCTTGTAAATTATGTATTTTACGCTTGTTTTGAGTTTTATAGCTACTATGGAGTCGCACGGAGGAAAAGAATAAGAAATCACCCAATTTGAGCAAAAAGGGCAAAATTGTCATTTCATGGGCAATCACTATTTGGAGCCCAGTCAAGGTTAAGGGGCAACTCTCTTTTGGAGGAGTACTAAAGCCAGGCCCAGCCAAGGTTAAGGGCTACTCTCTATTGGAGGAGCACTAAAGACAGGCCAATGAGGTTAAGGGGCGTCTACCTGTTATTCACTTATGGGATTGCCAACTGGGTATCCCTTATCAAGTGACCGGATGCTGAATATCCAGACCCAGCTTTATTAACCCAACCCTAAATCGAGAAGATTTATCTTCTCAATCATTTCGCATCTGAAATACAGAGAGGAAGAAAAGCAGCGCAGCTGCTACTGAATTCGCTTTGTCCGAGAGATTTAGAGATGTAATTGAAGGGTGAAATTGAAAGAGAAAGGAGATTAAACTCGAGCTGCAATTGGTGATAGGAATGGTGGCTGTATTGGTATGAGTTAATGGGTTTCAGTGGTTGAGTTAGATGAAGAACACAAGAATGGGTTGATTCAAATCATGAAATAGAGATTCAGTAGATCGAGTTGAAGAAATCCGATGAGAGAATCGGAAAGAATAAAGAATTATGGTGCTTTTGAGTTAAAGAAGAACAACAGCTGCTTGAGAGGAAAGCAGATCGAAATGGAATAAGGGTTTGTTGATGATGGGATTGAATGAAGAATATAAGATTAAGTCTGGTCGCTGTTGAGAATTAAAATGGGTTTGTGTTAGTGTTCTTGTTTATGAAGAAAAGAGATCTTCAATTGGTAATGATTCAGCTTGAAGATGAGTTAAAGAAGAACAGCTAGCCGCTGCCATAGATTAAACGGGTTTGTGGTTGAATTTGTAATGACAAAGACGACAAGAAATTAGGGTTCGATTCGTCTCTGTAATTGAAGCAGCGTGAAGTTATGAAGAGATGGGTTATGTTTACGTTAACGAATCCGAGAGATGATAATGCTACAAATGAAATTGATGGGATTCTGGTAAGAAGAGCAGATGGGTTCGCGCTTGATTGGAGTTCAGAATCATTTGAGAGATGACCAGAACGATGGTGGTTGGCTGCAATGATGACAAGATGGAGAGGGTAGATAGAGTAACGAGCGATCTTTGTGTTGGTGGGATAATGGATCGAGAAGCAGCAACGGTCGAGTCTGGAAGGAAGGGAGGTTTTGCTGCTGTTGAAGCTGAAATTTAAGGTGGTAGTGTTGTTTCTATTATAGGGAAGATTAAGTTGCTGCTCTTGAGAATGGGTTGTGAGTGAATGAATAGATGTATGTTTAGGATTCTTAACAGGAGAATACTGAAAATAATGGCCTGAATTTGGCCGGGAAGCCCCTGTAAATAGTCGAAACTCGTAGGATTTTGTCCGGTGAGTTGATTTCGGCGATGACCGATCCAGCACGACTCAACCCATTGATCGGACCCGATAAGCGAATCGAAAGCGACTAGAAGCTAACTCATCATCTGCCTTGACCCGGTTGACTGACGGTTTGACCTTTTTGACCGTTAGTCCTAACGGTGGACTGACGGAATATTCCGTCGAATATACCATTGACGGCGGAGAATTTCAGGTGGCCGGCGGTGACTTTTCCGGCCGGATTCCGGCCATAATACCAGATTTCCGCCGACCAAAATTACAGATTTTTGTGTGGATTCTTCTCATGGGTGTGAAGACTTGGACTTTGAATTGGATGGAGAATTTGGCTCAAATTTGGAAAGAGAAGATGGAAGATGAGGAAGACTTGAATTTGGAAATTGAATTGCTAAAGGAAAGGGGTTCTATTCCTTGGAAGATATGGAGAATATTGAAGCCTATAAATAGAGAAGTTTTCTACATCTTTTTACACACCTTTTACACACACAACACTTTTCTTTTCTTATTCTTTGTGTGAACTCTTTAACATGAGTAGCTAATTTTATTATTGATTGAGGATGAATTCCTAGTTCTTAACATATAATTTGAGTTTTGTTTCAATTCTATCTTGAAGTTTTTCACATGATTATCGATTGTTTTTACTAATAGGAATGTTTATTCATTCATTCATTGATTGATAGATTGTTTAGAGTGCACGCTAAATTGATTTGTTAATTTGATATAAAGCTAGTGAAAGTTAGGGGATAAGTAATCGTTTCTTGACTCTTTACATAAGTAGCAAACACGAGACCTTGCGGAGGGATTCCGTGGAGCAATTGTGTGTGAAAACAACGTTAGCAAGTAGACCTTGATCTAAGAGTCTAACTACTAATATTGACCTAATAAGTTCATAAATCTTAATGCGTTTATTTAAATTACATCTAGAGTGATGTACTACTAGGTGGTTTGGTAAATAGAATCCGGTAGTCGAGAACTTCCGTATCCAGGTGATACAAGGGATTTAGGGGTTTAGCACTGATCTAGCTGCTTTACCTACGGTTGGTGATAATTTGTGACTAATAACAAGTAGAAAAGAACATAACTTTAATCATTGTTTTGCAACGAAGAAGGATTCCTTGATCTTGTCTCTCTTATTGATTTCAACTTTATCTTTTAATTGCTTTGTTTATTTTCTTTTGCTTTATACATTCCCCCCTTTTTGTGACAATTTTTACAACTAGAATCTCTTGCTCCTCGTGGGAACGAACTTGACTTCCATTATATTATTTTTAATTGAGTGGAAATATTAATTAATTTGATTGCACCTACGACACGCATCAAATTTTGGCGCCGTTGCCGGGGAGCAACGGACGATTTTAGTTATTTTTATTTTTCTTTTTGCTATATTCTTGCTTTGTTAGATTCTATACCGTATCTAACTTAGTTTCTGAGAATCTTATTTCAGGTATCGGTTTTCCATGTATGGTGGACAAGAGCAAGCATATTACAACAATCAATACTGAGTTTTCAACCTCAACATTATGGCAACTTCCAACCATCCTTAGGATACAATCAAAACCAATCTTTTGGCTATGATCAAATTCCTACAGAACCTTATGGATATTCTCATACGTATCAACAACCTTATGACGGGTATGTAAGTGGACAATCACAAGGATGGGAGGATAGTTTTGTTTATGATCAGAAATTCTCTAGTTTTGCAGATAAGATGTCTGCCATGATTGGGGATCTTCAACAAAAGTTGCAAGAATCACTCCAAGACCAGCAACCCTATGTTTGGGAGGAACCACGTCGAGACGGCATTGCTAAAGAACGAAGAGACATGGATCAATACAAGGAGGATAGGGATAAAGAAGAATTTTTCTATCAAAGCAATAACTATTCTAATGTGCCTATGGTGTGTAGTGAATATTTGATCAATGATTATGTTAGAAAAGGCCAACCTTTGGAGACTTTTGAAGACGCTAGTGTAGCTTACTCGAGCCTTGATCTTAATAATGATCAAGCACCTATTCAAAAGGTAGAGCTTGAAGATGATGCATTTAGTGCTTGGAAAAATTCCTTAGGGAAAGATATGAGTCCGCGGAAGTGTATGAGCGTTGCAACAATGAGGAAGTTATTCCAACTCCGGATCATAATAACGATCCTTCACCTATTCAAAAGGATGGGATTGGGTGTGACTTACCTATTGTTATAAACGGTGTAACACCCGCACATGAAGATCTTACAATCTATACCGATGAAAATCATTTTAGTGAATGGCCCGATTCCGATGATGAGAATGTTGAAGAGATGATGCTAGAGGATGAAACCAAATTGATTGATTTTGTGGAAGACCCAATTGAACTTGCCAATGATTATAATGATGCCAAAACTTTGGTTAAGGTAGAAAATAACGATGATTGGTTGCAAGATTCGATAGAGAACCACGATATACAAGAGGTAAGTAATTCACATGAATTCTCTAAGGATGAAGAGGATTCCGCAAAACAAGAGATTGTGCAAGGTTTGTCTAACCCTTTGCATATTGATTCTTCTCCTTTACCTCCTATTGGTTTGAATGTATGTGCTTCGAAAGTATTTTTGGATGATTTTGTTTCTAAATATCCACCATTGGAAACACTTGATGCTAACACTATACAGGTTTGCCAAGAAGAATACATGGAAGTTCCCAAATTCTATGTTCTTTATACACTTCCGAGTGTGGACGAGAATAAGTGTGGGGGAAATTTCTATCAAGCGATAATTTCATTATTATTTTCTTGTGCTAACATTTGTATGGAGTTATTGTTTGCAAAACAGGTATTATGGGTGGATCCCCAAATTTTCCGATTGTTAGTATATGGGGAGTGAATCTTACAAGAGCCAAGTCGGGCCGTCGACTTTAAAACAAGCGCTTAATGGGAGGCAACCCATAGGTTTTGTATTTCTTATCCTTTTGCTTTTTTGTTATTTCTTTTTCTTGTTTCATATCATGTTAAAATTTCCCACCTTGACTTTACTAGGTCGATTCAATTACATTGAGGACAATGTAAGGTTTAAGTGTGGGGGAGTGGTTAAGCATGTATTTAAAAAAAAAAATTAAAAATTTAAAAAAAAAAAAAAAAGTTTTACATAAAACCTCCAACTTTTAGAGATTTTAAAGTCACTAGCATACTTCTAGGTATGTTTACATAGAGATTCTGACCGCCATAATTGAACATGGAAGTGTTAGGGAACTACATTCGGATTTCTTGCTTGTTAGAGTGTTAAATAATGGATTTAATCATGCCGGTGATGCAAATTTGGTGCAGGGAGAAATGCATTATTAGAGTTGCTGATCAATCATTAGTGGAGACTACCCGTATTCATATCATGTGAGGCACCGACCAGAAATTTTTCCATCTACTAAAGAGCTTTATTTTGAGTGTGTGTCACCGTACGTTAATTAGGGTAGAATGGTGAGCTACCCAACCTCCCACCAATAGAAGCACTACTCTTTGATCTCTTGAGTGCTAATTTTGTCAATCATAAGGGTGACGTCTATAGATGAAAGCCTCCTTCTTGTAGTTCGATTTGCAGTTAGCACCATTCTCTCTCGCGACAACAACGGATCCATAGAAACACTATCATCATCAACAAGGAGCGACATCAAAATCTACAAGGAAAGTTGGAAAAGTTCAAGGTTTACAAGCAATGAACGAGAAAAAAGAGCAAATTTCATATTCAAGTAAAGCAACATACAAAGAGCAGATTTTTACATATATGTTGAGGACTTACAATACAATGAGTGTAGTTGCAGGAAATCCTACACTACACCCCTCACTATATTTTGTAGATCTAAATCTTATTAATCATCTAAATTTCAAATATAAGTGCTAAAAATATAAATTGACACAAGGATTTTTTACGTGGTTCGATCAATGTGATCTACATCCACGATTCTTCACTATGATTGTTGAGGTTACATAAGAATTACATTTACAATCTCCATTAATGGATATTTTCTAGAGTTCTAGATCTAATTATTTGGGGAAGAAGATGATAAAGAAAATAAATCTCTCTCCAAAAATATTTCTCTCCAAAATATTTCTCTCTCTAAAATTGTCCTCCTCTTCTCTCTCCTGCTCTCCTCTTTATATAGGATATTACATAGTGGATGACAGCTCACATACAGCTCAAATTCTCGCGAGCCCTTTAATAATTTCGCAGGCTCTCGCTACCTTCTCGCGAGACATTCTCGCGAGCCCTTGCTACATTCTCGCGAGTTATGGAAAATAATGAATCTCGCAAGCTCTTCTCGCGAGTTAATGAAATAATTGAATCTCGCACGCTAAGAAAATATGTTGTGCGATATTTGAATCCTACATCTTGCCTCTTTTTCCTTGAATATTGCTTGAAGAGCGATCTTTAAGGAAAAATCTGTTGTTGTAGTAATCCTTGATCTTTGTCGATGAAGGAACGAGCGAAAGAATACTGGACTTGAAAATTACGTACTTGCCTCTATTCTTTTGCGAAGTTCCGAAGCTTTGCGAAATAAATAAGAAGTATCATCTCTTGAAGTATGCGAAGTATGAAGTATCTTTGAAGAAGTATAAGAAATATCCGTCCTTGATTGCGAATAAGAAGTATTGCGAACTAATCATGCGAAATTAGAAGTATGAAGTATAAGAAGTATTAATCCTCGAAATATAAGAAGTATTTATCCTTGAATAAGAGTAGTAAGTATTGCCTATATTCATGCGAAATTATTACTCCATTTTTGGTGAAGATTCTTGCTACTCACTGGTGAACATCCACTTTGGAAATGATTCTTGCTGAGAAGATGAAAAACATAAAATGTTTTCTTGGTTATCCATAGTTGCCTCTATTCTTCATCTTCGAAGGTAGAATTGTTGAAAAAGTGTTGAATGAGTGAGTTATTTCTTCATTCTTATCTTGCCTCTATCTCATGTGTTGTGCTCATGCGATAGTATAATCTCTTCATTGCTTTACGTTGAATTTTATCATTGCGACAAGATCGCAGGACGTCTTTACATTTTCACGTAATGACCCATTGATCTTGCCTTATCATCTTTGGTGGTCTTCTAAGTTTGACCTTCCTAATTAAAGGCCTTACTCTGCCACCCGTTATTGCGACAAGATCGCAGGACGTCTTTACACTTGCATGTAAAAACCCATTGATCTTGTCTTATCATTTCTTTAGTATTATTGCCTCTGCAGGATATTTTATTTGCGACAATATGACAGGCCTAAATATCCTTGCGAACATAAAGCCCCATGACATTGCCGTCTTGCGACGAAATCGCAGGACGTCCGTACACTTTCGTGTAAAGACCTATTGATCTCGTCTTACCCTCGCGTTAGTATTATTGCCTCTGCAGGATCATTGCACAAATATGACAAGCCTAAGTTTCCTTGCGAAAACAGAGCCTCATGACATTTGCGTCTTTGGCACTTATCAGCTCCCTAATGGAGGGTGCCGCCCTTATCATCTCCCTGGTTGCCCCTTCAAGGAGGCGTACATCGGCCATACAAGGCTAGCTCCTCCCATCCGGTCTTAACAACAACCATTTGTTTTCGTAGCCTCTTATCCCTTATACCTATAGGGTTTATGGTTACAAGGCTGCACCCTAAGTGGAGTTTTCTTCGGGCCGAGTGCAGCATTTGCCAAGACTTGTCAAGAGTGGTAAGGAAGTTCCATGCTCCCCGCACTCTTGACTCAACCGTGTACCTCGGCGCCTTTATCATACGCTGACTCCTTGGAAGAGACCCTCGGTCGCCCAACCAGGGTATAACCTACATATATAGTTGGGAATCCAAGGTACCTCTTAGGATAGGCTTTCATGGGCCCCAAATCTTCATGACCAGGTTCCGGGCGGTGTAACCTTTTCCCTGAGCCATGTTAAGAGATACCCCCTTATATGACGCACTTTAGGTCTTACATTTTCCTCTTACGAAATGTCATTCGCGAACTAGGGTGTACGCCATAAAGGTTCGTCCCATTCGTATAAACCATTGGTTTTTGATTGTTTTTTTTCTCACTGTCTTTGCGAAATTTTCGCATTTCTTTATTCTTTCATTTCTATCAATTCTTTGCGAAATAATCATTCTTTTCTTCCTTCTTTGCGAAATAATCATCAGTTCTCTTCTTTGCGAAATAATTAAAGATCTTTTGAAATAATGAAATACCAAATTCATGCCTCTGACCAACTAATTTCACTAGAAGCTCGCAACCGTACAACTTCTGTGCAAACTTAAGCCTTGATATTTTGTTTACTGTTGGGTGAACTTTAACGGTCTTGGATGAATTGGGCTTGCTGGTTACTTTACGCTGGATGTTTTGGATGGACATCTGTGAGGCGAACATCTTAAACGAACATCTGCAAAGGAATGTTTTGGATGTAAACATTTGCGAGGAAAACCAAAAATTTTGTGCGACCATGCAGAATCGAACCCGCGACCTTCTTCTTGGATTTTATTGTCCAGACCAAATGTACTGGCTTCAACTTGTGAAAGAATGGTGAGATTCGCATAAGTTATTCCTTTCTTGTCGTTATTTCCATTTTAAACATCAGAAGTTTGTCTTCGTCTTCTTATCTTTTTCCTGGATTTTTTATTCTGTCACTTGCATGCTGATGCTGTTATTGTGGTTTACTGAGTTTGTTCGCTCGATGTTATCTTTGTTCTTTAATTTCTTTTGTAGTTGACCTTGTATTTATCTCTGCGAAACTATTTGTCGTCTGCGAGATGCACCAGTTTCCTCACTGTCTAACCATTTGTTGGTTGCTTCTCCGTCTCTTATCTCCCTTTCATTCTTTTTATATTAGCCCTGCTTGTGATTTGCCATTGACGATGTTGTTAAGAGTCTGTGTCCTACGTTAGATATGATTTTCTTCGATGTTATTTCATCAATTTTGTCTCTTTGATCATACTCTCTCGCTGCTTTTCTTTACGAAATGGTTATTTCGTTGTGTTGACTTGCTGGTTCCATTGAGCTGTTGTGTTTCTTTATGATTTCGTAGCAAATATCTTCATGTTGTTGTTGCGAACTACTGCTGTCAAGTTGATATTGTTGGAGCTTTGATCATCCGTGATTTACTGGCTCATGTCATTGACCTCCATTGGGTTTGTCTCTTTGCTAACGTTCCAGCTGGTTTATCTCTTTGCGAGATGCATTCATTACCGTCCCGTTTCATCTTTCATTTGCAAGTTACATTTCTTGAGACGATTATATGTACCTGGGACTCATGTTTCAAGTTAGCAATTGATTGTGAAAGCTATTATTTTAAGCGTGTTGATGTACTCGCAAATTAAGCTATAATTCTAAAAATTTAATATTTAAGTCTATGAGATCAAAGTTAAGAACATTCCCTTTTGATATGTTGTTCATTCACTGATCGGCAAGTCTTCTTTGTTGATTATTTCTTGGCGCTGCGAACTTCTCCTGTTCTTCTTCCCTTCGCAGAAATTATTAACCTCGCAGTTATGGACGTTCTCTGATCTTCTTTGTTTTCGCTAGAATGGCTGGTTGACGAAGTAAGCTGTCAAAGTTATCTGAACTTCTTTTGTCCTCGCTGAAATGGCTGGTTGACGAAGTAGTAAGATGTCTGCTACAGATCTTTGTTTGTAGTTGTATAGGAGGTTTTCATACTTCCTTGTTGACGATGGTAGAGACTTAAGAAATTTTCATGGAGGTTATGTTGTTTTCCCCTTTTAGCTGTGGTGCTGATCACTCTCTCCTGAATAATGAGATTATATTATTTTCTTTTCGCTTCTCAAGTAGAGCTTATGCTCGTGACTAGGCTGGCAACTCTCTGAAGTTGATGACGAAGTGAACTAAGCTCTCATTTTCTTCCCGTTTCTCCAAAGTACTAAGTGAGCTACTTCGCCGGTATCATACAAGTTTCTTCTTTCTGCTCATCCCCTACAGAGTTAAACTTCCTCTTTGCGAAGCAATTTCTGCTAAATGCTTCGCTGGCATCATCTTCTGGATTCCTTTGCAAACTTCTTCCAAATACTTTGCTGAACTTCTTCTACTTCCTTACTTCACACAACAGAATGATAAGATCCTTTGCTGGTATCATCTACTTCTTCTTCTTTTTTATTAATGGCTGATATCTTCTTTCAAGCTAACTCAATTTCTGCATACTTTCTCTTCGCCAAGAGTTACGAGCTAGTTTGATTCGTTGACCTAAACCTGAGAATGTTATTCTGCACTTTGTACCAAATTGTATGCCTTAGTGAATGCCTTTCTTTGAATAGCTGGATTTATTTCTTTGCGAGTCTTTAAAATTTTTGAAGTTCGTTTGCTTGCGAAGGTTTGAAGATATTTGAATCCACGACATCATGCTCATTGTCTTTGCTAATGACCCATTGTGCTACTTCTCTTGTATTATTCGTAAATTAGTTGGTGTATCTTTCCGGATTCTGCGAAGATATCTCTACTACTTTATTCTTCATGTAATTGTCGAAGCAAACGTCGCTGGTGAATGATGGTATTCTTGATTTCAGCCGCATCCGTGTCCCTTTTCTTGTCATCATGTTTCCGTGCTGCCGTTCTTTTCATTTTCGCGTACTAGTCAAACTCATGTCCTCGTTGGGTCTGTAACTATTGGTGATAATTTTGTTTATTAACGAAATGAAATGGTCTCATTCTTTTTATTCCGTGCATCGTGTTGCTTATTTTGCCCTCGCCTAAGTAATTTAAATAGCTGGTGATAAAGTGAGCTCTTAATTTCCTTACTTCGCTGGTGTTCTCAAAATTGATCTTTGCGAGAACCTCTTTCTAAATATTCTCCTTATATATCCTTTCTTTTCCCTGAATTCCCTGCCTTACACGATAACTTCGCTCCCTGTAGAAGATTTCTCCCAATCTGCTTCTGTATTTCTGTATCTTTCTTCTTTTATTTTTGTTAACTGTGTTGTCGATGTTTGCTTGAAATTTCCACTTTTCTTCTCAATTTTTCCCTTAAAGTTTATAGATCCAATTGAATCCATCACCAACAGTAGCCGATTTTTCTAAACTTTCTTGAACCAACAAGATTAGGTCCCTGTTTCTAGCGCCAATATGTAGTTGCAGGAAATCCTACACTACACCCCTCACTATATTTTGTAGATCTAAATCTTATTAATCATCTAAATTTCAAATATAAGTGCTAAAAATATAAATTGACACAAGGATTTTTTACGTGGTTCGATCAATATGATCTACATCCACGATTCTTCACTATGATTGTTGAGGTTACATAAGAATTACATTTACAATCTCCATTAATGGATATTTTCTAGAGTTCTAGATCTAATTATTTGGGGAAGAAGATGATAAAGAAAATAAATCTCTCTCCAAAAATATTTCTCTCCAAAATATTTCTCTCTCTAAAATTGTCCTCCTCTTCTCTCTCCTGCTCTCCTCTTTATATAGGATATTACATAGTGGATGACAGCTCACATACAGCTCAAATTCTCGCGAGCCCTTTAATAATTTCGCAGGCTCTCGCTACCTTCTCGCGAGCCCTTGCTACATTCTCGCGAGTTATGGAAAATAATGAATCTCGCAAGCTCTTCTCGCGAGTTAATGAAATAATTGAATCTCGCACGCTAAGAAAATATGTTGTGCGATATTTGAATCCTACAATGAGGTAATTTTATATCCAAGTATGAAGACTTATTTATAAGAGCGAAGAAAATAAAAAGGTGAGAATTGTTGAAGTTTAGGATTTCGAGACGATACAAGTTGTGAAGAATCAAGCGGTAAAATACTTCTCCCACGGCCAGTTTATTTTGTATTTAATTTCTCTTGTTTTTCAAAAAAAAAAAAAAAAAAAAAAAAATGATTGAAAATTTCATAAAAAAAAAAAAAAAAAGACAAGAGAAATATTTGATTTGTTTTTATTTTTATTTAAGCCGTGGGGAAGGAAAATATATAAGGAAGTTTCAAGTGACAAGGATTTAAGGTAAAAAGAGTTACAAAGTGTCAAGGATTTATGAAATTCGAGAGTTTATCATCAATAGTTGAAACCGAGGACGAAGACCAAGAAGATAAAGACGAGGAGCGGAAGACGTTTCTATTGGATGCCGTGAGAGTGGTGTTATCATAATTGGCGATCGGATGTGAAGGTGAGTAAGTAATCTCATCCTCGATAATAGTGGTTGATTTCATTTCTTAGAGATCGTCCGAAAAATGGTTTTTTCAAAATGTTAAAAGATGTGGGTTTTTAAATATTTCGGAAGTTGTCCTTCCCACCATTCAACGTGTTGCAGGATTTCTCTCTTCATTCCTACCTGCACACATGTGAGAACCATAAAAAAGCCGTCTTTTTGAGTGTAATTATCATAAAATCCTTTTTGGTGAGGCAGAAGTCGAGGCGAAATGCTTATTGATCGTTTCTCAAACACGCGTTCTCTCATTATGGTGTGGTTATTTCTCACTCAACATTTAAGAATGAGAATATGTTCTTTAGTATTTCTAACTTCTTATTACTAGAATGCAGAAACTCTATGTCCTCATAACTCTTTGGATGCTTGTGATGCTTGAACGCTTTGAAGTTGTGAGTTTTTAGTTTGATTTGCTCGAGGACTAGCAAAGTCTAAGTGTGGGGGAATTTGATAGGGTGTAGAATACATCCTATGTATTATCTATTGTTTATGCTTTCTTTGCTATTTTTCTTGTAAATTATGTATTTTACGCTTGTTTTGAGTTTTATAGCTACTATGGAGTCGCACGGAGGAAAAGAAGAAGAAATCACCCAATTTGAGCAAAAAGGGCAAAATTGTCATTTCATGGGCAATCACTATTTGGAGCCCAGTCAAGGTTAAGGGGCAACTCTCTTTTGGAGGAGTACTAAATCCAGGCCCAGCCAAGGTTAAGGGCTACTCTCTATTGGAGGAGCACTAAAGACAGGCCAATGAGGTTAAGGGGCGTCTACCTGTTATTCACTTATGGGATTGCCAACTGGGTATCCCTTATCAAGTGACCGGATGCTGAATATCCAGACCCAGCTTTATTAACCCAACCCTAAATCGAGAAGATTTATCTTCTCAATCATTTCGCATCTGAAATACAGAGAGGAAGAAAAGCGAGCGCATTTCCATCTTGAATCGCTTTGTCCGAGAGATTTAGAGATGTAATTGAAGGGTGAAAGCGAAGAGAAAGGAGATTAAACTCGAGCTGCAATTGGTGATAGGAATGGTGGATGTATTGGTATGAGTTAATGGGTTTCAGTGGTTGAGTTAGATGAAGAACACAAGAATGGGTTGATTCAAATCATGAAATAGAGATTCAGTAGATCGAGTTGAAGAAATCCGATGAGAGAATCGGAAAGAATAAAGAATTATGGTGTTGTTGAGTTAAAGAAGAACAACAGCTGCTTGAGAGGAAAGCAGATCGAAATGGAATAAGGGTTTGTTGATGATGGGATTGAATGAAGAATATAAGATTAAGTTTGGTCGCTGTTGAGAATTAAAATGGGTTTGTGTTGGTGTTCTTGTTTATGAAGAAAGGAGATCTTCAATTGGTAATGATTCAGCTTGAAGATGAGTTAAAGAAGAACAGACTATTAGCTGCCATAGATTAAACGGGTTTGTGGTTGAATTTGTAATGACAAAGACGACAAGAAATTAGGGTTCGATTCGTCTCTGTAATTGAAGCAGCGTGAAGTTATGAAGAGATGGGTTATGTTTACGTTAACGAATCCGAGAGATGATAATGCTGCAAATGAAATTGATGGGATTCTGGTAAGAAGAGCAGATGGGTTCGCGCTTGATTGGAGTTCAGCATCATTTGAGAGATGACCAGAACGATGGTGGTTGGCTGCAGCGGACTGACAAGATGGAGAGGGTAGATAGAGTAACGAGCAGTGCTGTGTTGGCTGGGATAATAGATCGAGAAGCAGCAACGGTCGAGTCTGGAAGGAAGGGAGGTTTTGCTGCTGTTGAAGCTGAAATTTAAGGTGGTAGTGTTGTTTCTATTACAGGGAAGATTAAGTTGCTGCTCTTGAGAATGGGTTGTGAGTGAATGAATAGATGTATGTTTAGGATTCTTAACAGGAGAATACTGAAAATAATGGCCTGAATTTGGCCGGGAAAGCCCTGTAAATAGCCGAAACTCGGCCGGATTTCTGTCCCGGTGAGTTGACTCGGCGATGACCGATCCAGACGACTCAACCCAGCCCAGTCAGACCAGTAAGCCGAATCAGAAGCTGACTAGAAGCTAACTCATCATCTGCCTTGACCCGGTTGACTGACGGTTTGACCTTTTTGACCGTTAGTCCTAACGGTGGACTGACGGAATATTCCGTCGAATATACCATTGACGGTGGAGAATTTCAGGTGGCCGACGGTGACTTTTCCGGCCGGATTCCGGCCATAATACCAGATTTCCGCCGACCAAAATTACAGATTTTTGTGTGGATTCTTCTCATGGGTGTGAAGACTTGGACTTTGAATTGGATGGAGAATTTGGCTCAAATTTGGAAAGAGAAGATGGAAGATGAGGAAGACTTGAATTTGGAAATTGAATTGCTAAAGGAAAGGGGTTCTATTCCTTGGAAGATATGGAGAATATTGAAGCCTATAAATAGAGAAGTTTTCTACATCTTTTTACACACCTTTTACACACACAACACTTTTCTTTTCTTATTCTTTGTGTGAACTCTTTAACATGAGTAGCTAATTTTATTATTGATTGAGGATGAATTCCTAGTTCTTAACATATAATTTGAGTTTTGTTTCAATTCTATCTTGAATTTTTTCACATGATTATCGATTGTTTTTACTAATAGGAATGTTTATTCATTCATTCATGATTGATAGATTGTTTAGAGTGCACGCTAAATTGATTTGTTAATTTGATCTAAAGCTAGTGAAAGTTAGGGGGTAAGTAATCGTTTCTTGACTCTTTACATAAGTAGCAAACACGAGACCTTGCGGAGGGATTCCGTGGAGCAATTGTGTGTGAAAACAACGTTAGCAAGTAGACCTTGATCTAAGAGTCTAACTACTAATATTGACCTAATAAGTTCATAAATCTTAATGCGTTTATTTAAATTACATCTAGAGTGATCTACTACTAGGTGGTTTGGTAAATAGAATCCGGTAGTCGAGAACTTCCGTATCCGGTGATACAAGGGATTTAGGGGTTTAGCACTGATCTAGCTGCTTTACCTACGGTTGGTGATAATTTGTGACTAATAACAAGTAGAAAAGAACATAACTTTAATCATTGTTTTGCAACGAAGAAGGATTCCTTGATCTTGTCTCTCTTATTGATTTCAACTTTATCTTTTAATTGCTTTGTTTATTTTCTTTTGCTTTATACATTCCCCCCTTTTTGTGACAATTTTTACAACTAGAATCTCTTGCTCCTCGTGGGAACGAACTTGACTTCCATTATATTATTTTTAATTGAGTGGAAATATTAATTAATTTGATTGCACCTACGACACGCATCAAACCGGCATTGGTTGGTCATGGGATCGACTGACGATCGTTTTGTGAAATTCCAAGTTGTTTGGAAGAGTTTTAAACCTATAGGTCAAAATAGTGAAAATGTGTGGGACCGGCTTCTTGCAAGCCAAAAGGCCAACCTTGGTCGGTCAAGGAAATATGCCCATATCACCAAAGTGTTCGTGTCTCAGTCCTGAGAATTTTGATATTTTCTGATGCGCATTTGAGCAATATTTGAGAAAATATGAAGAAATCAGGGTTTTTGCTCAAACTGAGGAAACTTCATAAGATGAAGGAAATAATAATACTAATAAAATAAGGAATCATGAAGTGTGGGACCGGATATGTCTAAGGCATGACCGGCCGGCCAATAAGCCCGGTCCCATGGCACTTTTCCAATTTTATATTATTTTCATTATTTGAAGGAAATATCATGAAATCAAGGAGTTTGTTGAAATAAAGGAGTTTCCTTAAAGTGAAGGAGTTTCCATGAGATGAAGGAAACAATAATAATAATAATAATAATATTAATATTAATAATAATAAGGTGTGGGTGCCCAGCTTGTCGCTCGGCTTCCCTCTACCGATGTGTAATAATAATAATAATAATAATAAAAAAAAAAAATAATAATAATAATAATAATAATAATAATAATAATAATAATAAACTCTGTATAATCAGATACTTATTTATCTAAATAAACGCCCTCAGAGGTGACTTCTATAAAAAATAATAATAATAATAATAATAATAAGCCCCATTACATGATGTTGTAGGTAAAAAAAAAATAATAATAATAATAATAAATAATGGGCGTGTGGGACCGGCCATGGCTAGGGCATGGTCGGCCGGCTAGTGGCCCGGTCCCGTGAACCTCCCTAATTTCATATCCTTTCCTTGGTGTGAAGGAAATATCATGAAATTGAGGAATTTCATGGGATGAAGGAAATAATAATAATAAAATAACAAGGAACGCAAGGTGTGGGACCGGCCACAACTAGGGCATGACCGGCCGGCTAGTGGACCCGGTCCCGTGATACTTTTCCTAATTTTATATTATTTCCTTAATACAAAGGAAACACCATGAAACTGAGGAGTTTCCTTAAAACGAAGGAGTTTTGTTCAAATGAAGGAATTTTCATGAGATCAAGGAAAAATAATAAAATATGATAAAATAAAGAACTAGGCGTGGGACCGGCCACGGCATTACTGGCCGGCCGGTGGGCCCAGTCCCCTAGCGCCTTAGCTAATATTTTATTATTATTATTATTATTCCTCCTATTTTGCATAGGTTCATCGTTCCTTCGTATTTTTGAATGCTCGTTCGTGCATTCAAGTGCTCGTTAATGCATTCAAGTGCTCGTTAGTGCATTATTGCTGAGCACACTTGCACCATTTTGGTCGGGGCTTACTCGATAGCGGCTCAGATGCCCGTACGTTGAATATTTATTACTAACCCATGGAATTCTGCTGGGAAGAGCCATGAATTGAAGCAATGAAATATTATGAAGAACGTAGAATATTTTCTAGGGATTCAGTTAATGAATCTAAGGACTAAAATAATTAATTGATGACTCTATACTAGCACGTTGTCTAGGAGCATTAATTATTCGAGAATTGATCGATATGAGCTAGTTGAAGCGTCATAGTTATTACGTATAGTCAGGGAAAACGTTGTTGCATCCTGAAGACGTTATCGCTCTATACTAGCAGGCAAGCTGTCTAGGAGCCGTCCAATCATTAAGATTCTATACACATGTATTTTATATAGTCAGGGAAAACATTGTTACATCATGAATACGTTATCGCTCTATACTAGCAGGCAAGCTGTCTAGGAGCCGTCCAATCGTTCGATTCTATATAAAAGTGATTACTGAAATTGTTCAGTACTCATGAAACGTGTCGTTGCCTCAAGTGAGAGACTGCACGTTCATGTATGCTCTGAGAGACAGTATACTCATTCAGAGGTTCTTGTGGCATGAGCTTTCATGCTTTAATGAGAGACATAAGTCTCAATATTCATCTGACTACTGGATCAGGAATATGTAAAGTTACGATTTTATCCCTTGCCAAAAATCCACCATCAATACTACCGACCTTAAAAAAATCAGGTATGGTTAGGAAGTCTCCATCTAGACTTTCTAATGATATTTAATATAGGTTGTTGGAATGTCAGGCCGCGCAATGACCCCCTGAAGCAGGTGGAGTTAAAAAACTTCATCATTAGCAATAATATAAAGTTTTGTGGTATAGTTGATACTAAGGTTCAGATTCACAACAAGAGCAGAGTTATGGCTAATATTCAGCCTTCATGGTTACATCTCGAGAATTATAATCATCATAATTTGGGTAGAATTTGGCTTATCTGGTATTGAAATGTTGTGAAAGTGAATTTCATATCTAGTTCTGATCAGTATATTGGTGTACAAGTTTCCATTCATAACGGGCCTTGGTTCATTGCTACTGTTGTTTATGGCCACAATAATGAGCCTCTTAGAGAACAATTTTGGGCTGACATTAAATTCTTTTCTGCTAGCAATAGCCTCCCTTGGTCTCTCATGGGTGACTTTAATTCTTGTCTTTATATGCATGAGAATGAAGGAGGAAATCCTGCACCTACTACCAGCATGGCTGCTTTGCAAGGTTGCTTACAAGACTCACAACTTTTGGACTGTCATTATGTGGGTTGTTTCTTTACCTGGTCCAATAGACAAGACGCAGACTCTCGCATCACCTGCAAGCTTGAGATGACGCTGATTAACTTGGCTTGTCTTGATGTGTTTCCGGATTATGTAACTGATTTCTACAATAGTGGTATCTCAGACCACTCCCCCATGCTTATTAGCGTGTTTCCTGGAAGAGGTAATGGGCCTAGAGCTTATAGATTCTACAACACATAGACTGAAGAATTGGAGTTCTGCAATATCGTAGAAGCTGCTTGGAATATTGTTGTGCAAGGTACCCCCATGTACATTTTTGTCACTAGGCTTCAAAATTTCAAAGTTTAGTTAACCGCCTGGAAGAGAAGCAAGTTCTCAAATTTTAGCGACCAAGTTGTCACCTCTAAAGCACGTATTGACGCTTCGCAGAGAGCAATTTAGTCTTCTCCTTTATGTCAAAATGCTATTGCTAATGAGAGGGAAGCCATTCAAGATTATGCAAAAAAAGCAAGGTATGAGGAGCCGATGAGGAAACAAAATGTTAGAACATAGCTCGGTTGAACTCACCAAGCGTTGGTATGTCAAGTTTGGTTGTCATATTTTAGTATCAAAACTCATCTAGAGTCGCTTGATTAAATACTAAAGTCAACTTCGTTTAGGTTAGACTAGAAAGTCTAGTAATGTTGGTACATACAAGTATTACTCTGAAGACCTGAAGAATGTGAAGAATTAACGAACTACAACGACGACATCATCCTTCCACTTGAGGTTAGTAATAGTGACTTGACTTATTTCATATCTAACATATCTTTCAAGTTGTGGTCTATTCAAAACATAACTGCGAAGCTGTATATAATGTACATATTATATATAATACTCCAGTGATGTGATATGATCATAATAGTATGATCATAGTATTAAGGAATTAGACTACGAGGTATAACGCTTATCTTTTGAACTTCGTAGATATGACATCGACATAATCTTGTATATAGTGTTATGATTATGTGAATGGGTTATGGTGAAGATTTCATCCTAGGAAACAATGTTTTACATTTGTTTAAAGGAAGTACATTCATGAACTTGCTTCGTGAATCGAAAGGGAAATCAATAGGTTTATTGGTCTTGCTATTCATTGTATATCTTTGGATGACCAATATGTGTGAGTTGGTAGAAACGATCTTAACTCAGGTTATGTATCTTGGTATAACCGATCACAATGCCTTGACTTATGATTTGGTATGACCGGTCCTGGTAATTGGTGTAACCAATCATAAGTAATCACCAAGAGATGATATGATCGATCCTTGTAATTGGTGTGACCGAACCTAGTAATTTGTGTGACCGATCATAAGTGTTGTGTGACAGATCCTTTTAATTGGTGTAACCGATCCTAGTTACTGGTGTGACCGATCACAAGTAGATACCATGTGTAGCTGGAACCAATCCTTGTAATTGGGTGAACGATCACAAGTAGGTACCATATTTAGGTATAACCGATCCTAGTGATTGGTATAACCGATCCGAACTCATGTACGTGACTTGGAAGGACCGATCACAACTAACCATTGTGATTTGGTATGAACAATCATGTCGTAGTCTTGGAATACTGGCAAACCAATTCTAAACTTGTTTGAAAGTGTGGTATAACTGATTACAAGAAAGTAAATCCATGTAAATATGAAATAAGGATTTGCAGTGAAAAGATGTCAACATACTTTGAACACGAGCAGTAACTCTTATCATTTATTGTTCAAATATATTCCTTGGTTCTCAAGGTGATCCTGTGCCGAAATAAATTAAGAATCTTTTAATTAAGGTTTTTGATTTTTTATGCTTTAATTACCAGCAATTAATGCATAGATCTACAGAATAAAAAATTAGTAACATGCATTTACTAATTGGAGATTTTCTATTGAGAGATTTCAGAAATACTGGACAAGCATTATTGGAATTATGAAAACCAAATTTGGGCATTCATTGCATATCCTGAGAATATTTTCGATTTTGGAAGTTCCTTGGTGTCCAAACATCCTTGGTCTATAATTACCTAAGTTTGCATTTCTAGCAAACTATCATAAGAGTCGGTCAAACTTCATTTCTTGTTGTTTCTGGTGGAGCCGTCTATTCGGAGAGGAAAGTATCCTAATTAGGTGAAATCTCTTACGACCGCTCGTTTAAAGACTTCTGTGGGATCAAGTACCCGTTGGTGGGAAACTAGATAATTGCAGTGTTGTTGGTTTTTGATTTGATTTGATTGAATAATGGTTGTTGAAACTTTGATTGCACCTAGTTTGTGTATGCTTGAGAATCTTCTCTTCTGATATAAGATTCACTCATACTAGATCAAAGTATCGACATGATCTTTGGAACTGTTGTTATATCTAAAGACATCTTGTGATAATCCATTTTTAACGGACTCCGTTCGTGCGTGATTGATCACAAGAGATTCAAGTGGTGTTGTGCAGGTTTTGAATTACTTAAAGAGTTGTTGAGGTGGCGAAGAAGATTATTATCCATAGGATCGGGAAATGTATGGAGAAGAATAGCCTCATCGGGAGAGATTATATACATCTGAAAGTAATAAGTTAGGTAGCAATATCGCGGTAGATAAAATAAAAATAGTAAAAGGAGGTAAAATTTTATACCATAAAAATTGATTGGCGTTTTGAAGAGTGGACACCTTATCCTTTTTGGGAGTCAAGTTCGGTGTTTAACTTTTGAATTCTCTCGTCTTTATCGCGAGATGATGACGCCGATCTCTAATTCTTGAATCTTCTTGCTCAATTGCAAAATTCTTCTTTTCAAGATTGTTGCGTCTTCTTTGAGATCCGAGGCAACTGAGTTCTTCCAACCTATAAAAGAAGATAGAAAAATCATTAATATACATATTTAAAAATTTAAAATTAACGGGAAATACGGCTTGCATACATACCAAAGATCCAAGTGATCAAAGAAGATTTGAAGATAAAGAAGATTTCTTATTAGTTTTTGTATCTTGTGGATTTAGTGCACAAACCTTGATCTTCACTCGTAAGCGATCGAAGCAATGCATGAAAGCAAAATTTTTATCTTTGATAGATCGAGCTTGCGATTGATTAGTTACGTGAGATTGACATTCTCTATATTTCTCTTTGAGATCTATATTGATTGAGTGTGAATCTATACTTGACTATTTCTGTAGTTATAGTTAGATTGATCTTACTCAAGCAACTTTTTGTTGAAGACAACGGAGTTTATTAGATTAAATGGAATAGCCTTTGTCAACATGACTCATCTATATCTTTTAGCAAGATTGCGCAGGAGAAATATGAGGAGAGTGGTTACCAAACAAGGAATATGGTTATTCCTTTGCTATTTGGAATACGATCCAAAGGACTTGCTATTCGCGTGCGTGACTCTAGAAGTGGAAGCTGTGTAAACACTTCATGAATTCAATCAATAAATGTTCTTGGGATATCCGAGGGAACTAAGTAGCTAGGGGTAGTCTTACCGGACAACGGAGTTTATTAGATTAAATGGAATTGGTCTCAACTACGAGGTTATTCCTTTGCTATTTGGAATACGTTGGCATTAAATTTTGTATAGTCGCTTGGTCTCAACTATCGAAGTTGGCATTAAATTTTGTATATCGGCTTAATTCGAGAGTATTCAAAGCTGGACTAGGTCTCGGGGTTTTTCAAAGCATTTCGGTTTCCTCATTAACAAAATCTTGTTGTGTCATTTACTTTTATATTCCGCAATTATAATTGTTTTACTATAATTAAAAGCAAATTACACTTGTACGTTAACTCTGTAATACTTGATAGTGATCCTATAGAGTTTGGTTATTATCGAACCTATTATCAAGTAACACACTTTGTTGTTGTATTGTCTCGATCTTGTATCCATAGTCAATCACACAAGTTATCTTATTGTCATATTATCTCAATCTCGTATCCATACACGATCGCACAAAGTGTGAACCGAATTATCGTATTGTCTCGACTCTGTCCATAAACGATCACATTCGGTAGAGGACTTATAGGTTGATAAATAAAAGATAGTGGTGTATTTTGGTACCCTCGTCTTTTCAATTGGTATTATAGTAGGTAAACACGAAAAAATTTAACAATCTGTGTTTGGTGCGATCCAACCTTTAAGAATTGAATCTAATGGATGATTCAGTTATTGTAGAGCAAGAATATAATGTATTTTTTCAAAGGTACACTTTTTTTCTCTCTCCTAAAACTTGCTCTGGCGATTTTAGGTTTTCATTTTTTTTCAATTTTTTTTTTCTTGCGCGCGTTCAACTTGGATCACCACTTTGGGTGATTTGAGATGGGGGATGCCACTAATCCTCCTCAAACAAGAGTTCTTACATATCCTGAAAAAGTTTTGGGTAAAAACGACTTCCAACAACAACTTTGTACTTGAAAACGTTGCCAAACCCTACTTTGAGAGATGGTAAACCTGCTATTGTATTACCTGAATCGTTTTATGAGGAAGGCTGTGATATTTGGAGATTTAGTCTCATTGGTCGACTGGATTTCAAGGGAGTTGATTTTCAAGATATCAAAAATAGCTTTGAACAACAATGGAAGTTAGGTCAGGGCCGCGTCCAATTCATTCCTATGAATAGGGGTTTTTTCATCATCAAGTTGCAATCCAAAGAAGATAGAGACAATATTCTAAACGTTGAAGCTTGGTTATTTAATCAACAAAAGCTAAACCTAATGGAGTGGTTTCCAGGTTTTGATGCAGACAAGCACAAAACATCTCATGCTACTGTTTGGGTTAAGTTTCCAGGCTTTCCTGTTGAATATTGGATCGAGAAAACGCTGTTGGCGTTTGGAAAATCGTTGGGAACACCCATTGTTGTAGACAAGCGTACATTGGCTCATGAGTATGGCTATTATGCTTCAGTTCTTATAGACATCAATTTTGCTGAACTTGACACAGATGGAATTCATGTTACGGTTGGAGGTGTCGAATTTTGGCAACCTATAAAAATCCAGAAGAAACCTAAATTTTGCACTAAGTGTAAGATTTTAGGGCATCAGGATTCGGAATGTAGGAAAAAGAATAAGAATACTTCAGCTAATATGCAACAACAAGATACAGCTTTAGGGACTCAAGTCGCTGGTGCTTCTACTTCACAAGAGCATAGAGGAGGTAACAATCAAGGGGGATCAGAATGGTGTGAGGCAAGAAGAAGGAAAGGGAAATCCGCTCCTGTGATTCCAGTTATACTTGAAGTTATTCAAACTAATGTCGTGAATGATATGCATGGTGTTTCCCGTGTTATTTCTGATGTTTTTAATACGATTCCTAATGAAAGTGGGAGCGCTGTTGTGCATGGCTTGCATGCACTCGATAATTTTGCTTCAGATATATTAGAGGAAGGTGAGGTTGAATCGGGGAGTGTTCAAGGTGCTGTAGCTAAACAGTGGCAGGATGAAATAGCTAAACTGAAAGTTTGTTTTTCGCTCTGCCTATGTCGAATTGGCAAGAACTAGACAAAGAGCAGAAGCGAATGGAGTTTCAGTTTCTAGTGCAACGGAGGGTTTGCCTGGTACTGAGTTAATTATGAATTATAAAATGGGGGAGAGTAGGAATTCATTAGTTAATAAGATTGGTGTTATTTCATCCGACACTCATTTAACTGATTCTCTCTATGTTCGTGAAAGTGTGGTTTCGCCTAATCGTTTTGATGTTTTGAATAATGAATTGGTTTTAGCTGAAAATAACGTTGTTTCCAATAACGTTTCATCTCAAGCAGATTCTCAGAATGGGTTAACTCCTTTCTTTGACGGCGTTACTGGTAGGTGGACGGCTAAAAAGCCTGTTATCATTGCTCGTAACTCTTCAGCTATTGTGGGTTCCAGGAGCTCAGGGAATGAGCCTAAATCTAATACTAGTTCAAAGTCTAAAACTGGTGATGGGGTACCAAAGTTTGATGCTTCTAGGGGAGCACAAAGAGTTAAGTTAAACAATACCGATAAAGTTTCCCAATGAGAGTTTGATAGGTGTTGTAAAACACCTAATTTTATATCTAGTATTTATGCTTTCTTTGCTATTTTCCTTGGGAATTGCATCTCTTATGTGTGATTTTGAGTTTATCAGGTGCAATGGAGTCATTATGTGCAAAAGAAGGAGAAAATGTCCGTTTGGAGCGTAAAAGGCGAAAAGGATCAATTCACAGGCGATACCTAGAGCGGGCTAAGGTTGCGCAAAAGGAGGCGAAGAATGAATCGTCAGTTCCCATGGCCCGACGGTCGGTTCGCAAAACTGACAAGCCAAAGATGAACTGGGGTGGCCTTTATCCATTTCTGGGCGCCTAAGCCTAGTGGACATTCTTACACTGCCCAAAATTTGAGAAAGTTCATTTCTCATTTATTAGTTTATCCACCCGAAACCAGAGAGAGGGAGATCGGATTTCTTGTTGTTGAAACGGAGAAGAAAATGGTGTTGCTTGGATCTGATGCTTTGGAGGAGATGGGTTCAAGTTGAGTAGGCTGTTAATGGCTACGGGATGTAAATCCATTCAAGTTACAGATGGAGAAGACGATTGCGTCTGGGATAAACCGAGAAGAAAAGAAAGAAAAGATGAATAAGTTCTGCTGCTTTGATAAATGTTGCAATGGGGATTTGATGAAGTTTGGGTAAGTTTCAGTTGCAGACGGGGATTTGTATTGAGTTAACAAGATGATTGAGATCGAGAGATTGAAAGAGAGATTTATGCACTGATGGGAGTCTATTGAAATTGAAGGATGGGTTTCTCTTGATTTCAAGGAAGAGATGTGGAAGAAGAGCTGGATCTGTCGCTGGCATGGAATAAAAGGAGGAGATCGATGTGACTCAGGGAAGAAGAAGATGCAAAAATTAAGCTCATAGAATGAATTAGGGTTTCGGTCTTTGAGGGATTGTGAGGAATTAGAAGATGAGTTTGATTTGAGCGTACGCTAGGCTCAAGAACAATGGGTATTGGACGAAATTGAAGATGAAATTCGGGGAGTAACGGATGAAGTTCATGTCGATTTTGAGGAAGAATTGTTAATGGGTCGAGATGGACTCGGAGTTATGAATTTCTCTGTTGTTGGAATTGGAGGAATGGCTTGTGATTCGAGATGAGAAGTTGATTTACTTGTGTGGTGAAGAGGCGAAATATTGCGGGTGAACAATGGCTCTGCTATAGAGCAGTGGCTTGAGATGGTTGAGACATAACGGGGAAAGATGATTGCTGCAATGGGTTTCAGGGGCTTGAGTTGTAGAGAATACATGAGTGTTTGCAAAGTAAATGAGTTGGCTGTACATCGCGAGTTACGGGTTCCCGCGAGAGATACACGGTGTTGGCTGGTCTTTGGTGGATTGCGGTGAGTGAAGAATGGCAGGTTGGAATTGCGGTTTTCATAGTTTGCGGCTTAGTGTAGTTGACATACTTGGTGGAGATATGCTATAGGTGATGATTTTCATGGGTTTTTGGTCTTTGTGTATGTGGAATTTTAGGCAAGAATTGTGAGTCGAATGGTGCTACCGAGATTGCAGTTCGGGGAGATGAAGTGCGGCATGGTTTGTGGTTGTGCGAGATGGTGGTACGTGTTCGTGAAATGTTTGCGGAAATGAAATAGAAAGGCATGGTGCATCCGGAGTTGGTGGTGATTGAATTATGGATGGTGAAGCTGCGATTTGTATCGCGATCATAGATGGTGGTCTTGGGATTGTGAAGGTTAAAGTGCGAGAATGCGGTAATCTTTGGTCTTTGTGTGAGATGAGAAAGAAATTGGAGGAAGAATGGCTCAAGGCGATATCACTTGGTGTTGTTGGAGTTGTGTGCAGAGAATGCAGTGTGCTGTTGGATGGAGCTGAAATATGAGCTACAGTTGGCAGACTAATGGAAGTGCTCGAAGTTGTGCTCATGACAGTAGGAGATGGGAGTTATGGCGAGTTCCGATGATTGTGCTAGACTCGGATGGAAGGGCAACAGATGCAGTGTGTATTGAGTTGGATGTGGCTGTGACAATTGCAGTCAAGGGAACTAGGGCAAAACAAATGAAAAATGGATGAACATTGCAGATGGAATACAAAAAGGTTGGTTTGTTGCTCATCAGAAGGGTTGTGATGCTATGTGCATTGCATGGCAGGCAGATTAACTCAGGATGAATGTATATTTAAGCAGAATTGGAGCTGTGGGTTGCTTTGGAATGGAGACAGATGCATCTAAAAATGGAATGGTGATTGGAGCTACAGAATGAACATATTTTGCAGGATTGGCAAACTGAGCTGCAGAATTTAATGAGAAGGAAATGAACGACCATCATGAGTGGATATGAGTAGTGAAGCACAATGATAGTGCGGCGAGACAATTTGACCAAAGTGCAAATGGCTCGGGCCAAGGTCACTCAGCCCAGCTAGAGGTCTGACTAGCCAGCTGACATGCATCTGACTCATGATTTGACCCGGCTTGACTCAGTGACTCACCCGAGTTGACTCGACCGTTTTGACCCGTTGACCGGTGACCGGTTTGACTTTGCCGGTCACCTGAGATGCTTTACGGCGACCTTTCCGGCCAATTTCCGGCCATAATCCCAGTTTTCCGGCGACGGTTTTTGGACATAATTTCACATGGGCATTTCTCACACATGGGCTTGGTGGACCACTTGGAGATGGGTTTTGAGAAGACCTAATATTGGAAGGAGTATCCTTTATGGAAATAGAGAAACATATAAAAGAGAGTACTTTTACCTAATGTGGGATATCATATAATTTTTTATCTATCTTTTACCTCTACTTTGTTTTCTAGGGTTTAGAAACATGAAACTTCTCTTTCTTCTTGTTATGAACTCCATGAATATGAGCTAGAGTTTTTCTTTTGGTTATGGAATAAGTTGGATTTCCAAATATGGGTTTAATTCAATAAATTAGTTTTCTCTCATATTATCGTTTATGATTCACCATCAATATTGTTACATGATTTGAATGCTTGTTTAGTCGAGTCGCGAATCGATTGAGTTTGTTTTCATCTCTCTTGCTAGATTAGGATTTATTATACGCAAAAGTGATAGATTCACGATTACAAGTAGCATAATTGTGATTATTGCTTGTAGTGATACATCCTAGTAGTCACATGTGAACCATAACCTTTGTTAAATCGGATTAGTGCGCTTTCCACGTTCGATTGCTTTGATTGGCCTGATTTCATAGAACCTAATGCATCCAGGGAATTAAACTTGATTAGTGCTTTTACACGTTAGGTTGTTCCTTTAGATAGAATTCATATTCGCATCTTTTAATGTGTTTGTTGATGACATGAGGAGACTTGCGGGATATTCTTGCGATCAAGGTATTCTAGGGTCTTTGATAAAAGTTGAGATTAAAATATCAATTCTAGTTATTGCGTTGAAAACATGTTTGTGATTGAAGACGAAATCCATGACCAATATTTTCTCATCCGTGATTTGATTTGTTTACCTCTATTGTTTGCTTTTATTTTATTTTAGAATATAAAAATCCGAAAACCCCCGGTGTTATTTATAGGGAACCGAAACAATTTGACAACCTAGACCTCTCTGTGGGAACGATCCTTTCTTGCCCTTGCTTCATTATATATTTTGAGTAGTAAGAAAGTGTAATTTATTTTTGACGCCTACGACAACGATCAAATTTTGGCGCCGCTGCCGGGGAGGCAGCGGTTGTCACTTGTTTTGGTTTCTTATTTTTGTTTTTAATTTTGTTTTTAGTTTTTCTTATTTTCTGGTTTTAACATAGTTTTGAGAATCTTATTTCAGGTACCAATTTCTATGGAAGGAGCATATTGGAACAATGGATACGGTTTTCAACAACCTCAACAATACGACAACTACCAATTCCATGGGTATAATCAAAACCAATTTATTGGTTATGACCAATATTCCATGGAACCTTGTGGTTTTCCTCAACAACCTTATGGCGGCTATGTGTGTGAACAACCACAAGGATGGGAGGATTCTTATGCTCGTGAACAAAAAGTCTCTAACTTTATAGATCAAGTTTCCAACTTTTTACAAGCGGAATTTCAAAAAGCAAAAGAGACTACAAACGAGCAACTCCAAGAACTTCGTGAAGGTATTGCTAGCTTGCAAAGAGGCATTGATCAATGCAAGGAAGATATGGATAATTCTAATGCGCATATGGTTTGTGATGAATATTTGATTGATGCTAATGTTGAAAAAGGCCAATCCTTGGGCACTTTCGTTGATAATTGTGTAGTTAACTCAACTCTTGATCGTAATAATGATCATTCACCTATTCAAAAGGATGAGTTCGAGATTAGCAACACTAAATTCAGCGAGGACCCATCTTATGTTGACTATGATAGTGACGGTGATTATGATACATTGCTTGAAACAACTCATGGTGACATCTCCGAGGAGTCTTTTTGGGATCAAGATGTAGACGAAGAGGAATATGTCAACACTTGTGTAGATTACTCAAGCATTGATCTTAATAATGATCAAGAGCCTATTCAAAGGGTGGAGCTTGAGGATGATGCATTTTCGAGTGTTCTAGAAAAGTTTCTTATAATAAAATTTGGATCCGCAAAAGAGTATGTGCCTTACAACAAAGAGGAGTATGTTGAGAATGAGACCGGTTTGACCAATATTGTGGAAGATCCAATTGAGCTTGCAAATGATTGTAATGATAATGTTTATGTCGAGACTTTGGTTACGGCAGAAACGGACGAAGAATGGTTGCAAGGTTTGATAGAGGACCATGATATACAAGAGGTGAATAATTCACTTGAGTTTTTCAAGGATGAAGAGGATTCCGTAATACAAGAGATTGTGCAAGGTTTGTCTAACCCGTTGCATATTGTTTCTTCTCCTTTACCTCTTATTGGTTTGAATGTATGTGCTTCGAGAGTATTGTTTAATGACTTTGTTTCTCGTTTTCCGCCATTAGAGAAACTTGATTCTCATACTATGCAGGTTTTGGAACAAGAAACCGTGGAAGTACCCGACTTTTATGTTCTTTATCCACTTCGAGTGTAAAAAGGACTAAGTGTGGGGAAAATTTCAAGCTATAACAATTTCATTATTCATATATTATGCTAATCATTGTGTGAAGTTGTTACTAGAATTGCAGATTGTTTTTGGGCAGACTACCAGATTTTCAGATTGTTGGTATATGGACGATAACAAAAGAGTCGGGCTGACGACTTTAAACCAAGCGCTAAATGGGAGGCAACCCATAGGTTTTGTATCTTAAACCCTTTTATTTATTTATTTTTATAGTTTTCATATCATATTTGCATCCCCATGTTTAATTTCATTGCGTCCGGAATCTATCTTAGAAGAGAATTATGACGAATACCTTTTTGTCAGAAAAATTCAGACTGCACGTAGTTCAGTCCAGAGACCATAACTGTCAGACCGTTTATCGAAACACTGTGCCCTTTTGACACTTTGTAGAAAACACGTAGATGAACAACTTTTGTGAAATGGAGTTTTTCCAAATTCCTTACCAATGTGTACAGTTTTTGCGTTTTATCTGCTGTTACGTCAGAATTCAGAATTTTCGGTTTTACACATTGAGGACAATGTGAAGTTTAAGTGTGGGGGAGTCTTTTGCATATAGAGTTTTTAGCCTTTTTAAGTCAAAATTTTCAATTTTTTTGTATATATTTGAATAAAACTCCAACTTGTAGTTAGTTTAGAGTCACATAGTATACATGTCGCTAAGATTACATCGAGAATCTCATAATAGTGACTGAACTTAGAGATGACAGAGAACATGATCGGGTTTCTTACTTGTATGAGAGTTAAAGTTGGATTTAACCATGCCAAGGGAAAATAAGGTGCAGACTGAATTCGGTATTAGAGTAGTGGTCCCCTATAGTGGAGACTACCCATGTTACATAATGTGAGGCACCAACCTTCAATTCTTTGTACCTGTCTAAATTTGTGCTTTTAGAGTGTGTGTCACCGTACGTTAATTCCGGACAGAATGGTGAGCTGTCCAACCTCCCACCATAGAAGCACTATTTTGATCTCTTGAGTGCTATTTTTATCAACCATGTTGGTGACATCAAATTGCTAACTTACATACCACTTGTAATCTTGTTCGCAGTTAGCACCATCCACCTTATCTCTCTCTACACCAACAGGTCCATAGAAACACCATCATCATCAACAAGAGGAGCATCACAAATTCGAAGGAAAGTTGAAGAAGTTCAAGGTTTACAAGCAACAATACATAAAAGAGCAGAATTTATAAGTTGAAGACATGTACAAGAGCGAAGATTATAAAGATGAGAGTTCGAGAAGTTTATGATATCAAGACATACAAGTTGTGAAGAATCATGCGGTAAAATACTTATACCATGGTACTTATTTTATTTTCAGTTTGTGTTTATTTCTCAAAAAAAAAAAAAAAAAAAAAAAAGAAAACGAAAATTAAAAAAAAAATGAAAAAATGAAAAAAAAAAGGAAAAAAAAATGAAAAATGAAAAAAAAAAGAGAAAAAAAAAAAGAATGAACAAAAAAAAGACAAGAGAAAATTTTTATGTTTGTGAATAGTTTTTTTTATTATTTTGTTTTGTTTTTATTTTGTATTTATTTTTCTTGTCTCATAAAAAAAAAAAAAATTGAAAAAAAAAAGAAAAAAAAGAAAAAGAAAAAGAAAAAATCATTGTATCATATTTTGGGTTTGTATAGTTCGTTTTTAGTTTTGTATTCTTTTAATAAAGCCAATGGAAAGAAGGAATATCTATAATGAAGTTTCAAGCGACAAGGAATTAGAGGAAATAATCATATTGTCAAGATTCTACGAAGTTCAAGAGTTATCATCAAGAGTTGAAGACCGAAGACGAAGATGAAGACACCGATTGAAGACCGAAGACGTTTCTATGGATGCTGTGAGAGTGGTGCTAGCTGCACGTCGAACGGATAACGAGGTGAGTAAGCATATTCCCACCTTCATAAGTGGTTGATTTCCTTTCGTAGAGATCGTCAGAAAAATGGGTTTTCGAAAATTATAAAAGATGTGGGTTTTCAAAATATTTCGGAGGGTTTTGCCTTCCTACCATTCAACGTGTCGCAGGATTCTCTCTTCATTCCTACCTGGACACATGTGTGACCCATAAAAATCTGTTTATTATTGAGAGCAATTTCATAAAACTCTTTCTTGTGAGGCGTAGTCGAGACTTTCGATCACTCTGAACCCGAATTTCTTTCGATAAGGGATGGTTATTTCTCTCTCAACTTTTAAGGATGAGATTGTGTTCATTTATGTGTCTAACTTCTTATGACTAGTGTGCAGAATCTCTATGTCTTCTTAGCGCGTTGGATGCTATCATTACGGAGAACTAGTAAGTTGGTAAAATAGGTTTTGTGGGTATATCTCTAGTAAACCCTCACGAGACTATAACTCGTCCACTAGGGACACCTAGGGGTTTAAAGGCTTGTTATTTATGCTAAAAGTGACCGTAGCCTCGACGACACGGAGTTGTATGAATTCTTTAGAATTGTTTTGTTTGATTTGCTCGAGGACTAGAAAAGTCTAAGTGTGGGGAATCTGATAGGTGTTGTAAAACACCTAATTTTATATCTAGTATTTATGCTTTCTTTGCTATTTTCCTTGGGAATTGCATCTCTTATGTGTGATTTTGAGTTTATCAGGTGCAATGGAGTCATTATGTGCAAAAGAAGGAGAAAATGTCCGTTTGGAGCGTAAAAGGCGAAAAGGATCAATTCACAGGCGATACCTAGAGAGGGCTAAGGTTGCGCAAAGGAGGCGAAGAATGAACTGTCAGTTCCGCAATCGATGATTGAGCAAGGAAGAGTTAGGCAATCGGGTTCGCGAAACCGACAAGACAAAGATGAACTGGGTGGCCTTTATCCATTTCGGGCGCCTAAGCCTAGTGGCCATTCTTACACTGCCCTAAATTTGAGAAAGTTCATTTCTCATTTATTAGTTTATCCACCCGAAACCAGAGAGAGGGAGATCGGATTTCTTGCTGTTGAAACGGAGAAGAAATTGGTGCTGCTTGGATCTGATGCTTTGGAGGAGATGGGTTCAAGTTGAGTAGGCTGTTAATGGCTACGGGATGTAAATCCATTCAAGTTACAGATGGAGAAGACGATTGCGGCTGGGATAAACCGAGAAGAAGAGAAAGAAAAGATGAAGAAGTTCTGCTGCTTTGATAAATGTTGCAATGGGGATTTGATGAAGTTTGGGTAAGTTTCAGTTGCAGACGGGGATTTGTATTGAGTTAACAAGATGATTGAGATCGAGAGATTGAAAGAGAGATTTATGCGCTGATGGGAGTCTGTTGAAATTGAAGGATGGGTTTCTCTTGATTTCAAGGAAGAGATGTGGAAGAAGAGTCTGGATCTGTTCTTTGGCATGGAATAAAAGGGAGGAGATCGATGTGACTCGGGGAAGAAGAAGATGCAAAAATTAAGCTCATAGAATGAATTAGGGTTTCGGTCTTTGAGGGATTGTGAGGAATTAGAAGATGAGTTTGATTTGAGCGTCTGCTAGGCTCAAGAACAATGGGTATTGGACGAAATTGAAGATGAAATTCAGGGGAGTAACGGATGAAGTTCATGTCGATTTTGAGGAAGAATTGTTAATGGGTCAGATGGACTCAGGTTATGAAGTTGCTGCTGTTGGAATTGGAGGAATGGCTTGTGATTCAGATGAGAAGTTGATTTACTTGTGTGGTGGAGAACTGAAAGATTGCAGGTGAACAATGGCTCTGCTATAGAGCAGTGGCTTGAGATGGTTGAGACATAACAGGGAAAGATGATTGCTGCAATGGGTTTCAGGGGCTTGAGTTGTAGAGAATAAATGAGTGTTTGCAGTAAATGAGTTGGCTGTACATCGCAGGTTACGGGTTCTGCCAGAGATACACGGTGTTGGTCTTTGAGTGGATTCTGTGGTGGATTGCGAATTGAGTGAAGAATGGCAGCGTGGAATTGATTTTTATGGGTTTTTTCTTTGTGTATGTGGAATAGTTTGTCGAAGCTTAGTGTAGTTGACATGGTTTGTGGTGGAGATATGCTATATGGTGATGATTTTCATGGGTTTTTGGTGCTGTGTATGTGGAATTTTAGGCAAGAATTGACAGAGTCGAATGGTGCTACAAGGCGATATCACTTGGTGCTGTTGGAGTTGTGTGCAGAGAATGCAGTGTGCTGTTGGATGGAGCTGAAATATGAGCTACAGTTGGCAGACTAATGGAAGTGCTCGAAGCTGTGCTCATGACAGTAGGAGATGGGAGTTATGGCGAGTTCCGATGATTGTGCTAGACTCGGATGGAAGGGCAATAGATGCGGTGTGTATTGAGTTGGGCATTTGCGGGTGTGACAATTGCAGTCAAGGGAACTAGGGAAAAACAAATGAAAATGGATGAACATTGCGAGATGGAATACAAAAAGGTTGGTTTGTTGCTCATCAGAAGGGCTGTGATGCTATGTGCATTGCATGGCAGGCAGATTAACTCAGGATGAATGTATATTTAAGCAGAATTGGAGCTGTGGGTTGCTTTGGAATGGAGACAGATGCATCTAAAAATGGAATGGTGATTGGAGCTACAGAATGAACATATTTTGCAGGATTGGCAAACTGAGTTGCAGAATTTAATGAGAAGGAAATGAACAGCCATCATGGCTGGATATGAGCTGGTGAAGCACAATGATAGTGCGGCGAGACAATTTGGCGGTGCAAATGGCTCGGGCCAAGGTCACTCAAATGACTAGAGTCCGACTAGCCGGTGACATGCATCCGACTCATGATTTGACCGGTTTGACTCGGTGACTCACCCGAGTTGACTCGACCGTTTGACCCGTTGACCGGTGACCGGTTTGACTTTGCCGGTCACCTGAGATGCTTTCCGGCGACCTTTCCGGCCAATTTCCGGCCATAATCCCAGTTTTCCGGCGACGGTTTTTGGACATAATTTCACATGGGTATTTCTCACACATGGGCTTGGTGGACCACTTGGAGATGGGTTTTGAGAAGACCTAATATTGGAAGGAGTATCCTTTATGGAAATAGAGAAACATATAAAAGAGAGGACTTTTACCTAATGTGGGATATCATATAATTTTTTATCTATCTTTTACCTCTACTTTGTTTTCTAGGGTTTAGAAACATGAAACTTCTCTTTCTTCTTGTTATGAACTCCATGAATATGAGCTAGAGTTTTTCTTTTGGTTATGGAATAAGTTGGATTTCCAAATATGGGTTTTAATTCAATAAATTAGTTTTCTCTCATATTATCGTTTATGATTCACCATCAATATTGTTACATGATTTGAATGCTTGTTTAGTCGAGTCGCGAATCGATTGAGTTTGTTTTCATCTCTCTTGCTAGATTAGGATTTATTATACGCAAAAGTGATAGATTCCCGATTACAAGTAGCATAATTGTGATTATTGCTTGTAGTGATACATCCTAGTAGTCACATGTGAACCATAACCTTTGTTAAATCGGATTAGTGCGCTTTCCACGTTCGATTGCTTTGATTGGCCTGATTTCATAGAACCTAATGCATCTAGGGAATTAAACTTGATTAGTGCTTTTACACGTTAGGTTGTTCCTTTAGATAGAATTCATATTCGCATCTTTTAATGTGTTTGTTGATGACATGAGGAGATTTGCGGGATATTCTTGCGATCAAGGTATTCTAGGGTCTTTGATAAAAGTTGAGATTAAAATATCAATTCTAGTTATTGCGTTGAAAACATGTTTGTGATTGAAGACGAAATCCATGGCCAATATTTTCTCATCCGTGATTTGATTTGTTTACCTCTATTGTTTGCTTTTATTTTATTTTAGAATATAAAAATCAGAAAACCCCCGGTGTTATTTATAGGGAACCGAAACAATTTGACAACCTAGACCTCTCTGTGGGAACGATCCTTTCTTGCCCTTGCTTCATTATATATTTTGAGTAGTAAGAAAGTGTAATTTATTTTTGACGCCTACGACAGCGATCAGAGTTCTCTTTTGGAACATTAATGGGATTGTGCGTGATGAAGCACAATGCAGGTTGCGTGAGTTAGTTAAGGTTTTCAAGCCAGATGTTATTGGTATTGCTGAACCAACGGTTTCAGTTTTCTCCAGGGCTGTTCGTAAGTTTTCTATTCAGGGTTTTAATAATACTATTATTCATAATTCTACTTCTACTCGTATTGGGAATTTGTGGGTTATGTGGTCGTTGAATGTTGCGGATCATGTGGTCTTGAATTGTTCTAATCAGGCAATAACTATTGGTGTTAATGGTGTGTATATTTCTATTGTTCATGCTAGTTCGGTTCAGGCTACTAGAAGGACGTTACGGAATCAATTGGATATGGGTGATCAAGGAGTTCCATGGTTAGCTATTGGTGATTTTAATTGTGTTCTTAGGAATGAAGAGAATAAGGGGGGTGCGACTCCAAGAACCTCAGTTGTGAATGAATTCGGTGATTGGTTGGATGATAATAGTCTTTTCGAGCCTCGGAGTCTTTGGGTAACAAGTTTACTTGGACTAATAGGCATCGGGGTTAGAAGAATTATTTGTATACTTGATCGTGCGGTGATTAATGAGTTTTGGTTAAATCGTTTTGAGAATTGGTGGTGTAAAGCTCTTCTTAGGGAAGTTTCCGATCATTCTCCTCTTATTGGTTATCCTTTTGTTAACTCTAGACCGCGTTTGGCTCCTTTTCGAGTTCAAAAGATGTGGTTTGGACATCCAGATTTTATGCGTATGGTTGAGGATAGTTGGAAGGAACCTATTGTGGGTTCGCCAGCTTTTATTTATCCTCAAAAGCTGAAGCGTTTAAAAATAGCTATGAAGTTGTGGAATCAAGAGGTTTTTGGTAATGTGAATGTCAAATTGAAACAAGCTCAACTAAGACTTGAGAGTGATTTGAGGTTAACAGATGAAGACCCTTCAGATGTTGACAAATTAAATTTGATGAGAAGTGCAGCGGTTGAAGTTAATGATATTCGTATGCAGCAGGCTACGATGTTGAAGCAAAAATCTAGAAATAATTGGCTAGTGGAATGGGCTAGTAATACTATTTTCTTTCATAATTCTATTCGTATTCGAAGGAGCAGTAATACTATTTCGGAGTTGGTGGATGGTAATGGGGAGACGATTACTGATTGTGATCAGATTAGGAACCTTATTGTCAATTATTATGAGGATAAGTTCAATGGTGACGATTCGACTCGGTAGAAGCTCTTTTGATATTGATCATCCTAGCATCTCGGAGGAGGAGTGTGCTAATATGGATCAGTTACCTTCTTTTGAGGAGATTCATAAGGTTGTTTTCGAGTTAGGTGCTGATAGTGCACCTGGTCCGGACGGCTTTGCTGGTTTTTTCTATAGACATTGTTGGGAGATTATTCGTGAAGACTTGGTTAATGCTATTTTGTTTTGTTGGACTAATCAGTTTATTCCTCATGGTGTGAATTCGAGCCTTCTTATGCTATTGCCTATGGAAAGAGGTGCGAATACTCTTCGTAATCCCGCTTTTTTCTTTTTTAAGATTTTTGCTAAGATTCTTGCTACTAGGCTTGGTGGTGTGCTGGACAAACTAATTTCGAGAGGAGCAAGTGGCTTTTATGAAAGGTAGGAATATTCATGAAAATATTAGTCTTGCTTGGGAGATGGTTAATGAAACTCAAATCGACGCAAGTATGGTAATGTGGGTTTAAAACTTGACATTACACAAGCATTTGATACTTGTGAGTTGGTCGTTTATTTTGGAGGTTTTTTAAGATATGGTTTTTCAGATACTTGGTGTCGTTGGATATTACAAATTCTAAAATCTGCTAGAATTTCGGTGTTGGTTAATGGTAATCCGGAAGTTTTTTTTCAGTATTGATAGAGGTCTTCGTCAGGGTGATCCTTTGTCTCCTCTAATTTTTGTGTTGATTGAAGATGTCTTAAGCAGAAATATCGCGAAGCTCTTTCGTGATGGAAATATGACTCATATGGTTAGTAGAAAAGGTGTTGCTCCTACCCATTTATTTTTTGCTAATGATATATGATTTTCTGTAAAGGAAACATGAAGAGCTTGAGAAATCTGGTGGGTTTATTGGGTTTGTATCAGCGTGCTTCGGGTCCGGATTTGGTTAGTAGAGAAAATAACAAACTCTATTATGGTGGGGGTTCTTTAAATAGAAGAGCTACGATTGCTGATTTCTTAGGGATGCCTATTGCTTCATTTCCTGATAGGTATCTTGGTGTTAAGGTGATGCCGGGTCTTTGTTAGGTATCATCATGTGGAGAATGTAGTTGAGAAGATAAAAGAGCAATTATCCGGGCATTTGGAAAGGTAGATTGCTTTCTTTTCAAGATAGAGTTGTCTTTGGTTAAATCGGTGATTGCAAGTTACTCTATTCATAACATGGTTGTTTATAAATGGCCTCGCAAGTTTGTCCATGAATGTGAAGTTGTTATTCGGAATTTTCTTTGGTCCGGTGATTCTAAGGTGAGTAGATCTTTTGTTGTTGCTTTTGACAAAATTTGTGCTCCTCATGATGAAGGTGGTTTGGGTTTAACTCAAATGGGAGTTATGAATAAGGCTCTTCTTATGAGTCCGTGGTGGAAAATTCGTAACTCTAAAAGGTTTGGGCTCGCTTCTTGCGTGCTAGATTTTTTAAGAGAAATGGTCGGTTGGTGCATTATATCAAATCCTCCATCCTCCCCGAATCAAATGGGTGTACTTTTTGGTTGAAGATAACACTAAATTTTAATTGGGTATGGACGGATACTTCTCTTTATTATGATGTTTGGGTTGGTGATATGGCTATTCTTTGATATTCTTGAAGATTATTCTCTTAATCGTGCTGTTTTGGTGAGTGATATAATAGTCAATGGTGCTTGGAATTTAAATGAAGAGTATCGAGACACTTTGTTGGCTGCTGGCATTGAGGAGGCGGATTTACCTTTCATTTTGAATGGGGATGGTCGTCAAGTTTGGAGACCTAGTGCATCAGGTCAGTTCACGGTGAAAGCTGCAAAATCTCTTATACGTAAGAGATATCCAAAGCTAGAGGGAGCGAACTTGCTGTGGAGGCAATCAGGCATCCGGCTTTGGCAGCTAGAAATTGGAAGATATTAAGAAGAGCGTGTGCTACTCTTGACCAAGTTAAAGACAGGTTCAAAATTCAGGTGATAAATAAGTGTTGTTTGTGTAATAATGCGGAGGAATCGTTGGACCACTTGCTTTGGCATTGCAGGTTTGCTTTGTCTACAGCCTATAAAGCGGTTCGTGAAAGAAGTTGCATGATTAAAGAGCTTTGGCTCCTTGCTGTGCTGGTGGTGCGTTCGGAGTTGTGGCAAACTCGTTGTCGCTTTGTTTATGATAACAAAAAGGTTAGCTGGGGCTTCTTCAAGACTACCGTGTTCAATCAAATCCACGAGTATTCAGTTCGTCTCAAAGGCTACATGTTCAATTCGGTTGAAGATTTGAAGATTCTGGATTTTTTCAAGGTGCGACATAGGAAGGTGAAGCTTCTTGAGCCTGTTGAGTGTAGTTGGGTACCTCCGGATGCGAACGAGCTTATGTTGTGATGTGATAGTGCAGCTCGAGAGAATCCGGGTGTGGCTGGGGATGGTGTAGTAGCGCGTGACCAAGATGCTAATGTGATTGGGGCTATGAGTATTGGTTTGGGCACAATGACAAACTATATTGCTGAAATTTACGGCATTTTAATTGGTTTGGAATGGGCGCTTCAATGGGGTTACACAAAAGTGTGTATTCGCTCAGATTCTTTGGGTGCTGTCACAGCTTTTTCGAGTTCTAAGCTTCCTTGGTTTGTTTTGCAACGCTGGAGGGAAGTTTATTCACATTATGAAGCTATTCGTTTTGATCACACTTATAAAGAGGCTAATTTTCTTCATGGATAAGATGGCTAAAAGAGGGTGCATTCTTCTCAATGAGGAGGGAAGACATTATCTTGGAAGACCACGATTTTTTGAATTCTATTGAATTACCAAATGTATCTTATTTTCGTTTCAAATGATTAGCAAGTTTTTGGGGTTTTTCTGACCTCTTTTCTTGCTCTTCATTTTGTTTTGTAATCTAGTTATTCTTTAATGCATTTTGGATTTACCAAAAAAAAATTATATAGTCAATTTGTTTTCAGATTCCGATAAACAGCTCAACACTATTAGTTCACTAGTTGAACACGATTAAGGGAATATAAACCATGATGTGTTAATAAGAAAACAAACACCTGTGACGCACAAGTCAGATTCAGAGGACATTGATAAGATTAAATTTTTCATAAAGCTTGTTGAAAAATATAATCTAAAAGATAATATATATTATCCATCTGTCAAAAGGATTATCAAAGACTCTTTGATAAATACCAGGTCTCATGAAGAAGCTGTGTCTCAAGAAAATCTTGAAATTCATGAACCTCCTGACATGATGATAATCACATCTAGTCTATGTCAAGATGAAAATACAGTTCTGTTTTCTCTTAAAACTGAGTCTGAAAATTCTGGCAATAATCTTAAAGTCAGAAAAGCTTTATTAGTTAAGAAAAGGATATGTGATGCTCTCTCTCAGAATCTCTTATCTAATAAACAACATTTTGATTCTAATAGTCTAACCACTTGCCAGAATCAAAAGAGATGTGTTTCAAAGCATAATCCTTTGACTAATATCCGGTCAATAAACAAGGAGTATCTCTCCGAAAGTGACAAAGATCGGCTTAAATGCACATAAACTAATGATTTTAGATCATGCGGTTATGTTATTGATCAATTGTCCAGATCGGGAATCAAGGAAACAATCTCATCAAAAGATGTTGTCATATTCCAAGGAATTTCTGGGTCGATCTAAGAGTTATGCTCAACTCATGACTCAAAAGGTTTCTAGTCACACTTATAATCCTATTCATACTGAATAGATCTATTTGTTGAATCATGTTATTCAAGTTGTGACTTACAGATGTGTGAAACCTATTCTTGGAATTGTTCTAAAAAGGAAGATATCCGAAAACATCAAGATAGATCTTGTTCCATGTGTAATATTGAGACATTAAGATCTCAGTTCAACAACTATGCTTGTTGATCGGAACTTCCTAAAATTTTTGCTCAATTTTAATAAATGAGAAGTTCTTAAAAGAGCACCGGGAACATGTGAGATGTATAAAAACTATACTCTATCTATTTGCATCATGAACAACTTAAGTATTTTTCCAAATTTGGAATCCTTCTCTATTTATAGAAATACTTTCGGTCTTAGGAAAGTTCATGATAAATTGGTACAAGAAAAATTCGGATTCTCTTGACAATAATATTTCGGAAAATATTTCTTGATTTTATTTCCGAACTCGTATATTTTGACTCCTGTTTTAATCAAATAAAAATACCTTGTTAGGTGTTTTAAAACTTGGAAACCAAGTTTTATTTGATATATAAAACATCTTAAGAACCGATTTTATTCTCCACAATCAGACTGCGGTTCAAGATGGGTGAAAATACTATTGATATTGATTCTCAATTACGAAGCTTGAAACTTATCTTCCCTATGAGATTAAGTGTTATTTCTCAAAGGAACATAAGAGGAATCAATTATATATTGAGCTCATGTTTATGCTAATGCGAGATTTTGAAATTTTCGTGCACAATTGGAAGCTTCTGTGGTGAATGAAGAGCTACTCGAGTCAAATCTTCGGGGTTGATTGTGGAATTGAATCTTTTGAAGAGACGACTCAATCACCGAAAGAAAAGAGGAGAATCAAGAACTTGAACTCAAGAAACCTTAGTGAACATTCGCAGCACCTCTAGGGATGAAGTTATATGTTGTAATACTTGATCCGTAAAAAAATAACATCAATGTATTGATCTATTTCAATATTTTTATATAAGGTCTATTTAGAATAAAACTGTCATTACTATTTATGAATAAAATTATTATTTTATAATTTTTGTTTCTTGTGATAGTTTCAGATTACATAGCCTGTAAATGAATGTTTATATTTTTGTTATGTGTTTTCGTTTATGAGATGTCCGATTTCGGTTTTTATTAACCTTAATATTCGATCTCATATGGCGAAACCCTTATGGTTTGTGTGGCTTTTTGATTTAGCGGGATTAAGTTCTAGCCCATGTTGGTAGGATTTATCAAAGGATCATAAGGTGTTCCGATTGAAACTCATATGTGAAAAGTCACAATATGTTGGTTCAATTTTTGTTTACATGAGTTGTGTTTAGCATAACATATGTGTTTCGGGTTTTCAACTTTTGTTATTGGAACGCATTAGTTAAAACCAAGTCAACCTTTCTGCGGTAAAGGTTGCTTTTGTTGTTGTTCTTTTGTTCTTGTGAGAGGATGACAACACACCGAGGGAGAGTTCTTATTTGAACTTGCGCTTAATGATATATTTTGGGGAGATGAGACTGCATGGACATTGAGGTAAAGAATTTGTTAGTTAATCGTTTTCCTGTTTAAGAAAAAGTCTTTTTATATTGCATATATTTTGCTTTTGCTTAACAAAATTTCTAGACAATTGATATGTTCCATTATGTTGTGTATGGATGTTTATGTGATTCAATTGTTTCGGTTAAGAAAAAAACTGTGTCAATTTATTTGGCTTATTGTTTGGTATCTTCTTTATTGTTGGGTATCAAGTGTTTTTGCTTAATGAAATTCTGTGCAATTTGGTGCTATAATGTTTATATTTGTTCAATTGCTTCAGTTAAGAAAATAATTGCAATTCAATTTATTTTGGTTTGTATCTATTGTTTGGGGCTTAACAAAATACGGATCATTTGTTTAGTCCAATTGATTAGGATAAGAGAAACTAATTTAATTTCGATCTTCGTTAGACTTATCAATTGGAGGATTCGGATATTCAAGTCTAATCGAATGCCTTAACAAGATAAACTAGTTAACTAACCTAGTGTTTTGTCTTGTCAAAGGGAAAGGTCTAAGTTATTGTCTCAATAATTAGAGCCCGATGAGAAAAATAAAATTTATTCTCGATCTTTATTTTAGTCTTATCGAAACAAGTGATTGTACATACACTATTGATCCAACAAGGGAATTGAGTATCTTAGTCGAATTGTTGGATTATAGGAAAATTTCTTCGGAAATTTTTTTCTAGATAACATATTGAAACTAAATTACTTTTGTAGTTTTAGTTTTAATATGTTTATCTAAAATGGTATGTGAAACCTTCGTGCTTAACTCTTATAGGTTGTTTACAAGTCTTTTAGATCCGTAAGACCCTCTCGGTTTTTTCTTTATTTGCTCGAATCTTTGTCATTTTGTGACAAAAGGGGGAGAAATATCTGGAGTAAGCAAGTGATTTTTAATTACTAGGAAAAGAAAATTGTGCTTAAACGTTATATCTAACGTAAGAGTAAAACATTGACTAAGGGGGGGAAACATACTATATTGCCGTGTAGTAATACTTACTAGAAAGGGGGAATAACAAAGATGTTCAGATGTTCAGATTTAACTTTTTTTTACTCGGTCAACGAACAAATTTAATATTTACCTCGCTTACCTTTATGAGGGAGTAAAAGTTGTTGTTATTCAAGTGTCAACATCGACATTTATTGATTGAATATATGCAGGTTATTGTGTTGTTGAAACTTGTAATCAAACGTATGAAGAATGAGTTATTTTGTAATTCGTTTAGCTCCATATGTAATAAGAGTTTTGTCACCAAAATTCATAAAGGGAGAGATTGTTAGAGCATAGCTTGGTTGAACTCACCAAGCGTTGGTATGTAAAGTTTGGTTGTCATATTTTAGTATCAAAACTCATCTAGAGTCGCTTGATTAAATACTAGAGTCAACTTCGTTTATGTTAGACTAGAAAGTCTAGGAATGTTGAGACATACAAGTATTACTCAAGACCAAGAATGTGAAGAATTAACGAACTACAACGACCTACTTACATCCTTCCACTTGAGGTTAGTAATAGTGACTTGACTTATTTCATTCCTAACATATCTTCAAGTTGTGCTCTATTGAAAACATAATCGAGAAGGTTTTATATACCGTACATATTATATATAATACTCTAGTGATGTGATATGATCATAATATTAAGGAATTAGACACGACGTATAACGCTTATCTTTTGAACTTCGTAGATATGACATCGACATAATCTTGTATATAGTGTTATGATTATGTAAATGGGTTATGGTGAAGATTTCATCCTAAGAAATAAAGTTTTACATTTGTTTAAAGGAAGTACATACATGAACTTGCTTCGTGAATCGAAAGGGAAATCAATAGATTTATTGGTCTTCCTATTTATTACATATCTTTGGATGATCAATATGTGTGAGTTGGTAGAACAGATCTTAACTCAAGGTTATGTATCTTGGTATAACCGATCATAATTCCTAGACTTATAATTTGGTATGACCGTCCCGGGTAATTGGTGTAACTAATCCTAAGTAATCACCATGAGATGGTATGATCGATCCTAGTAATTGGTGTGACCGATCAAACCTAGTAATTGGTTTGATGCATCACAAGTGTTATGTGACGAATCCTTATAATTAGTGTAACATATCCTAGTGATTGGTGTGACCGATCCAACCCATGTATGAATTGTAAGGACAGATTAATAACTAACCATTGTGATTTGGTATGACCAATCACATAGTAGTCTTGAAATATTGGCAAACCAATTCTATACTTGTTTGGAAGTGTGGTATAACCGATTCCAAGAAAGCAAATCCATGTAAATATGAAATAAGGATTTGCAAAGGAAAAAGATTGTAGT